>JAODKC010000054.1:167379-192828 GCA_026777985.1 Mormyrops attenuatus | reverse complement strand
ACCAACCAGTTGAGTACGATGTGACTGTGACTCTTTATGCTCAACTGGTTGGTTGAAACAAAATCCTGGTCTGGATTTTTACTTTTTGGACCTGGAATTTCATGTCTGCTAAATGCTGCCCTGCTTGTGCGGCTTGTTTTTTTGTTCTTGACGATCCACATAAGACTATTCGTCGGATTTGCTGAAGGACATATAGCGGATGAATAGGGGGCGCACAACAGACATGCAGCGGAGCTTCTCATCAGACCAGAGGATGGATTGTTCAGATAAGCATTGAGATGTTATTACACTCCAGTAAAAGAAAAGGGACAAAACACTACCCGGGTAAACGAAGATCGGTCTCATTTAATTTATTTATTATTTTCTCAGAGCTCAAAGTTATTTTATTATTTTGGTTATTTCATCCGCCATAATGGATTTGGACAATGGAATTGAAAAGACATTGAATTTTTCCACTGAAAAGAAAAACAACCTCCAGAAGAACTGAACGGGCTGCCTGAATCTAAATCTGTTTGGATTTTGGAATAGTTTATGTTATTCTGAGACTAGATAACCAAAGGTTACAAAAAGGGGAAAAGTAGACAACTGTTTGTGTTCATTTTATAGTTAAATAAATGTAAGCTGTATGTTTTGAGTAACATAAGTGTTTTTTTCTTTATTCCTCTACTCCTCCTTGCAAAAAAACGTAGGCTATGGGTTTGGGCAGGGGGTACATTCAAATATAATCTTTTTAGTAACTAGTAATCTGTAATCTATTACATTTCAAAGTTAACCTTCCGAACACGGGTACTGGGTTCCAGTCAGAATGGAGCTTATTCCAGAATGCAAATGGCACCAGGCAGTGAACATCTTAGATTGGATGCTACAGTACTGCGCAAAAGTCAGTGGTCAAAGAAATGGTGTTAAAATGATCTTTCGGTTTAAAACTATGATTTTATGTCTGTCAAATTGTCAAGTTAACGTCTCCGAAAGCCACCCCAGTATTTCCAGTAACCATCTAAGATACCATCTAAGATTTTTTGGACCATTAACACTCTTGTCTGGCTAATAAATACCTCACTGAGTTAACTAATTAAATTCATTAATTAAGTGAGCTTGTGGTCAAACCTCAGCCATACATGGAATGGCTGAGGTGCCCTAGAGGAGAGGTTTGGGAACTGAATCAGTGTTCATCGAGACATCCAAGATAACAGTACCTTTTTGGGGAACATAAGGAATTCTTGGTAGTTTTTATAGTGCTACTTTTAATTTGCATATGTTCTAATGTTAAGTTGGTCTTTTTCTGAGCAAATATACATTTACTACCCAGATATGTGACGTTAAACATTTTCTTAGATTTTTGCACTGTACTGTACATACTAATTATGTTGTAAATATTTCTTATATGGATATCCTGTTGTCTTGTACACTGCAATTCATTTGAAAGCTCTCATAGGCACATGGATGTCACCTGTGAATTCACAAACTAATCATAATGAAAAGGCTGCGTTTAGCCTCAGACCTCTAAACTAGACATGCACTGACCTGCATCCCGGTGGTCCAGGTAGAGCAGGACAATCTGTAAAATGGAGTGTGTGTGTGTCTGGATGAGGACAATGTCATCCTGCAGGATGGTCAGAAATGAGGAGGCTGCAGCCAGCTGTAGCTCCATCCCACCCACATGAAGTGCTTCCTGCATGTGTGAGACAAAAGCTCAAATCACCGGGTCTGCTAGTGGGCCCTTGCATGCTCGGCTCTCAGTGGTACTTCAGCCCACCCTGACTTTCGGTACCACCCTCCGGAATGTCTCAGCAGGGTTCTGCCGCACCAGATTGGGCAAGTTCATGACCACGCTGGCCCTCTGCACTTCCTGGCCCGAGCTGGATTTCAGGACAAGAACACAGGCACAGTTATTATTCAGCACTTTCTGTAGACCATGGATACTTCTTGTTTGGGAAAAAAAAGAAATTCCTTTCATGCCTGAAACAAATACCGTAAAACTAAGCTTCATTGGTCAATCTGATAAGGTATATAAAGACTGTTGACATTCTTAAATCACTGACACTTGCAGACCCTAACCTAACTGCAGTGAAAGGTTATTCATGAGGCAACAAAATTCCCATGATGCCTCAGGATCTATATATTGGATGCAATTTACTGTAAACTTGGTATATGAGGAAAGGCAAGCAGAATGAAGTGTAAATGGGGAAAAGAGGATGGAACAGGGACAGCATTTGGGGTATAGGTGTGACAAAATGGAGGGAAATGAAATGGAAACAGCTAATCCTGAGAATCGGACTGCAAACCGATAATGGGCACTGGGCCTTGGGAAGATAAACACCTGGCTGCTTGAACAGTGTCCAACAAACAGAATAACTAAGCTCATTACTTCACCAGTACCCCCCCCCCCGCAAATGAATGTGTGTGTGCATGTAACTTACTGGCAATTATACATAAATACATAAATCCATCTCTATTCATTCTGCCTGTCTTGGTGAAGGTTGTAGTCATTAATGCAACCCAATTTCCAAAAATATTGGGACGTTGAGTAAAATTCAAATAAAAATTGCATTGTACTTCGAAAATATATATGTTCATTTTGAATTTGATGCCAGCTATGCGTTTCAATAAAGTTGGGACAGGGGCAACAAGACTGGAAAAGTTTATAATGCTGATAAAATAAAAAAAAACACCTGGTGGAATATCTCACAATTAATGAGTCTAATTGACAACAGGTCAGTGACATGATTGGGCATTAAAAGGAGCCACTCAGAGAGGTATAGTCTTTAGAAGTAAAAATGGGGAGGTGTTCACCATCCTGTGAAAGGCTGCACGGGCAAACAGTGCAACAATTTAACATTGCCATTTCTCAATGTAAAATTTGGGGATCTCATCATCTGTAGTACATAATATCAATAAAAGATTCTGAGAATCCAGAGAATACTCCATATGCAAGGGTTACCAAATTGCCCATATGTGTGAGTGAATGGTGTGTGAATGTGCTCTGCGATGGGTTGGTGTCCCATCCTGGGCTGTTCCCTGTCTTGCGCCCGTAGCCTCCAGGATAGACTCCAAACCCCCAGCAACCATGAACAGGATAAGTGGTTACAGAAAATGTGGATGGATTGATGGATGGAAGAGGTGAAATGATCAACAATTTTCTTGGTAGGGTGATCTCCCAAGTAAGGCTTTGTCTAGAGCCCCTGAAAAGGTAGAGCTAGCCCCGAACACACAATGGTGGGAAATACTCAGACTGAGGCTAGAGGGGATGTATACAAAACACAAATCCAGAACGTTCAAATTCCTTCAGGAAAGCAAAAAGCAAATACCACTTCATTGATGCACAAGTTATTTACAGCACTTTATGAGACAACCACCCTGGTAAAGCTAAAAGGTGTGAAATACTTTTACATCAACCCTGAGGAGGCTCATGAACGCGTAGGAATTACAATGAGGCTACTTAACCTGTGATATTGATGCCTGTCTCTGTAAAGAAGGAAGCAAACCTCCTCAAATACCAATAAAAGCATGGGGAACATTTTTCCAGTCCAGAGGTCTTGCCTGATTCAGGCTGAATGGGTGCATCAAGTTCATCAGCTATTATGGGGCCAACTATCAAGAAACTGTATCATGTCAATAGGAGCAAAGGTAAACTTGAATTTATGAAAAGGACTTAAAAACAGAGCTGAATTAAAGTGGGTCTGACATTAAAATAACAAAAAAGGTTCTATGTTGGGCAATAACATAGGCAATAACATGTTCTTGTTATCATACTCAATAAAAGCTGAATTCACCTTTGCCATGGCTAATTGGTTAAATTCAATTTGAGCAAGATGCTGTTTAAACAATTTGGGAGACCGTTTCAGGGTGTATTGGCAACTGCAGCTGAGACAGGAATTTGAGAGGTGTTTTGGACTTAAGCCAATGAGTGCAGTAAGAAATAATCTGACCCCTAAGACAAGTATTGAGTGCTTCCCAGAGTAAGGAATATAAAGTGGAATCAGTCTGGTTTATAACCAAAAACCAAGAACCAATATAGCCAATGGAGGTGGTAGAAGCCTAGTAAGGATTACAGGACTATAGTCTGAGATAATAACTGGTATGTATCCAGAGCTAGTGACCCTGGAGAGCTGAGAGTCATTAATGAAACACAATAATAATGTGAGAAAATGAGTGATTAAATGAGGGAAAACTATATTCTCTAGTTTAAGGACTATGAGCTCTAGTTTAAGGACTATTGCTGGGTTGGTAACACAACTTAACTCTCCAACAAATGCTACATATAGTGTTTGTTTAAAGTAGGAATCTTTCTAAAGAGGTTATTTGAAAACTGAACATTATCAAACTCTGGAGAGTATAACCACTCACCCAAACAATGGGGATATGTACAATGGTACCTACAAGAATTAAGTACACTCACTGGCCACAATGTTAAGTACACCCTGCTAGTACTAGGTTGGACCCCCTATTGCCTTCAGAACTGCCTTAATTCTTTGTGGCATAGATTCAACAAGGTGTTTGAAACATTCCTCTGAGACTTTGGTCCATGCTGACATGACAGCATCATGCAGTCAGTGCTGATTTGTCGGCTGCACCTTCATGATGCGACTCTGCCATTCCATCACATCCCACAGGAGCTCTGTTGGATTGAGGTCTGGCAAGTGTGAAGGCCATTTGAGCACAGTGAACTCATTGTCATGTTCAAGAAACCAGTCTGAGATGATATGAGCTTTGTGACATAGCATGTTGGAAGTAGCCAGTAGAAGCCAAGTACACTTTCATAAAGCGATGGACATGGTCAACAACAATACTCAGGTAGGTTGTGGCATTTCAATGATGCTCAATTGATACTAAAGGGCCCATAGTGTACCAAGAAAATATCCCCCCCAGCATTACACCAGCAGCAGCAGCATGAATTGTTGCTACGAGGCAGGATGAATCCATGCTTTCATGTGGTTTATGCCAAATTCTAATGATAATAATAATAATAATAATAATAATAATAATAATACATTTTATTTAAAAGGCGCTTTTCCAGCACCTAAGGACACCGTACAATAAAGCATAGAACCATAAAATACAGAGAACATACAATAAAACGAGTTTCATAAAAATAATTGTAATAATAATAAAAATTATTAAATAAATAAATAAATAGAGAGACAATTCTAATTTGAAAATATGGGTTTTGAGGGCCGACTTAAAAAGTGAAAGTGAGTTGATGTTTCTGATATCTGGTGGGAGTGAGTTCCAGAGCTGTGGAGCAGAGCAACTGAAGGCTCTGTACCCCATGGTGGTAAGACGGGCAGAGGGAACAGCCAGGCGAATAGAAGAAGATGATCTGAGGGTGTGGGAGGGGGTAGCGATGTGAAGGAGATCATGAAGGTACGGAGGTGCCAGGTTGTGAATAGCCTTGAACGTTAAGAGAAGGGTTTTGAATTCAATACGAAACTTGACCGGGACCCAGTGAAGCTGCAGAAAGGTGGGAGTAATGCTGTAGAGGGATGGTGTCCTGGTAATTATCCAAGCAGCCAAGTTTTGAACGAGTTGTAATTTGTAAGTATGTGGTTTAATTACATCATCATTTTCTGTTTCACAGTGCCTGTCAGCTTGAAATGTGTATAGGGCTCCCCCCTGGTCCTATCCTTTCAAAGCTGAAAACTCTTCAGTGACTTTGGTGACAGAAGTTTTATCTATTGTCTATGGGGAACAAATTCTGACCCTACCACCTGACCAGTCAACATATTCCCAATCTTCTATTGTCCAATGTTGGTGAGCCTGTGCCCACAGTAGCCTCAGTTTCCTGTTCTTAGCTGACAAGAGTAGCACTCAATTTGGTCTTCTGCTGCTGTAACCCATCTGCTTCAAGGTTCGATGTTTTGTGACTGAAATTTCTATTTCAACTCTCACCACAACAATCTAAATGGGAAGCTAGCCCTACAGCATGTTTGAAACAAGTATTTTTTTGATTTTGGGGTGAACTGCCCCTTTAACTATTATATGTCAGATATATGTGGTTTTGATTCTTTGTTAAGTGCTTTGAGACAATTATATTGGGAAGGGTATTAATTATAAATAAATGAAATATGCACATGACATATGTCCAGAGTGAAATCCTTAGCATTTTTCTATAACATTTGTCCACAAAGAGTCTTTATATACCTTACTTTATGTATCTTACTATAGATTACTGTGCATGCTTATCTTAGCATCATGTAAGATAAGGTTCCATTTGCAAGTTTTGTGGTTTAATTACATCATCATTTTCTGTTTCACAGTGCCTCTGTCAGCTTGAAATGTGTATAGGGCTCCCCCTGGTCCTATCCTTTCAAAGCTGAAAACTCATTGGTTACTTTAGTGACAGGAGTTTAATCTATTGTCTATAGGGAACAAAACTAATCTGTGATAAGCCCCTGACAGCCAGAAGCCAAATCAGCACAAACAGCTATTTCAATAATGAAATATGGATTGCAGATTGCCACATAGGCTGCCTTGGTGGTGGCCTTTTCTGAACTTCTCTTACTTTCCATTCAGTGTGTAAAACCTCAATGAAAAGAACTGTCCCATTTCTGCATCAGGTCTGCCTGCAATTCTCAGTCACCTAGTAGTCAAAATCATTATCATCATCATCATTATCATCATCAATATACTACTAATAATAATAACAATAATAATAATAATCATCATTATTATTATTCATTCACTTATTCATTCATTCAATTGGTAAAAAGAAAGCAATACAAACCAAACAGCTGCTGGACTCTTTGGTAAGAATAAACATAATAATATCTGTGGTTTGCTACACATTATTGAAAGTGTTTACTAACATAACAACAGAACTTCAAAGGGATAGATTCCAGAACATTCCACATCCTTAAATATGGGAGTGGTTCTCACTATGTGACTATTAACATGAAAGCCCCCCCATGTAGGGGCTATTAATATATAGGCCCATTCAGCTGGGACACCCTGAGTTTGACCTGTTAAACACTGAAGTGGAACAACTGACAGATACTCAAATAGTTACCTGCCCCCCACCACCCACAGATGTTTTGGAAACTAAACAGACAACCAGGGAGTAGAGTCAGGAAATTGTAGCTAGATGGTTAGCAGAATAAACTGCTTCAGCATCTTCTAAATGAGGAATGTGATTATTTAACCCTTATAACTTAACAAATGCGAAATGCGTTAATTTTCTCACCCATTAATCTCAGGCTCATAATTTTGGATAGGTATAACACACAGTCATGAATCACATATCATTGGAATTCAGAGAACTTACTCGATCTGGTCATCCAAGTTGTAATATTGTGTGTTAACGTTTTCCAGATTAAAAAAAAAATCATTTTTACCAAACCGCACCCGTAGTAATCCATGAAATGTCAATATTATTCACATTAGACGAAAAACAAAGTATGCATTCACTTCCGCGATGATCCACGTACTACCCTTCTGAGGAAAACATATTTATTTTATAATTAATTTATAATAAGCCTATAAATAAAGGGATAGAAAAACACTCAAAAATTTGCTGAAGTTCTATACTAGAAATAACAACAAAACGTAGGATTCTATTTATTAGGAAAACAATTGCTTGATATTTCTCTACTTGATATTCACAAAAGTTTATATATGTATGTTTGATGTCCAGCTCCTTCAAAACAGTTGATACACAACACACCCATCGTGTAATTGGAACACCTCCCACATGTAAACACAATGAAGTGCTACACCGTTGGTTTGTTATTTGGGGCTAAAATTTCGATCAAAAGTTTTTCAAATTTCACGTTACCAATATATAGGCAGAAAAACGATAGCTATAAACCAATAAGCATTCAGCATTAGACTCTAAAACCTTTCTTATTTCTGTGTTTGTCCAGTGGATCATAAACGCAATGCTCTTCTGTTTCAATTTCTTTCCGGTGTTCTCTCTCTCTCTCTCTCTTTCTGTGGGATACGCTCCGTACCCCCACGACCCTAAATAGGACAAGCGGTTTCAGAAGATGGATGGATGGGTGGATGGATGGACAGTGTAGTGACTATTTGTGGCCGAAGCCTCAGGGACCCCACACAAATGTGTGGTTTGAGTGGTGCTAAACAGCACTTCTGGGTACAATGAAGGGATCACTCTGTATCACAGACAGTGTGCTATGAGGGCTTCCAGCAGGCACCTATGAGGCAGACATGGCCAGAGATTGAAACATCCCTCAGCAAAATGCAGAAATGCATTCCTTCACCCTCCAAGGCTCAGAGCTGAACTTCTGACTGATTGACCCATATGTTTTATTCCCCAAATATGTCATCTTTTCTGGTCCATGCTTTTTTGCATTTCTGAGAAAAGGAAAATATATTTACAGAATATCAAAAGCTCTTGAGATCATGAAGTTATGCTCAATAAAACTTTTTTATGCATTTCTCTAAGACAAGTTAAGTAATTAATAGGTACTCTTAAATGCACATAACCCTTTTCTACTCCAAGGTGCACACTAAATCCTGTTTTTCAACCTTCTGCTGACCACACTACTGTGAAAACTACATTCTAGACACACAGTATTATTACAATTTTCTAAAAAAATAAGTGTAAAGACACTATAGTGAAACTACACATTGTCACATCATCTAAAACTTCAGTCATGGGCAATAGTGATAACTGAACTTGGCTTGGCAAGCAACGGCTGCCAGTCCAAGTCTGACCTCATGCTGGGTGAAACTTAACGTTACCTGCATCAGTAAATATGCAGCCATTAAAGGAGATGTAAGAATAAAATTCTCACTGAGGCTTTTAGCTCGCCTCATTACCTGAGAAGGTACACAGCTCGCTCTACATCGTTTAGGTCTTCATCCACAGTCAGCTTCTCAATCTCCTCTGCAGTCTAAGAGAAGGAAAACAGAAAATTAAAAGGTATGAAATTTAAAGGAATTTCTTTAGAACAACAGCTCAGAACCCTGAGCACAAAAAAAGGAAAACAAATAAAATTCCCTAAGTTAGAAACTTATCCAAACACAGAATCATGATAAGAGCAGAGAAATGAGAACACACATCTCCACCATAAAATTAAGTTTCTTCCATAGTGCACAGGTGCCCACAGGTGAACAAGGTATTTTGGTGCAAAGAAATTGACAGATTTTTGAAAAAGTGTTCAACAGTGAATGGTCCTGGCAGCCTGTGCTGAAGCCAGGTAGGAGTTTGCAGTACTAGGCCCAGTTTCATCCTTCGGAGGGAGGTACTGCATGCCTCTGAAGTGACTTAGCCCCTCTGCCTTTGTTACTTCCCCCAGTGTAGCAGGAGAGAGCAGAGAGTTCGTTGGCCAGCAGAGGGGGGATGTATTATGCTACTGTAAACCTTCAAGCTCCTGAAGGCTACTTGGCTCCGCCTATGAAGCAGTCAGCAGGAAATACCCACCCACGGCATCTGAGCCTTACATATTCACATGTATGCGTAGTTTAAAACTGCATGCGGGACCACGAACAGAGAGAATGCCATGTCGAGACTACTTGTTTAAATATTTGTAAACAAGTGCATTTTTTTACTATTATTATTATTATTATTATTATTATTATTATTATTAAAAGCTACTAAAGTATCCGCTTAAGAAATCCTTAAGATTTACACCGAACAACGATATCTGTAGCGGAAAGCCTGAGAGGCACAGCTGGTGGAAGAGACCTCTGACAGAAACTGCGTCACGGTGGCAAAGTGGGCAATCCCCGTTTTGCATTAAAGGCTGCAGTGGTAGTGGTTTGGACTGACCATCTCAACACTTCTGGATACATCCCTTATGACACATAACAAACATCCTCGCGCATAACGTATATTTGCATTCAATGCTTAATGTTACTGCGTAAATATCTGCCATTATCGCATAACTGATAGATCGTGCTCTCGTCGTCTTCAGTAGAATTTCGACAGGTAAAACAACTAGAGAATTTAAGGAGTATGCCTTTTAATAAATATTGTGAGTTCTCGCATTACACGTAATCTGTTATTAGTATAACCTGCATTTAATTTACAATTGAAGTTTTGAATTTGATGCGAAACTCTCTAGTTTACATAATTTACGAGAAAAAAAACACACGTAAGAACTGAAATACATTTGGGATGAAACAACAACAAATACATTTATGATTTATCAAATGCAATACTTATTATAGTACTACTACTCGTACAGTTTGGCAAAACTGATTAGGCTAATGCAGAACATAACTGGACATTAAAGACCAGTATAGACAGAAATACCTTTAAACTCCTCCGAATTGGTCTTTCGGTGATGGTAAGGTCCTGCAGGTCATCTATGTGCCCAATCAAATTGGATTGATTCAATGTCATTTTGTTGCCGAACATGGGTTTTATTTCCTATTTCCGAATCCAATGGTATTAAATCATTATAGCAACCATAACTGTACAGCCTCTTTCTTGGTTTGGGAAACGCTGTGTTCCACCCCTAGATGAGCCTCTTGTCTTTTTACGGTACCTCGTTAAGCGCAGACGAGCTGTGATGTCAGGAAAACGTCTCTCACGAATTGATTGAGCGCCTCATCTTTCAACAAAGTTTTGCGTCGATTTCTGACGCGTCAGGAGAACGTCAAGGGATGGTTCTTACAGCAAAATTTTACGCATTATATTTTTTTATTTAATTATTATTTTGTGGGAAATTCTACTGCCGGAATATTAGCCCTCACCACTTTAACTGAAAATGTCACATAAACGTACAGAAGAAAACATAAACCTTTCGCAATAATTCAGTTCAGTACTGCGTTTGTCCTTTGCATAGAATTTATATATTTGTCTTTTAAAATTTAAGCCTCTGGTCTGGCGATTTTCTTTCAGATTTATGAGTGTGTACTGCATTGGCATAACTCAGCTTAAGATATGTCTGTATCTAATTAGCATGTGTATAAGTATTACATAATTAGTAATATTAAAGTGAATTACTGTTTGCAAAGAATAATAAAGAGGCAGACGTCAAAAAATAATAAAGAGGCAGTCGTAGATTTTTTGAACGCACTCTCTGACTCATAGATGCAATAGCATATTTAACACTGTTCTATTACTCATCTAAACGCTGAGAATGGATTCCTGCTTTGACATTCAGAGTTCACAATCCGCGCACGCATTCACCTCTCTAACACATACTGCAGCAGCCTAACGGGTCTCCATGGAGACAGTGGTCCAGGCAGGCTTAGGAGGAAAAAGCTATTGCACCCACGATACATGCGTTACACAGAAGTGTCTTCTAAGATAGAAGGTAGTGTCCTCAGCTTCTTCATGTAACACAGCTTTTGACATTAATTTGACGCATGTCAATTGTCAATGACAGATCCAGATAGGAAAATGGTAGCGGTTGTAGCTGAAGTGGCACCCTAAGCAATCAACTGCAAGGCAAAGTGGCTGGCAAGTCGATGCCCCTCACATAGATAGATAGATAGATAGATAGATAGATAGATAGATGTGGGTGAACGGATGGATGGACGGACAGATAATTAAATAAGAAGAATTTGAAGGTCATATTATCTGGCTATAAGAACAGAATTTTTTTAGGATTTACAACAAAATGTGTTCTCTGCATTTAACCCATATGTAACATAGCAGGGGGCAGCTAATTCAGCGCCTGGGGAGCAGTGCTTGGGGGCAGTACCTTGCTCAGAGTACCTCAGTGGTGCCTTGCTGCAATCGTTGAATTACAAGTGTGCTTCCCTAACCATTAAGTCACTACTGGCACCACCAGAGTCAGTTGGATCAGCGTGGGACACGTTCAGGGTTGAGTCAGAATCCGACCACGGCATGACCATTGTTATTGAGCCTAAATATTAATTAGATACAATTAAAAATGTGATTTTAGTTCAAAAAATACGATTTTAAACTGTTTGGAACATTTGCTGTTGTACTAAATCCACATGAGCCACATTGTTCTTAGATACTTGGGGAAGTCATGGATTATGTGCCGGAAGTAGAGTAGTTTAGACTTAAGCGCATACTTCTGGTGGGCAGTAACTCCACTGGTTCTCAGGAACCAGTAGAGGGAGGCAGCAGCCTATTCATGGCAGAGGTAGCTTCCTCTCCACAGCATTTAACATTTACATTTACACAGCCAACCACAACAAAGGTAGTTTCAGCTCTAAAGTAAAATTTCTTTGAATCAGAAGCTGTCATTAAATAAGCTTGGTATTGTTTTACTGAAAGATTATTTATATTAAATGTCTTTTGTTTGTTTTTTTTCTGAAAACAAGTCAGGTCAGACTTTACTGTCATTTCAGAATATACAGAAATACACAATACAATATATGGTAAGACATACAGTAAAGCATAATAGCATTCACCTTAAAAAACAGCTTTACACAGAGACATCTTAAGACCTTCTTCAGATCAGTGGAGTAAAAAAAAAATGTCAAACGCAGCTAAGAGAATCTACTACAAACCAATAGCATTCCATTACAGTAAATGAGAAAATGTAGGTTGGGGTTATGGTCTTGGTTTATGGTCTTGGACTGTTAAGTTATAGGTATTGAAAACTGAACTACGGAATTTTTAAATGCATAACTCCCCACTAAAGCAAACAACAGCAAAATATGTCAAGTGAAAAAGAAAGTAAACAAAAAGAAAGATCAAACAGGGACCTAGAGAATGTGTCTGACAGTGACCTTTGTCAGTGACATTTCCTACATTGCCATGTCCCTGACTGGTAAATTCCTGGTATTTTTTGGCTGTAATTGGATACTTGCAGTCCCAGACTAGCCCTGCTCAGGTTCAGGCACAGGAGCTGTTTAGGCCTTTCTTTGGCTCCATCCCATTTTGTGTGCAAGGTGGCCTTAGGCGCCAGCTGGCTGACAGGCTCTGAAAACTGTGGAAGGAATCTCTGGCTGACAAGCAACAACAAGGGCTTAAAGTGCCATGTCAGATTTATTCTATTTAATTTCCTATGGGAATTCTATAGTAATTCAAAACAGTACTTGCATGGAATGAATGAGCAGGTCATGGTGTTCTGCAAGCCACTGTATATGGATTATATACTGTGGTAAATATTTGACCTAGCTTGTTGCTTCACACTTAAACTGTCACTTAAAATGGCATGTTATACATTAAATGTTTTTCCAAATGCACCAAATTTTTTAAAGTCCTCAGTCAGTCTGATAAGATATATCTCTTGAGCACTTAACATGCTCAGTCTTTTTTAATTATTACAATTATACGTCTATTTTCCTAATCACTAGTATCTGACAAGAAAATTAAATATACACAAACTTCCATAAATTATATAAGTCATATAAATAAAGATATCATTGCTATTATTATACTAAGGCATAATTTTATGCTTTGGTGGCATGGTGGCCTCACAGGGTTTGTGTGTAGTTTGTATGTTATCCGTTTCTTGTTTGGGTTTCCATCAACTGTTGAAAAACATGCATTTAGGTACATTAGTTTATGTAAATTGCATGTGTTCACTCCAATGGACTTAATAAGACCATTATGTATCCGAGGAGCAGTCTGATGGCTCATTGGTTAGCATTAGGGTTAACTTCATACCTCTGGGACCAGCGTTCAAGTCTCTGGCAAAGGTGTGAATGGTGTGGTGTGCCCGGAGATGTGTCAGTGCCCCATGCTGGGTTATTCCCTTCTTTGCATCAGTAGCATCCTGGATAGTCTCCCCACCCCCCACGACTCTACACAGGACAAGTGGGTGTAGAAAATGCATATAAATATATTGTTATTGTTTTAAATTTCTTGTATTCTTCATGGCTGGTTCAGTGATTGGAGGTGGGAGGTTTCCTGGTCCTTTCAGGGTACCTCAGTTTTCCCCCACAATCTGAAGACAGGCAGCTAGGCTAGCTGGCGTCTCTTTTTGTCCGTAGCATGTGTGTGTGTACGTGCCCTGTGATAGGCTGGCATTACAGGTGCAGACTGGCTATCGAAGTTTGGGAATTTTCCCTGTGGGCAGGTCTTGTGAGGGCTGGTCTTTCTTCCCCAACCCTGGAATTAGATACAGTCCCCTCCAAAAGTATGGGAACAATGAGGCCAATTCCTTTAATTTTGCTGTACACTGAAAACATTTTGGTTTGACATCAAAAGATCAATATAAGACAAGGGATCAGTAATTCAGCTTTTATTTTCAGGTATTTATATCTAGATATGTTAAACAACTTAGACCATATCATAGTTTGTAATGGAACACCAAATTTTTAGGTGAGCAAGAGTACTGGAACATGTGACTGACAGGTGTTTTTTGTTACACAGTCGTGTCCAATTACACTGATTCCTCAAACAATAAATAGAACTGAATGTCTACTGTCAGTTTCAGCTTTGGGTTTTGCCTGTGCAGACTGTATTCATAGTTAAAAAGGTGTAACCAACATGAAGACCAGAGAGCTGTGTATGGGAGAAAAGCAAGCAAGTTTGAAGCTGAGAGAAGCATTGCACAAACACTGAGCCACTACAGCTATTTGGAATGTCCTGAAGAGGAAAGAAATCGCTGGTGTACTGAGCAACAGACGTGGAACCGGTAGACCAAGGAAAACATCAGCAGGTGATGACAGAAACATTGTGAGAACTGTAAAAAAACAACTGTCAGAGACATCACCAATAGCCTGCAGAGGGCAGGACTGAAAGTAACACAATCTACTGTTAACAGAAGACTTCAGGAACAAAAGTACAGAGGCTGCACTAGAAGATGCAAACCACTTACTAGCAATAAGAATAGGAAAGTCAGATTGGAATTTGCCAAAAGGTACAGAGACAAGATTCAAACAATCTGGGACTGATGAGACAAAGATTAACCTTTACCAAAGTGATAGAAGGCTAAAGTGTGGAGAAAGAAAGGATCTTCTCATGATCCCAAACACACAAGTTCTTCTGTGAAACACGGTGGAGGTAATGTCATGGTTTGGGCTTGCATGGTTTCTTCTGGGACGGGCTCATTGATCTTCATTGATGATGTAACACACAATGGCAGCAACAAAATGAACTCAGAAGTCTATAGAAACATTCTGTCTGCCAATTTAAAAATGCAACCAAACTGATTAGGGGATCCTTCATTATGCAACAAGACAACGACCCAAAACACACTGCCAGAACAACTAAGGAGTTCATCAGGGGAAAGAAGTGGAATGTTTTAGACTGGCCAAGTCAATCTCCAGACTTAACCAATTTTTGAGCATTCATTTTACCTGCTAAAGAGGAGACTCAATGGAGAAACCCTTCTGAAAAAACAATAACTGAAAGAAGCTGCGGTGAAAGCCTGGAGAAGCAGGGCGAAAGAAGAATGCAAATGTTTGGTGATGTCAATGGGTGCAATGCAGTTATTGCAAGCAAAGGATTAAATATTAAGTATTGTTAACTTTAATTTATCTGTTCCTATACTTTTGCTCACCTAAAAATTTGGTGATCCATTATCTTCTAAGTTGTTTAACATATCTAGATGTAAATACCTGAAAATAAAAGATGAATTACTGATCTCTTGTCTCATATTCATCTTTTGTCAAACCCAAATGTTTTCAGACTACAAAGAAAAGTAAAGGAATTCCCCTGACTATTCCAATACTTTTGGAGGGGAGGGCAGCTGTTACCAGGGGTGCCCGTCAGTAGATCGTGGCGTGTTTTTGGGTTGATCAATTAATGATGATTAATGGATGATTAATGAATATACCATGGGGGCCCCTCCGCCTCTGATCAAGGACAAATTCCTGGGCTACTTTCTTCGCCGGTCCGCCCCTAGTCACTGGTCAAGAGTCTACCCCCCTCCCCCCCCACCCGCCACTCCATTACAATATACTGATTTGACAGATTGATGATATTGTTTACATATTATAGAAGTCCAGATAATAACTTAATACACCTTTGAATAATTAACCTGTTGACTGAAAACAGTGGTGGAACAATTAACATCCATGTCAGACACTGGGTCCAATTAACTTTATCATGAGGCAGGTGCAATTGCGTACATCACTACCATATGACCTGTGCACGGCTAGCATCATGGCCTCATTCTGGGGCAAGTCGATGTCACTGTCAGATACTGGGTTAGACTGTCAGACAGTTAGCATTGCCACCTGATACTGTGTACAGCTAATATTATTGTCTGACTCTGGGTGAAGTTAGTATTACTGTTATGGGCCCACCTAATACTTGCATCTAATGCTGGGTCCTGTTTATTTTCTTCTTCTGCCACTGCAGAACTAAACTCTCTTTCCCTTGTGTGCAACCTGAGAGGTAAAAAACAGTTGGGTCTTCACTCTGCGTGTATCATGTGAACAGGCCAAAAATACCCCCTAGACACTTTGGAGGGTGCTCTGTGACAGTGCGGCTACAGATCTCTAGCTGTGAGCTTGCGACACAGCTAACCATTAAACAGAGCTAATGACAAATTAGCAAGACAAATATCAAGGAAGAAGGTAAGCCTTGTTTAATATTACTTGTGCTTGTAGCTCTTTGAAAAGCAGTGTTTTTACATTGTCTGCAATAAGTTGCTGGTTTTATATCTCTTTCTGTACATAGTCATATTGTCATAGTTGATTTTCTAGAAAGGAACATGTATCACCTTTCACAGGTGAAACCTCAAGTATATGAACATGAAAAAAATGAAAACACTTTAGGGAAAAAAATTGTATCTTAAACAAATGTAAGTTTGAATAGACTTTCAAAGCATTGTAATATGTCTAGAGTTATATTCAGGCCTTTTCTTGCTCATAGAAACAATGCCTGATATATGGTTTGTCACTGTAGCATTAGCACAGTAATGTGCACTGGAAGGTCAGCACAAGCTAAAGGCAGTGGGGGTGTAAGGCTGTGTTTTATGGAAGCCATCTGCTCTGTGTGCTGAAGAGCAGAGCACATGACCTTGGCCTTTTTTCTCTAATAGACCCATAATCCTACTGATCAGCAATGGGTCACATTGACACTGTCTAACTTTATTAATCTAAATATGACCTTTATAGAAATAAGTGCACCAAACAGCCTACAGTGTTTACGTGATTTACTATCTAAGCAGTGGCTTTAATTAAACATCTAATTGCTGTAGCGGAGAAAAAACTGCTGACTCTGCAAAACTATGCACACTGCTCAAGGAATGGAAATGAAGTTATTGACTGCCATTGTGGTTACAGTGCGTTATACCCATTGGACTGAGACCAGGAAGTCTACTTAAAAGCAAAAACAAAAAAGTACATCAAATAAATTTAGGAACTTCTGGTGGGTCTTCAATAATTAGGAAGAGGTGAAACATGGAACTGGAAATTCCACTGGTGAGAGGACATTATTGCACTATGGAAAAATAAAAAAATAGGTAGGATAAAACAAAGAAAAGTTACAGAACTGATTATCCACCATTCCATCTATAATTATTATCTGGGTGACAACCCTGGATCAACCTGGGCAGGGTGCCAGTTCATCACAGGCTCAAACACTGCGCAGTTCAGAAACACCATTTAAACTCAATGTAAAACATTTTTTTTTTGCTTGAGCTTGCTAGCATCAGCATACGTACTTACCTTTATGTTTCCTCTCCAAATGTCAATAGAAATTGGAAGTTGTGCAAGTCACCTTAGTTATCAATGCTTTATAAAATTTGCATTCTGCAGTGTGCTTCTTTTTACTGGATGTCTTGCACTGAAACTTACATAAAATATGGAAAAATGGTTCTGGAACCAGGGCTATGGATAGAGTCATGACAGTAAAAATTCACCCGAGCGTGTGACAAGACCAGACATGAGTACCTCTGGAAATTTAAATATATTTTTAATATTTAGACCTATTGCCACATTGAAGAGGGACTGTGGAAGAACAGCATTCAGATTATTGCAGTTTTCCTTTCCCTGGAGCAAACATGGCCTCTGGTGCAACGTTACAAGGCCCAGCATGTTCAACGCTGGGATCTGATGACTACAGCCTTTACAGTGGCCTCTCGGAAGAGGAGCTGCTTGAACTTGCTATCGAACGCAGTCTGGCTGACAGTAATGCGGCCAATTCTCAGGCCGCGTTAAGCGGTAAACCTGCAACGCAAAGGCAGCCAAGCCAATCCGCCCGGCAGCATGCTCAAGCTGCTGACCAAGAAGTGATCCCTCCAACAGCAAACCCACCCGGGTAACGTTAAGCTACCTACAGAACACAGGATAGGACACCACTACATCACTAATTATTGATTATCTAGTCAGGTTGTAATTTTGTACTAGAATAGTCAAATCACTAATTAACCATATAACTACAGCAGCAACTGATCTCTTCTGTATCAGTTAACTCCAAGTTATCACAACAGGGGGAGTGCTTGGTGAACCCCTTGCAGACAGTCAGGGGTGGCATCTGTTCAACCCACGGACAATTCTTACTTCTTTACCTAGATACAGCCCACAAGCAACACAGCCAGGGAATTCTCATTTTTCACATTTATTTTTAGAAATCCCACATTATTAATGGTGATTTCTAAGGCTGTGCAGCAGATTTTCAATTCAAAGTCACTGCTCATCATAATTGTATCATCTGATGCATTGTAGGCTAGTAGGAGCAACTAGAAGCAGTTATGTCACCCGAGATGGCCAGCGGATGGTGGCCTGGCGGCGATATGATGGCACCCTCGTCATGCCAGAACCCGAAGTGTGAGTACAGCTGTGTGTGAGCCATCCTGTGGCCCTGGGATTCAAACAGAATGGACTAGCTTAAAAACACATATACTGTACATGCCTCAGTCAAGCTGCAGCTGTGTGCTTCTCAGGGGTGGATAGTTCAGGTCCAGAAAGTAAAAATCCAGACCAAGATGTTGTTTCAACCAACCAGTTGAGTTCTCTGTGAGTCTCTTTAAAATCATCTTTGCAAACATAGGCAACATGGCAAACTATAAATGTGCTATAGTTTTCACTCGATTACTTTGGAGCATTTCTCAAACGACAATTAATATTTGCAAAACAACAAATGTAATCGCCACACCATAATGTGACTTATGCACATTATAACATCATTTCTCATTGCTTCACACAAATTTCCAAATGGTTTAGCAAATATATATAAATGGTTTTGTACAATTGTCATTATTTGGCACAATTTCCAGTTGTTTTAGTCTTGCTGTTCAAAATAGATTATGTAGTTTCCCACTGTAATAATTTTAAACCTTAACAATATATGTATGTGATCATCATGTTAGCCAGCAAATGCAAAACAGTTAACCAAGCTATAGAGATATGTTCCATAAATTGCAGTGATACAGCATTGCAGTGTTTTTGGATCCCACAGTACATTTCGTTGTCATTTTGTTATTCTTGTATTGCCATTTTGCTGGTTTTGTGTTATATAGAGTGCCATGTGAATTTTTTGTTTGCTATTGTAGTGTGTCTGGAGATTTGAAGAAATTGCATGTACATGCGCGTGCTTTCTCTTGCCAGTGAACTTTACATGCTGTAAAGTAGAGCCTTGCAATGTTGGAATTGGTGTCTTTGACATGAATAAGGATAAGTTTGCTAAAGAAAAATTATCAGTCAGTTACAATGAGAAAGTAGGAAATGACTATCATTCAGAATTGTGGAGCTCAGGAGCATACGTACACTGACATACTGAGGATGTATCTAAACATTTTGACTCATGCTTAAAACAATGCTGATTATACTTTACATTTTCGTGGCACTGACTGAATTCATTGATAGAATTACTTGCTTTTTAGCAAAAAAGTTATTTGTTTTGGGCAATTTCCAGGCTTTTGCAGATAAACCTTAGTGTTGTGCTATATGCATATACTGTTTTGAGAAATGCTCTTATAGTCTTGAGAATGTTAAATATGTTTCATGAAATCTGCCAAAGTAATTGAGAAAAAGGAATGCAATCGGGCACAAAACTTGTTTATTTGACTTGCTGCAAACTGGGTGATGACTACAGTCCTCGCCTCAATTACTCACAATCCCTTAAAGCCATCCATCCATCCATCCATCCATCCATCCATCCATGAATTCCCTAAGTAACTGTATGGTAAATCTAAAGGCTATCATTCCTCTAGAAGCTTAGGTTTTGACAAAATATCAACTGGGAAGGATGAAGAAAATGACTTTCATGGTAAAGTGCTTGTAAAGTAAAAGTATTATTATCTTGAAGTTCTATACGAGCTATTGCCGTTAGTAAGAAGCATGATCATAGTATATGATAAGTTTATAGTTTTATAGTCATGTGTGTTTGGAGGAATGCAGTGAAATTCATTTGCCACTGTTGCAGGGGAGGGGACAGGTGCATGGGGGGAGAATAGGACAAATAACAATGTAACCAGGACAACAGAAGTGCAGTAAAAGAAAGGACAGTGTAAGACAAGGCAGTACAATATAGGTATGAGTGGACAATAAATATGCAATACTTAGGTGATACAATGGGGATAAGTATGCGCAAATAACAAAGTAGAAAGTAGTCATACATGGGAGGAATCTGACTTTTAGGGAGGAGAACCCAGTGGTCAGAGCTATCTCAGCTGATGATGTGAAGACTGTGAAGGAAATGGCAAAGTCTGATCTGGAGAGTCTGACCCAACCCGACAAGGATGGCTGGCTGGCACTGCATGAGGCTGCTTACTATGGATCACTGGACTGCTTGGCTTTCCTGCTGAGAGGTTGGTTCTCATAATCCACTCAAACAGCACTTATTAAATCAATGCAATATGCTCTCTAACCCTGTTGTACATCATTAATAACGGTTTTGTTTCTATAGTTTTTGATCTAATAGAACCTAAACACTTTGTTATCTATATTTACATACAGTGGAAACCACTCATAGTGATCACGGTTATAGTGATCAACCGCTTATATGGATCAGAAAGCTTGGGACAGAATCATTCCTGTACAAATTAGTGTGTATTAACAAATACTGTTTAAATAATTCAAGTAATCAAGTAGTCCCCTTACAGTGTTCATTTTGGGTCTTTTAAAACCCCCAAAAAATAAAAAATTAAAACTAAAGTAATTTTTTTTTTACTTTACTTTGATCGCCTTACTTTGCCTTGTAGTAACCCATCTGCTTCTGGCTAGCTACCTGAGGCTAATGCTGCATGCACAGAAAACATGATGAGAAAAAGAAAGTCATTTTCTCTCAATGACATGTGACATTTGTCAAAAAAATTAAGCAAATTACGACGCTGTCCATTTTATTACCTTATATTCATGTCATAAATATACAAATGTGAATGAGATGGTAATAAATAGGAAGAAAAAAATCTGTTACAATGATAATCTGTTTATAGTGATCAATTTCACCCAGACAGACGTGATCACCATGAATAGTTTCCGCTGTATATGGTGCACATTTCCAAATTTGTGAAATACTGTATATGCGGCATTAAGATATGCTATGCCTTCCCATATGGAAGACAAATACATGTACATATATGCGTTGCATATGTAAATATATCTGAAGTGGCTAATTTTTAATGTTTAAATATATGTGAAAAATATTGTAGAGTATATGTTTAAATAAAATTTTCTTTAGAATGGGTAGTGCGGACCTTGCGGTGGAACATGGAAAACATGACGAGCATACTTGCATATTCTCAGGTGGCCCTTGGTGTAAATTTTATGCTACTTTCTCCCTAGTTCATCCCGGTATGATCAACAAGCGTACCCCAAGGGAGCAGACCCCGCTGTTCCTGGCAGTCTCCAGGGACAAGTTGTCCTGTGCACGTTATCTGCTGGAAAACGGAGCTGACCCTGATCTTGCTAATAAAGACCGGGAGACGCCACTGTTCAAAGGTACCCTGCTTCAGTAAGCTGGCTGAAAGGCTATTAGTATGGACAATTTGCACATTTCATTTAATTCATTCATTCATTCACCCACCCACCAATTCATTTGTTCATTCATTCAGTAATGTTTTTGGTACTTGTACTATTTTAACTTATTCAGATCATTTAAAAATATTCATTTATTTGTCTTTATTTATTTCCATATTTCTGTTACTCACTGTAGTGAGTTGTCAAGGAAACTCATTTAATTGCCTGTACCGCTGTTTGCCGTACTGTTGACATTTGTTCAATAAACTTAGATTTTTCTCCCACTTCATAATGCACTGTCTGTATCTGGATAGGCAGCCAAATATTTATCTGTTTGTCAAATTTGCATAAATATTTGAGGAATTATTATAGTGTGAGGAAAGGATGTTCACCGTTGGTGCACACAAGAGCACAAGCTGTGTCATTCTTTGCTGTGGCAGCATGTGAGCGGGAAAACGTGAAAATGGTGGAGCTGATTTTGCAGTTCGGTGGCGGGGTGAACAAAATCTGCATCCAGGGCTGGACGGCGCTTCATGAAGCAGTCTGCCGCAACAACCTGCAAATCTGCGAGATGCTGGTGGAGGCTGGGGCCAAGGTCGGCACCCCCAACATGTATGGCATCACTCCCCTCTTTGTGGCAGCCCAGGGTGGCCGTGTGGAGGCCCTGCGCTTCCTCATCAAAAGTGGTGAGCGTTGGGATAAACCAAAAATTCACTTTATTGGCCAGGTGCACTGACATGTACTAGGATTTCACCTTGGCAGTACTGATACATGCATTCAACATAAATAAAAAAAAATCAAAAGAAGATTTACAATTAAAAGTACAATCAGCATCGTTTTACAGCTTTTCTCGATTGTTTAGGCATATTTCATAAATCAATGCTTCATCAATGCTTCACATTCAGAAGACTGTAAAAGCATTTCTCAACACAGTTCATGCATATAGCACAACACTAAGGTTTAGCTGCAAAAGTCTGTAACTTACCAAGACAATTAACTCATTTCTCAAAAGCAAACATTTCCACCAATTAATTAGTAAGTGCCACCAAAATGAAAAGTTCAATCAGCATTGTTTTAAGCGTAAGAGTCAAAATGCTTAGATGTATTGTCAAATTCTCAGTGTCTGTTCCTGAGCTGCAAAATTCTAAATGATAGTCGGTTCCCACTTTTTCATTGTCACTGACTGATCATTTTTCTTTAGCAAATTAATACAAATTCATGTCAAAGACATCAGTTTCAACACTGCAAATCTCTGCATCACTGTATGTAAACTTCACTAGCAAGAGAAAGTACTGGCATGCACATGTAACTTCTTCAGATCTCATGAGACAGTACAATAGCAAAAAAAGTCACAGAGCACTGTATAATACAAAAACAGCAAAACGGCAATACAAGAACAACAAATCAGAATCATGTATTGTAGAAACCAAAAACACAGCAATGCTGTATCATTGCGATTTATGGAATATACTGTACAGATATACCTCACCCTGCGTCAGTAATTGGTTCCCAAAGGCATGACTTAAGTTGAACAATGACTTAAAAAAAGCCCTCAAAAAAGACCAACCTCGCCACCACACGGTAGAACTCTGAGCTATCAGCACCAAACACAAGGTAAATAAGACAAGACAAAGAGGCTGGAAGCTCCTGCAGAACTGTAGGGTCTACAGAAGTGCCCAGTTTGTGAATTCTGGCCACAGACTTGTTGTTGCTACTCTCAAGATTCGGCTTAGATCCAGTAGGCTACCACCTACTAGGAGAATGAGGCTAGACTTAGCCAGACTCAAATAGCCTTAGCCAGATTCAAGCTGTTTCTGATGAGTTTGCATGCAGTTTGTGTGAGGAACTTGCAGACTTGAGTGTGACTGCTGATTCTAATGTGATGTGGAGACCTTCTGTGATAAGACCCTGAAGGTTGCTGAGTGTTGTGTTGGTGTTGCCAGTGTTCCCAGAAGGAGGTGTTTCATCTCACAGGGCACCCTGGATATTATCGAGAGGAGTTGCAGCGCATGACTTAGTGGCAACTCCAGTCTATACCAGGTACTGAGAAGGACGGCTGTGAGGGCTCTGAGGGCCGATAAGAAGGCATTTGTTAGAGGTATTTGTGAGCAGGTGACACAACATCCGATATTCATAAGGCGTTCGACTCAGTTGATCGAGTTGCCCTGTGGGACATCCCCCCGAAGTTGCTGGACATCTTGGCCAGCCTGTACAATTGTACTGTGAGTGCTGTGCAGAGTGGAGGGAGAACCTCTGCGTTCTTCCCAGTTGATTCTGGGGTTCGCCAGGGGTGTGTTCTTGCTCCTACTCTGTTCAATGCTTGTATGGACTGGGTGTTGACGAGGGTTGTGGGCTCCAGCAGCTGTGGGGTTGCCATTATTGAAGAAAGATTTACTGATCTTGACTTGATGCTGTGATCTTAAGATAATTTGTATTTTTTCCATGTATTTTTAACAAAAAACCAATGTAAAGTTGAATTTGATAAAACATGAGTCAACGTATGATGAGATATTACTGTATTTTTAAATTATATTGAAAGCTTGGTTAACTGTTTTGCATGTAGTGGCTAACATGATGATCACATACATATATAGTTTGTGGTGTAAAATTATTAAAATAGGAATCTACATAATCTAATTTGACCAACAAGACTAAAGCAGATAATAAATTGTGCCAGATAATGACAACTATATGAAACTGCTTGCATGTATGTACTAAACACCTGAGGTTAGATGAAGAGGAGAATCCACAAGAGAGGAACTATGACTGCTGAGGATCTGGAGTGGTTCTGTATTGAGCAATGGTCTAAATAATGACAATTGCATGAAACCGTTTGCATGTATGTATTAAAACATTTGGGAATTTGTTTCACAGAATCAGAAATGATGTTCTGCTGTGCAGCAGTGTCATTGTTGTGTGGAGATTACACTTGTTCTTAATTGTCAAATGTTAATTGTCATTTGAGAAATGCTCCAAAACAATCGAAAAAAACAGTAAATGGTGTGTTGATTTGGTTTTCCTTATCAGAAAACATTTGCCAGAAGGTCATCATTGGGAGAGATGGTACCCTGGGTGAGCAATATTATGTTTTGGCTTGGAACCAGCAAGTAGGCCCCATGTAACATAACCACTGTCTTGTTTATTGCAGGTGCAGATGTGAACAGCCAGGCGGCTGATGGAGCCACGGCCCTCTATGAGGCTAGCAAGAACGGCCATGACGAGATAGTGAAAGTCCTGCTGTCTCAAAATGCTGACGCCAATATAGCAGCCAAGGGGGGGCTACTTCCCCTGCATATTGCGGCTCAGCGTGGGAATGATAGGTAGGTACTGCCTGACACTTATATATAGTTACTTGTGAAGTATGTGTATATAATGTAGGAAGTACTTATTTGTTTACACGATAATTTTTTATTAAATATAAAGAACCTGATCCCCAGCATGGCGGTGAATTTGTAATATTGTGGGTCTATTTTTCCGCCGAAAAACCAGGGAAATAAAAATGGTTTAGTGACCACAGAATCAAGCTTTTCCCATTATCATCCCAGTTCCCTGACCTAAATTCCATTGAGCAATTGAGTAATGGTCTCAAATTCCTTGCTCTGTGCAGATACAGTCCTGAACAAAATCTTAAGACCGGAGGAAAAATGACAAGTATTTGCATTTCGCGCTGGTGGTTCATAACCAGGTTGTAATTAGAGCTTCATAATGCAAAAAGAAGAAACATGCGCAAGAGATGAAAAATTGAGAGAGAAGCTCTAA
>JAODKC010000054.1:149630-166978 GCA_026777985.1 Mormyrops attenuatus | reverse complement strand
TGAGCTAGATAAGATTTTAACAACTCTGAGCTATTAGTTAAGTTCTCCCCAAATGAGCTTGATGGGCCGACTAGCCTTCTCTAGTTTGTAAATTTATTATGTTCTTATGTTCTGGTGCAATTGGACACTTTGGAAAAAAATCTGTTTTCTCACCCAGAGATGTGGTATGACAGAATTTAGAGTCCAGCAGCAATGAGTGTTTCAGAGAATAACCAAGAGTAATTTCAGGCAGACCTTTTAAGTCAGTTTCCTCCAGATCCCCCCCCCCCACAATCCAAAGAGGCATGATTCAACAACAGTTCCGTAATCTGCAGTGCTACCCAATAAGGCCCCCAACCCAGACCAATCCAGTGATGTTCCAAATTTTTAAGGGCCTTAATTAGAACTCTCTCCTCCCCTCTGCCACCTGTTTACGCTGTCCCAGCTTGAAATTATATATATTTCTAAGTACTAACTTTACGTCCATAAGCTTATACACTTATAATCCAAAGTCAGATGTTTAGCGCAGCTGGCGGCTCTAATTTGGTCATTGTGGGTGATTTTCCGTGGATGTGCCCTGTGATGGATGGGCTGGCATCCCATCAAGAGTGTATGTCTACATTGTGCTCTCTGCTGCCTGGGATAGGCCCAGGGACCTATTTGATATGTGATATACCTGTATATACCTATTTGTTATTTAATATGTGTTCTTTGTCTTTCACCCTCAGTTCTGTGAGATGATTTCCACGCCTTCAGTGAGTCGCTGGGCAGGACCCATCATTGATGTCCTCTTGGATTATGTTGGCAATGTGCAGCTGTGTGCCAGGCTGATAGAGCATCTGGACAGCTATGAGGACTGGGCCACTATCAAGGAGAAATCAGGTAATCACCTTAAAATCACCCGTTATTTACAATTTCTTTCATTTGTTTCTGACTGAAACCAACATTTAGCCATTTCTATTACTACATATATGTATGTGTAAAAATCATACTATTTTTGTCTGCTATGAATTTTATCTAAAATCATATTGGACTGGTATCGGATCCAGGGTATACACCAGCCTTGTGCTTATTGTTGGGATGTGTGGTTATAGGATGGATGGATGGATGGATGGATGGATGGAAGGAAGGGTGGGTATAATCACTGATGAACATACTGATGTACATATTGATTACAGTTGTTTAGTTAGCAGTAAGATTCTGGTGAAGGAAGGGAATACATTATCAAATCAAGTCAAATCTCCATGTCATGCTATTTTGGTCAGACTCTGTGTTTGGAACAGGAAGAGCTATACTTACCAACAGTAGATGCTTCTTATCAGATTAACAGAAACCATCATAGAGTGGTTTGGGGGGGACAGCATTTCTAAAAGTTTACTTTATGGAGAATTAGTGCTAATAAACCAAACAAGCTGGCTGATACGTTCAGCTCCAGAAAAATTTGCATTTCTCCCTAAACTCCCTGAAAATCAGTGCATATTCTTTCAGAGTGACTTATATTATTGTCTTAAATTACATTATTGATGTAAGTATTTCATGTTCCTTGAGCCTATCCCAGGATTCATAGTGCACAAAGCTGGGTTACACCCAAGACAAGATGCAAGTTTATATTCAATCCATGCAACATACAGGGTTTAAATCTGGACAGAGCCCAGCTGAGCTCAGCTCCACCTCTTCATGCCCAAAATGCACGTATTTAAACTTTAGCCTTTTTTCTTAATTTTTCATCAGCTTTAATGTAAGTTTTCATTAGTACCTCAGATCCTGACATTACTTTCTCAAGTGGATGAGATATTCCTACATGACGCCTTTTAATTTCTTCATTTCTGTCCCTTTTTTTCGGTTTTTGACCTTAACTGTATTTTGTTTACCCTACTGCTGCCAAAACGTCTCTTACTAGCTGGACTCTGCTAGGGGTAAACATACTTAAGAAGCAATCTGTGAATAATTTGCATTTTCACAATATTAGTTGTAGTGACAACATTTTGATGCATTTTTAATTTTTATTTGCATGCTATGTTTAAAAAAACTGAAAGTATTATTTCACCACATGATATGCACAACACCCACATCAAATAAAATTTATTGATCCCAATTTTTAGTTAATTTCATATTAGTTTGGTAAAACAACATAACGACACATGGACTGTGATTGCAAGTACCTATGATAAGCATGTGGCTCAGTGGACTATGCCTCTCTGGCTGTGATTAGAATGCCACTGGTTCAAACCTGGCCTTTGCATGTCTGTAGGTCCTTGACCAAGGCCGTTAACCCTCAGCTCCCTGGGTGCTGCAACAGGTGGCTGCCCTTCACAACCAGCTTGCTGTCATCTACAGAGAGCAAGTTGGGGGTGGTGTAAATATTCCCCACAGGGATCAGTAAAGCACCAATTGTTATATAATAACATGTAGTGAATTATTCAGCACCACCCCCCACTCTGTACCTGTCAGTGTTCCCCTTTCTCTCTGATTCTGATTTAACCCATCTCAGTTATTCTTCTGCCTAACAGGTTTCTTCATACACAGAAATGTTTAAATTGATGGCTCAATAGTGTGTGAACATGAAATGGTGATCCATTCTGGGTACTTTATTTCTCTAATGTAAAAAAACAAAGGAGTGTCATTTTCAAACTAGCATAAAGCTGATCATTGGAATGAGTATCAGTGTTTACATGCTCAAACTCACCTTAATGTTTGCACACTCAGACAGGTATGTGACACTTTCTTAAATTTGTGACTTTTCAGTTCTTCCACGACCCCTAATGCAATTATGCAGACTGAGGATTCTCA
The DNA here is from genome assembly GCA_026777985.1 of Mormyrops attenuatus. Taxonomy (NCBI): domain Eukaryota; kingdom Metazoa; phylum Chordata; class Actinopteri; order Osteoglossiformes; family Mormyridae; genus Mormyrops; species Mormyrops attenuatus. The sequence continues at coordinate 164,209 of JAODKC010000054.1, read as the reverse complement.
GTTTATTAGGGAGGAAAAGGATGAAGTTTGTGGATTTCTTGCCAATCCCTAGAAGACTATTAAAGTTCCTGAGACATGAGGAGCGCTCATCACAGTTATGAAGTGAACAATCTGCTATTACTCCCCAACCTTAACGATATAAAATGACTGCTTGGACTAGCATATGGATGCTCTGTTTGCTATCTGTTATTGAACTTATTTACTTATAATGCATATACTTGTACTGTTGCAATGAAAATGTCACATTAATCTACACAGATACATGCCTTTAAGAGAACAAACAAATGCATCAACTATTTGCAGTGTTTAATTTTTCTTTAAGTGAAATCAAAGTTATCCAACATTTTGAATGACACTTTGGAAGTAAAGCATACCAACTAAAATGTGACTAAATGTAGTAACTATGAAAAATGAGAATAGTTTAAAAGTGTACAGAATAATGACTAAATAAGGGATTTTTAAAATAAATAAATGTTTTTATGGTCTTTATACTGGTAATCATCACAATATTGCTGAGGTCCATATGACAATAAGTGTGTATGTCAAAACCTGTATCACTTTGTTTATGGATGAACAAAATTCACAGTAATCAAATAAATATCAAATATGGTAAATAATAATTAGTGTGAGCAGGTGTGTATGTATTATGATTGAAGACATATTTGAAGTGATTAGTCTGTGCATTTTTAGAAACAATATATACTGTATATATATATTTTAACAGTTATACAGTGTGTTTAGTGTGAAATTGCACATGTTGGAGATCAATAACATTTTATGAGACCAAACTGAAACACTTGCAAAATGTTTCTGTGAACTGCCCTGTTTCTTGTCATAATTGTATGTAATACAAATATTTGAAGATAAAGAGCCACATTCACAAGTAATTTTGTAAGAATAATCCAGGGTGGTTAGTTTTCTATATAACTGTTATCTTACGAAATTACTTGTCAAATCATGGAAGCTGGATCTGATGTGATTTATTATGTTATATAAATGGTCTGAATCACCTATAAAATATGTTTCTATGGTATAATTTTTTCCTGAATGAAGAAGTATTTTAAATATGAATAAGCAAATATGACATATGACTCATTACAGTATTTACAGCAATACATAAAGAGAATATGAGCCAATTGCAACTGTCTGTATTTCTGCATGAGTGACTCCTGAAATGTGATCTGATCTTAATCTACGTCATAATAATAAATGAAGACCGTCTTATTTAGCAAACAACAAAAATAACATGCATTGCCATATGCTTATTTGACAAATGAGTAAAAACAATAAAGATCACTGAAGTATGTGAACCTCTATAATAAAAAATTATATTTTAAAGAACCACATCCTTTCTTAGCCACAGAAAACCAGGCAATTCCACAAACTTCCATACAACTGTATATGTTTTCATGATAAATATCACTGTTTTGCAATCAGAATGAAACATATAGAGACGTTTATGTTTTACTGAAAAATGTGTAAATGTTGTTTGTTTTATACTAAATTTGTAAATTTCAATTGTTCTAGAGCAGGGGTAGGCAATCTTATCCGGAAAGGGCCGGTGTGTACAGTATGCAGGTTTTCATTGCAACTCTCTAATTAGGTCACTTGGCTGAAGAGTCCTCACACCTGGGTTTGAACAACTAACCTAAAGGTTATCTCAAAAACCTGCATATACACTGGCTCTTTGCGGATAAGATTGCCCACCCCCGTTCTAGAGGATCAGATTGTGCATGGCTTGTTTCTCACCAGTTATATATGAATCATTTTTCTGTTGAATAATACGACATATGCTAAAAATAAAAAAATGCAATCAGTTTTCTTTACTCTTTTTCTTATTTAATATCGTTAATGAGAATTTTTGTGAAAACAGTTCACCAATACCGTAAGCCGTATGATCATATGGATCATGGCAATTAGGAGAATCCCAGCCCCTTTTTCGAGAGGTAACCCTTCAATGCTGTGAACGCTCTGTTAACCCACTGTGCTGTTACATAATGTAACAATGGGGGAAACTAGTTTAACTTCATCCTAGTAACCCCCAAATAACCCTGCAGTTTTCAGCACCCACCTAACAATATCTGTATCCTTCTGTAGCTATAATTTTCATTATTCTTTTTCATTTTTACTTGATTATTATACATCCATATTATTCAGTAGTGACCATCAGTAATGACCATCAGTCATTACTTCTGCTTTATTGTTGTTGTTAATTAAATCTAACAGTACATTTTTGCATGATGTAAAGAGGTTATTTTCTCTATTTTGAAATCAAGGGTAGGGTGGCACTGTTATTTCACAGGCCAGGGTTGGGGGTTTGAATCCCTCTCCTGCTCTGTGTGTGGAGTCTACATGCTTTCCCCATGTCGTGCAGCCTCTGGGTGCCCTGATGTCCTCTGATAGCTCAAAGGCATGCAGTTAGGTGAACCGGGGTCTCTAAATTGCCCATAGTGTGTCCTCTAATGGACTGGAATCCCATCCAGGGTGTCCCCTGTTATGTACGCTGAGATGGACAGGAATCCTGTCCAGGGTGTACCCCAGGCTCGTGTCCTGTGAGGGACTGGCATCCCATCCTGGGTGACCCCTGCCATATAACCTATGCTGCCTGCAATTTACTTCTGGTTTCCTGTAACAATAGACAAGAAAAGCAGTTGGAAGATGTATAGATGGATAGATTAAGAATGGCAAGAACTTTAAGTAATGACTGTATATCTGAAGTTTCTTTTATTATCCTGGGCACAGGTTTTTGTGAATCATTGTCAGTACTCAAGCTATGTAAAACAGAAAAATTAATGTATAAAAACTTTTAACTCTCAAAATTAGAAATTTGTTGCCCAGCCTTAGGTGATGATAATCACTTCTAACCACACTTCAGTGAAGGTCTTGCCTGTAAAGCCTGTAAAGGCAGCTATAACTGGTAGTGTTTCCTGTGGCACATTGGTCAGGATTCAGTAAGACAAGATGAGTGGTTGATTGTTGATCGGTATTTATAGACATAAGTGCGATTAAACAGTATATCACTACAGCTTTCACTTCGGTTGATGAAGGGCACAGCCATCGTGAATTCTGAGGTCAGTGTTGCAGAGCTTCCACTAACTTTCCCCCACTATCCAAAAATGGTAAATGGATTGCATTTATATAGCGCTTTTCTACTGCTACAGGCACTTTACAATTCTTGCCTCACATTCACCCTTCCACACACACACATTCATACACTGGTGGTGGAGGCTGCCATCCAAGGCACCAACCTGCTCACCGGGAGCAATTTGGGGTTCAGTGTCTTGCTCAAGGACACAATGGGGCCAGGAGGAACCAGGGCTCGAACCAGCAACCCTCTGGTTGCCAAACGATAGCACTGCCACCTGCGTCACCATCACCCTCAATACTCAAAAGCAAAGTGTTCCTAGGAAACCTTTTGTAACCCAAAATAATTTAAACTATTTGGAATTACATGGAAGGACATGCTACTTAGCTAAGCAGTGTTTAGAATACACATGTAGCACATGCTGTATGTAGGCTATGTAGCCTTCATACTAGGGTTGCACTGATACCTTTTTTTCAGATCAAGTACGAGTATGAGTACATACATTTGTGTACTTGCTGATACCAGGTACTGATACGAGTACTTAAGGCAGTATTTATACCATTGAAAATAACAATGACCTAACCTGGCATAACCAGACCAATACTCAAATAAGAATTTGTGTGGACCCTATCAGTTCATTTACAATTTTTAGGAGGCATTATCAATGGATAAATTAGCGGACTCGCATATAATGAAATTTCGCTTATAACAGACAAACACAAATATTTTATGGGTTCCACTGAAAAAAAGGTAGCTGATTATGAGAAAGACCTCAGTGTGTATGTTGATGCTTCCATGTCCCACTCTCACCAGTGTGGGGAAGCAATAAAAAAAGCAAATAGGATGTTGGGTTACATCTCTAGGTATGTGGAGTTTAAGTCAAGGGAGGTGATACTATGATTATATAATTCCTTGGTACGACCCCACCTAAAATATGGTGTGCAAGTTTGGTCACTATACAGGACATTGCTGCCTTGGAAAGGGTGCAACGTAGGGCTACAAGAATGATTCCTGGTCTTAGAGGAAAGAGAGGTTAGCTGAGCTGAATCTGTTTAGCCTTGAGCAAAGGAGACTAAGGGGGGACATGATTCAGGTATATAAGATTCTACTAGGTCTGGATGCTGTTTAGCCAAATGGCTATTTCAATATTAGTTTAAATACTAGAAATCGTGGCCATAAGTGGAAATTAGCGTTAGAGTATGGAATAGTCTTCCTGCTAGTGTAGTGCAAGCTAAAACCCTGGGTTCCTTTAAATCAGAGCTAGATAAGACTTTAACAACTCTGAGCTATTAGTTAACTTCTCCCCAAACGAGCTTGATGAGCCGAATGGCCTCCTCTCGTTTGTAAATCTCTTATGTTCTTATGTAAACAATTTAGTCCCCAAACGAAACACACAAGTATATTCGTTTACTTGTAGTTTTGTTCAGCTATAACGGACATGCAGGCTCCACCTATAAGGCGCATGGCGTGCCAGTGATATCCAGTGCAGATACGTAGTTGGCATTTTTAGTAGTCACGCTCTATATATAGGCATGGCATAACAGCAGGCAATACTGATTGGTCTGTATGGCTGTCTATCACCAGGTATGTTGTGCGTCAGCAGACGACGCTCGCAGCTGGAGGGATGCAGTAAGCAATAAGGTCAATGTTACTACTGTACCGTACATGTATAACCACTTATAGGCCAAATATACTTCCAACAGTCAGGTGAAGTTGGATTACTACATGTACAATATAATAATCTATATACCACAAGTGTGTCTGCTGGGGTGTGGCATGAGTAAATGGTGTCCTGTAGTTGTGTTCTGAGCATACAGCAACACTGGATATAATGGACTTTGAATATAACGGACTGTTTTGCCAGATCCCATAAAGTCTGTTATAATGGGATTGTACTGTATCAGTAATAACAATTACCATGTGACTTGGTGAAGAGTAAAATCTTTATAATAATAATTGATACTTTATTGATCCTCGTGGGGAAATTCTCTTTACACCTCACACAACTTCCTCTTTGTAAGCTGGCTGTTGCAGCACCCAGGGAGCTGGGGGTTAAGGGGCTTGCTGAAGGACCCACAGGCATGCCCATTTGGGATTGAACCGGTGACCCTATGCGCACAGGAACACAGGCCTAGTTTATCTGTCCACTGTGCAGTTAAACTGTGGAGAGGCATCGAGCATACACTGCAAGTCCATATATCACTTGCTGAAGGCTGAAACGTTATGCAGCATGCTGCTAATGTATAGAAGGCCATTAGGGCCAAAATGTCTTAACCTCCGGACTGTGTTAGCTTTCTGTTCCTATCTCTTATGTCAGACGGGTTGGTGCCGTCCCAAACAACATAGGAAGGTTAAACTTATCACCTAGAGGCGGCATTATTTCACACATTAGTATTTTATGGAACTCCGTCGGGGTCAAAACCATCTGCATCATTTGCATGTCAAATTTGTACAAATTTGGACGTAGAAAATAAACATGTTAACATCTTCATTACATCTTAAGACAACGAAAATGAATGTTCATTTTTAACATCTTAAGATATTTGGACCATTAAAGCTTCCAGACTATTGTTTTCTTTCTTCTAATGATTGTATGTATGGTTTCCCCTCAGAAATTGATTAAGTGGTAGCACCCAAATATGTACGTCTTAAGACGTACAAATTTGACGTGTTGATTCGGTGGGTTTTAACCCCGATGGTGTTTCATATAATACACTCAGTGACAAAGAAAAAGTTAAGCATGATTTAACGCCTACAGACACAAGAAATGCATACACAAAGACGGCAATAATTCACACGTTAATATTTCATGCCTACAGACATTATATTTTTACCTCTATGGACAGCCATGTAGCCTAACTCCTTGTACAGGCAGCATTTTGCAACATGTCTTGATGTGAACAAAGTGATCTTTCAAAATAAAAGCACCATTAACGTCTAAGCACAAACACCATAACAAAATCAAATTCTTCACTGTTTGGTTATTATTCTGTGTGGCTTTTCTTATGTTACTATGAAATAGAATTGGGTGACAAAATGAGTATTATATAATAACTGACTCAAAGCATCTACACTACAATATTGTTATGGAAATAATGTTTATGTCATGTAAACAATGTCATCATGAACCATGAAAACCATTGTTAAGTATGCGTGTGTGTGTCGGTCAGGAGTCAGTTCTATATGAGCCAGCTCCGTTTTTTGTAAACAATGGAAGCCGACTCTTGTCTAAGAACCGATTTCTTTTTTTTCTGTATTTCTTTTTGCTAATTAATGCAAGGTGGAATAATAGGATGATCTTTTCACCACACTGCTCGATCACAGGCATTCCATGCACTGACTGATGCCGTTGTTTTGTAATTTGTTTTTTATCTGTTAGGTGGCACACTGTGTTTCATTTTGTGTGTGATTTGTTTGGAATGATCTGAGTTATTGGATAGTATTTTATTATTTTATTTAATATGGACATCACAAGGACCCGATGCAACGTTTAGTGTATGTAGCGAAACGCGAATTTACTGCGTTCAATAGTGTTTGCAGCATTGCCATCTGGTGTGACTCTGTGGTGGTTGGGATTGGTAGCATCAATGTTCAAGGCTTGATAAACCCCCATTACTGCAGAACAGCTTCAGGTTGTTAACCCATTTTTTGTTCTCTGAAAAAGGCCTTTTTGTATAATTCTGAAATGTACATTATTTGCCAGTTTTGGGTAACCTTACCTTTTTCTTACTTATTTATTTATCCTTTATTTTACCACATTCCCAACACATATTTACTACATTCCTAACACATTATATATTTGGCAGATACATAAGTGATATTCCTATTGGACAATCCTTTCATTTTGATTATCTGGCCAATGAAGAAATCTCCCTGGCACAAACCCAGGTCCCAGAGGTGCAAAGCGACAGTGCTAACCACCGCACCACCACACTTTGTGTATGCATATGTTCACCAGAAAAAGACACACTGAACCAGGGAAGAAGAAAAGAAGCTTTCAATCACAATTTGTTAATGCAGTACCTGTGCAGGAGAAAAACATCCTAATGATCATCAAACATTGGCACAAATGCGACCAAGTGAAATTTAAAATTACACACTTTCAATAAGAGGTCGAACATGTGACCCTTTTGGTCGCAGTCTGGAGCCCTGCACATCATCAACAACCGATTATGACTGGTCATTGAGAGCAGTGTACTGAGTAAGAGGCTCAGTTATTTTTACCGTCTGTAGACATTTTCTCTCACTTCTCCAGAATTTGCGCTGAAGTTTGTTGTCATGGTCTTTCTCTATTAGCATTAGCAAACTCTGTGTACTCTGCACTATGGTGTATTTTTAAAAGTTTGATCAAATTGCTTGTGTTAAATAACATGTACCTTCCACCTCTTGACACTTTAGCAGAACAGAGCGTACTATTTGGTCAACCTGCTCCCATAACAGCTCAATATAGTTAAGATATGGTGACTTCTGCTGGCCACGCCATTATACACAAAACACCAGCTGACTCTTTCTTCTCTAAATAGTTCTTGCATAGTTTGGAGCTGTGTTTGGGTCATTTTCCTGTTGTAGGATGAAACTGGCTCCAATTAAGTGACATCCACAGGGTATTTTAGCCTGTAGAAATCTCCGACTTTATCATCACCAAAGCAGCCCCAGACCATTACATTGCCTCCACCATGCTTGACAGATGTCGTCAACAGTTTCATTTGATCTGCACCTACAAACACTCTTCATTGTGATTCGAATGCCTCTAACTTCATGAGATTCATCTATCCATAGCACTTTTTTCCCAATCTTCCTCTGTCCAGGTTCTGTGATCATTTATCCATCTCAGTGTTTTCTTTTTTTTGCCCATTCTGAGATGTGGCATTTTCTTTGCAATTCTGCCTAGAAGTCCCAGCATCCTGGAGTTGCCTCTTCATTGTTGAGGTTGAGACTGGTGTTTTGCAGGTACTATTTAATGAAGCTGCCAGTTGAACACCTATGAAACATCTGTTTCTCAAACTACACACTCTAATATATTTATCCTCTCACTCAGTTGTGCACCAGGGCCTCCCTCTCCTCTTTCTGTTGTGGTTAGAGCCAGTTTACGCTGCTTTGTGGAGGGCGTAGTGCACAGTATTGTATGAGATCACCATTTTCCTGGCCTTCATTTCTTAGAACAAGATTAGACTGACGAGTTTCAGAAGAAAGTTCTTTGTTTCTGACCATTTTGAACTTGTAATCAAACCCACAATTGTTGATGCTCCAGATACTGAAGTACTTCAAAGAAGGCCAGTTTTATTGCTTCTTTAATCAGCACAACAATTTTCAACTGTGCTAACATAATTGTAAAAAGGTTTTCTAATAATTAATTAACCTTTTGCTTTTCAGGTAAAACCTTGTGAATTATTGAGTGCCCCTCTATCCTGAGCGTTTTCCAAACAGCTTTCTGTGGATCACTCCTGTATGCTTCCTTGGTTTTTAGACTCTTTTTCCAGTGTGTTGAATTGGGTTATTCTTCATGCGTTCCTTGTGCATTCCTTTTAATTTCAGATTTGGGTTAGGGCTTGGATTTGTTTACGTTTATTCATGCCTATGTGGCTTTTAACCTTGTGCCTAGTGAGTTACCAAAACTTCATGCAACTGTTTAAATGTCATTTGAAAATCATATCAATTAATTTGTTTGTGTTCCCCTCAGTAAAGTGTGTATTTTCAATAAATTATTGGTTACATGTTCAAAATATATATTTGTGGTTAAAAAAATCACTATATATGCATACTTTTCTCTTTATATGAGTAACAGGGCTGAAAGTAACAGGACTGAGTTTTAACATAAAATTAGCAAATTCATGAAACATAGCCACATGTCATCAATAGTAATAGTACAATAACACTGAGCACATTCAAGGAATTTACCAAAAATGTATTTTTTATAAATAAATAAAATCTAAGTAATAATTTGGGTAACAGGACTGAGCATTACAATAATTTCCTATAGTCTTCAGGAGACGATGATGATGCAAGTTCCAGTTGAACATGCTTGTGGAATATACCAAATTTTTAAGGGCGGAAATGTATTAGGGTAACAAGACTGAGTGAAAACCTGTGGACATGACTAAAATGTGTATTTCAACTAACTAGTATTGAAAATGCTTTTAAAGCATAAATAGGTAATACTGTCACAACAATACAAAAGACATAAGATTTTTGTTACGATTTGTGTCGACAGGACACAAATACTTAGTAATAAGTCAGTTGCTACTGAAATACAAATCATGAACAGATCATGAACAAATATAGTTGCAACTTGAGAGGTGTCACGATTCATTAATGATTCATAAACATGAGATCTGTATCCAACGTGTTATTCCTTATTTGTTTATTCAGTAGTTCAGTAGTTTCTATAGTAGTTCACAAATATAGTAATGGGGAGAAAGATGCATCATGATTCATTAATGAAGATCAAATATGAGATAAGTATTTAACTTGTGTTATTCATGACTTGTTCCTTCAGTAATTCCTTTAGTAGTTCATTCAGTAGTTCACAAAGGCTTACAGAATTAAATCATAAATACAGCAAATGCGATAAAACACGTAACAATTCATTAATGATGAATTAAAATGAAATAACTATGTAACTAAGACTTAAGTTTGTGGTTAATTAATACATAAGTAATAGTATAATATTATATTATTTGTGCCCCGTCAAGAAAAGTGTTACCAGATTTGTTTAAAGATTTTGATATTGTATTTCATAGTGAACTGTAGCATTTGTGAGCAGGAACAGGTGACAAACTATTTTTTCAGCGTTCTAGATAGTTTTTTATTTATGTTTAGAATTTGCAAAGAGAACATTGTGGAGCAGACTTTGCTTGATGGTAACATATAATAATTTTTTTTTTTTAATTTAATATTCATACATATAATGTCTTGGGGGCAGAAATGGCACAAATTCAGAAATGGCCCATAACTTTGGAGAAAAATGAAAACTGTCCAATTGGCAGAGGGGTAAGTGATATTCCTATTTGTCAATCCTTTCATTTGGATTATCTGGCTAATGAAGAAATCCTGCTTGTGCAACACCCCCTGTTCCTGGACTATGAGGCTGAAAGTAATCTTGTGGGTCTCCCTGTCAAGTTGCAACCAGTAGCTGGAGGGCCAAGTTGAGTGTAGGAAAGTAGGAACATCTACTCAAAAAGTCATTATAAAAAGGTCACTGAAGGGTCAGCAAATCTAGGGACAAATTTGTTATGCTAGCAAGACAGCTGCTAGCTAATTGTTAATTCTCTCCTTCTGCAGCCAAGTTCAGTTCAGTACACAAATTCAGTACACTCACACTTCAAAGCATGAGGAGACACGCTCAGTGTTCCTAGATCAGTCTATTTCAAACACATATCAGTTTGCAGCATGCTCAAAGTTTTCACTGAAAATCGTAGAATAGACACGCACACAGAAATCCTGTTTGGGTTTGGTTTAATATAATTTCTTCTGGCGCCCTGTCACATTCTAGAAAATACTGGCACTTCCTGCACGTGACATCAGAGTCACATCTTGCAGGAATGTAATGCCCTAAAATTAGGAGCCATTACTCAGATGAAACATGTATACTAACTGGATCTAATTTCTAATATGCAGGTGGTTTAGAGAGGTCATCTTGGGTGAATGATGAAGGATCCTTAGACTGTTTACCACATTCCTAAGACTTTACATTACTTAGACATCACATATAGACCACTAACAAATTAATGCATAGTCATAGTCAACCCAACAGAATAGTTTATTTATGTGTGTTTTGTGTCATTCAAATAAAATGTTGATATGGGTCTAAACTTTATATTGTTTTGTTGTGGCAGCCATACAAATACATAAACCTATTCTGAAATCTACTTAAAATTCAGTTATCGATATAGGATAAATTAACTGGAAAATCAATGAAAAAACAGTTTTACAGTTACAAAAGTAGCAAATATGATAATTCACAATGATGATATAATCATTTTTGTTTTGGAATTTTAGAGCAAGAATAAACAATGACCAATAGATAGGGAAAGAGAAGGGGAGAAAAGCACAATACTTCAAGAATAATAATTGTATGCATTCCTGATCAACATTAGGTCATGGCTTAAAAAAAATATGTCTAAAAAGTTGGGGACAAATCCATAGGTAAAGACAAGCTAACTGTTTGTCTTTGGACCATGGGATACCATGTAATTGGCAAAAATGTGGAACTAAGGGTAAGAATTAAACCCAGAACCCAGGTGTTGTGCAGCCACAATGTGATACATTTTAATTTCCCTTTAAAACACTTCAGTTGTTGTTGTTGATTCCATCACCCAAGAAACTGGAGCTGATAGAAAATAAACACTCTTCACGCCAGAAGTGGGTCTCCAGTTGCAGAAGAGTGAGGACTTGCCTGAGGCAGTGAGCCGAGACAACAGCTGAGGTCTCCAGTAAAAAGCATTACAGTGTGCTTCATCCTCCAACAAGCCAAAGATAGGGGCAGGTAGGCACCCTTAAATTACCTTTTTCCATACTCTGCTCTTGGGCAATACATTTTACACACTAAGCTTCTCTTTTCTATTCACTTTATGTCAAACAACACCTTGATACAACATGTAAACATAATATGGAATTTATATATACAGTACATACCATGGACAGCAACCATGTGCATTAAAATGTGTTTACTGTAGATATTTTATTGGAGGCTATATATACAAAACACAACACTTTTTACTATTGTATTCACACAGAAAAAATTGTGTAAAATATCCAAACAAATGGCAAATTATGTCACATGTATAAAATACAGATTCTTGCATTAAGGAAGCAGGCCACCTGTAACACATCACAATATAAATATACAAAGAATATCATGATGCTCTGCTGTTGGTGCACTTGATCACTTTTATTTCATGCACATGGAAAATTTTCTAAGACACCAATTTTATTTAATCTCATTAATATTTCTTGTTAGAATGCATTGTTTTCTGACTGAAGAACTTTATACACGATTTTTGCAGTGACTGAATATGTGCTTGTTGGGAGATGTGGAAATGACCTGCATCAATAAACTCTTATTAATGGAATGTCAAAGGCACTCATTTATGGAAATCAAATTTAGTATTTATCTATGTGACAGATTATGACATAGATTACACAGGAATAATAGAAAATATGAAGGCATTTCTTATAACTATAACTGTAATCAGTTTCTTACATACAAAAATCTTATCCATTCCTCCATGCACAATTCCTTCATTTCTGTAATGTTGTAGGGGTTTCTTGCATTCTTTGTTTTGAATAACTCAGTTGTAGATTCTGTGACATTACTATTTTAAAAGACTCACTTATGCTTCAGCTTTTTCACACATAGCCTGACATTCTCCTCAAACATATATGATGTTGAATTAACTGTAGACACTATGATGGCAAGTTGGCCCAGCCCTGAGGCAGCCAAGCAGCCCCAAACCAAAACACTCCCACCACCAAGCTTCACAGTTGCTATGAAGTTCTTTTTCTCAAACGTTACCTTTTATTGCCAAACATGACATCAGGCATTGAGCCCAAACACCACCACCTTTCACTCCTCTGAATGAGCACAGTGTTTCAGAAATGTTGTCACTCTGGCTGGCATTTAATTACAAACTTCAGTCTTGCGCTGATAATCTGTTTTAAGAGTAGAGATTCTTCCTTACTGACCACCTATGTATGCCATATCTGTGGGGTCTCTTTCTTATGGTTGACTCCTGCAATTTCACACAGACTGTGGCAAGAGCTGGCTATAGATCTTTTGATGACACCCTTGGGGTTCTTGGGGTGAATTTGTTGGGACAACCAGACCTGGACAGATTGTCAGTCTATTTGTAGATTATTTTACAAATAGTGGAGTGGTTGATTTCAATTAACTTGGAAATACCTATAAATACCTTTCCAGACTCATAAGCATCAACAACCTTTCTTCTGGAAGCCTTGTGCAACAATGTTGGCATGATGGAACCATGTACCTCAATGGCTATGACCAAACAAAACCAGAGGCACAAAACACCTTAAGTACGGCACTTTCTCCTAATTTCAATTTCTCCTAAGCTGAGGGATTTATTTAAGGGTGTTGGACAGAATCCCTTAAAATTTTTCCTTAGATCAGGAAAAATCTTAAAGGATTTACTGCATTGAAAGACATTTTACAGTAGTAAAATTGTACAGTATCATGCCTGCTCGTGATACCTGTTATCGCCTCCAGTGTTAATTTCGTTGACAGAAATGTTGACGAAAATATAGCCTAACAAAGGTTTTTTGCGTGACGATAATTAAAACAAAAATGTGATTTAATTGTACGTTTTATGACAAGGACAAAATGAAACAAAATGAAACATAAACAGGCAAAACAGGAAACAGCTAGTTACAAGCGGGATTGCACACGAGGTTAATGAGTGGGTGTGGCACACGAGAGGGCGGTACGAGCAGGTCATGACACATATAGTGATAAACTTTTGTTTGACAACAAGCACCACTGCTAACGTGGAAGATACGCGGAAGCATACTGAGAAAAGAAAGTAGTGCAGGAAAAATGGAGCGGATTGAATTATTGTTGTATCTCAGTTACATTAAATGTATTTTTGCATGTGTATCCATATTTCTGCATCAGAAAATTTGTTCCATAAGTAATGAAATGTGTCTAATATTGCCGGTGCCCAGGGTCAGGACCAACTAGTCAGCACTAATTAGTGGAATATTGTTACATTGTTTTTTATTCTGTGAAATCGAAAAATTGATCTGTTAACCAGATTTAATAATTATAAACACATCATGGGACATATAAATAAAATCATAAATTGACTGTGGTTCAGCTAAAATCAATTAATCATCATTAATCATATTCATTGGCTACTCCCAGTCACAAGACACTCTTCTCAGGACTCGTTCATTTTCTTCATTTATCACCATAAACTAGGCCGTGTTAAATCAGAGGTACCTTATGTTTTTTCCTAACTTTGGTTGTTAAGGTCTTTTGCGCAACCATTAAGGGGGATTTTAAGGAATTCTTTACGTATAAAAGACTAACATAAACTTAAATACTTAAGCGAACATTTTAAGAAGACCTTAAGGAGAAGACTTAAGGGTGTTTTGTGCAAACCGACTTTATTTTAAGGAAACCTTAACTCGGAAACCATAATCTTAACCTAAGGTGTTTTGTGCAACCGGCCCCAGTTATTTATGTAAGGTGACATTGTCAGCCTGACCTGGACAAATTGCCAGCAGTTAGTCTAATAATAATCTAATCATTTGCACCTGATTTGATACATCTGTTTCTAATTTTTAGGTTAATGTAGTAATGATTGCCCTCAAGAGAAATTAGAATTTTTATTTGAAGTGTATAAATGGTTAATAAATGTAAATTTGAAGTGTAAAGTTTAAAATATGTTGAAAAAGACTATATATACAGGTCCTTCTCAAAAAATTAGCATATTGTGATAAAGTTCATTATTTCCTGTAATGTACTGATAAACAT
>JAODKC010000054.1:133327-143341 GCA_026777985.1 Mormyrops attenuatus | reverse complement strand
GCAAAAAGAAAACACTGAAAAATGGCAATGGGCAAAAAGCTAAACACTGAAATTTATATCCCAGTTAGTGCCCACTGACGGGTCTTCTTGGTGGCAAAATCTTTGATGAGGTCCTTAAAGTCCAGTTTTCTTGCCAATTGACTTTCAATGGAGAGAAGGGCAAGGCTGTTTTTAACCAGTTTCATCTTGCTGAAAGCCCACTCACCACCAGCAACAGCTACAGGTAAGGTGCAGAAAATCCTTTTTACATTTGTCGGAGCATCAGCAAGAAAAGCCACTTCAGCCGCAAATCTAATATGACCCCCAACACAAGCAACACAAGCTGAATAAGGAAGTTGACACGATAAAGACAGCAAGAATTCAATGATCACTTTGTGGTGCTCGTCTGCCACTGGGAAAACTTACGCAGTGCCAGGTCAGCAAATGCATCCGAAATATGGCCAAAGACACATGCGTAAAATGCAGTCGGTATGTCTGTGGGAGTTGTTCGAGAAAGCCACCAAATACGTGTATGGATTGTGAGTAGCGGCTGTAGGGAATTTTTTTTTCTTTGTTTATTGTATTGTATTGGATTTTATGGAATATTTCTGTGCACTTTAGAATTCATTTCAAATAAAACTTTTTTTAATCAAGGGTTTCGCCTGGGTTGATTTGTATAAAAATAGTGATAGTTTATTGCAGTTGTTAAACAGCGGACACTTCAACAAATATAAAATCACTAAAACCGTCTATTTAACATTTTATAAAATACTGCCATTGCACGTTTCAGCTTTACCATTTCAGGACAGAGCCGCCATTACGGCTTTTTGGTTGCTTCGCTGATGCTATTAACACTAATGGCACATTAGTGCAAAGAATCTGCTGCATACACCGAAGAACGTCTTGCTTGGCGGTTTACAGGAGTGCGACGCTCATTAGCGTGGGAAACAGTGGTTCTAGTGTTAATGTAGGCTATTTGCTTTCACATTTGGGCTCACCTTTCTTGGGAAAAAAGTTTGTAAGCAGTTGCTTTCCCTCATTTCTTTTTTTGTCTCTTTCCTGCTTCTCTTTTCATTTTTGAAAACTGGATTTAGCTTTCTTTGGTATTATGTTCTAGCACGGATTCAGCTGCTTCAGCAGAATGACCGATAAATTAAATGCGCCTAGTTAAAAAGCCCGGTGAAGGCGGACTAAACCATTGCAAGGGGTGAGGGGTGCTTGTCCTCAGGCACTGTAAGCTAGGACACAATTCAATCCGTCAACCGATTTATTTCCCCCCAAAAATTACATTTACATTAGTTAGCAACATTTATTGTGATCTTTGAATAATATTAATATTTAAAGGAAAAAAAATTCCAGATTCCTTAGGGGCCCTCCCCCCACATGGGGCCCTAGTAACTCAGTCCCCTTTTCCCCCCCACTACGACGCCCATGGTAGCGACACTTTTATTTCTCCACTTCGAGCACTGCTTATACAGATCACCATATTAAACACCAGTTCAACTGATGCTCCTGGTTATTAGCACAGTACACAGAGAGCGCTGTAGGCATGCAGCAGATCAGAAGCCTAGCACTTCAAACCCACTTTATAACTTTACATTTAGATTGATACAGTGGTACGTGTATTGATGCACTCGTGTTGTGTTTTTTTCTTCCCTGTCAATCAGAAGTCACGAGCCGCTTGTGTAGATCTTCAGATTCAACCTTTATTGCAACAGTGAGGTTACAGCCAAGGCTGGACACCCTGCAGGAGTGTGTCCAATACCATTTTACACAAATTTTTATACATTTTCTTATCGTGTAACAATATCTCGTCACTTAAGAATCATCATTTCTTCAACCATTCACCATCATTGTTTTCTCGCTCATTCCATACCCATAGGTGATAAGTTTGTCAATCATCTCTTTTACTGTTTGGTCCCTCGACTGAACATAATGGTGGCGAGACCATCTCTAGTTGGTTTTTTACTACCTAGCCGTGAACTTTTGGTGAACTCAGGCGAATCCCTTCCTTCAGTAGCAAACCATGGCAACTTCAGCTTGTTGCACATTGCCTGGGTAGATGGTTAATAATATATTTCTCTTTCAACATAGTGATAAGCTGCAGCACTAATAAAGTACATATTCATACATCAAAGGCTAACAAAATAGCTAACAGATACAGAAACTTCTAAGCCAACACAAGGTGCTAATTCATACTTGTTTTTCGTCACATTGTGCACAGCAGTAATTGGTCTGCATTCTCTGAAGGTTACAAAGTAACTCTGCACATCAGCTTCTTATATAGTCCTAATGATTACATTCTCTATGCATTATGAAGCGCTAAATAATATTCCATACTCACATATTAGAAATTAATACTGACTTCCGCCTCATATTGGTGAGATGAATATTTTAAAAGATATTTAGCATAAACATTGCTAGAAAGCCACATGAGATGAACAGGCGAGCCATAACTTAAACTAAACAAGAAGTAAAGTTCATATCTCTAGCTATTTTTGCGTTAGTTTTCCATATTAGCATAAACTAGCAGTGCCAGAAATCATTCATTTAACCACATATACTACAATACTAACCAGACCTACGGTTAATGTTTATTCTATCGCTTGCGTATTTAAAGCTAAACGAACAAATCCGTTGAATGCTGGTGAGGCCCTAAACAAGGAAGTGACGTCCTTAACGAAGGTCCGCCTTGATGAGCGGTCTGACAGTTGGGAATTGCAAAGTGAATTTTCACCCCAACATGCAATGCAATTGCCGGGGACGCCATTGAATTTGAATAAAGAGGCAAAAAAAAACCATGGCAATACGAAAGGCAATTCAGTGCCTTGTTATTCTATTTTTTATTCAAAATATGTTGAAATTAATTAAGGATTGCATAAGCACTTTGCACATTGAATTGCCAATTGCAAAATGTATTTTCAAATTACATGCTCAGATTAAATATTGAAATGACAAATGCATGCTCTGATTGAATATTGAATTGCCAATTGCAAAATGAATTTCCATTTGAATAAACAGGTAAAAAGCCCATGGCAATACGAAATGCAATTCAGTGAATTGTTATTTTATTTTTTATTCAAAATATTTTGAAATGAATTAAGGATTGCATAAGCACTTTGCACATTGATTTGACGATTGCAAAATGTATTTTCAAATTATATGCTCAGATTAAATATTGAAATGACAAATGCATGCTGTAATTGAATATTGAATTGCCAATTGCAAAATGAATTGCCATTTGAATTTTTGTGCTTATAATCTTCCATATTAATTATCACCGCTTTTAACATTTTCTATGCATTACTGCCTCTTTTCTATATATATAATTAATCGTATCTTTGCACCTTATTATTGGTTATGATCTATAATACTATTTGATATCACTTTACGATGGCGCGGCTACGTCCAGACGCCTTCCTGATCGCTCCGCTTAGACTGTGCTTTTATTTAGTATTTTACCTAGTTTTTATCGCTTTTCACGCAAGCGAAATAACTGGTTTAGTTATTTACTATAGTGCAATGCTTCTCGGCATCGGAAATCAGGTCCCAGAAGCTTATTTTAGAAGTTTTTAAACCCAATCCGTCGTGGCTGGCTGAAATCCTGCGAGGTATGAATGAGAACAATGGACACAGACGCAACCCCCCGAGACGCAGAACGAAGAAGAAACACCGCAGGACACGCAGTGGCATCCGGAACAGACTGAGGAAACGTGCACATCGCCCTTCACTGCCCAGCATCTTGCTCGCTAACATCTAGTCTCTAGTAAATAAACTAGATGACCTCAGGGCGAGGCTGAGGTTCCAGCGTGATTCAAGGAACTGCAACATCTTATGCTTCACCGAAACGTGGCTGACCCCCCTGGTACCGGACATAGCGGTAACTCTGTCGGACTCTTTCTCTGTGTTTCGCATGGACAGAACAGCGGAGGCGAACAAATCTATAGGTGGGGGAGTCTGTTTCATGGTGAACACTACGTGGTGCGATGCAAAGAATGTCTCCATTCTGTCACGCTCCTGCTCACCTCACCTGGAATATTTGACCATCAAATGTCGTCCATTTTACCTGCCCCGAGAGTTCAGCTTGGTCATCACAATGGCGGTGTACATCCCACCTCAAGCGGACACAGGTACGGCTTTGTCTCAACTACAAGATGTGCTTAGTGAGACTCAAAACAAACACCCGGATGCAGTGCTCATTGTAGTGGGGGACTTTAATAAAACCAACCTCAGACAAGTCATGCCGAACCTTTACCAACATGTCACGTGTCCGACTAGGGGCACTAACATTCTGTACCATTGCTACACTCTGTTTAAGTTAGCTTACAAAGCCGTGTTACAGCCCACATTCAGCAAATCCGATCACTCCACCATTTTTCTCATACCGGAATACAAACAAAAGCACCTCCAGCATGCCCCGGCCTTGAGGGACGTAAAACGCTGGTCTGCCCAATCATAGGCCACGCTGCAGGACGTGCTCGAAGACGTAGACTGGGACATGTTCCGGTCATGTGCAGCTGACGTCGGCGAGTTTGCGGACGTATCATTAAGCTTTATTAGCTCATTTGCTAATGACATCGTTCCCACGGCAACAGTAAAGACGCTCGCCAACCATAAACTGTGGGTGGATGCTACCATCCGCAAGGCTGTGAACGCCCGTACCACTGCATACAATGCAGGACTCACCACCGGCGATATGAGCGCTTACAAAGCGACATCATATGGAGTGAGGTTAGCAAAACAACGCTTCAGTGAACGCATCCATAACCACCTTAATCAGGGCGACTCGCACGCCCTGTGGCACGGTCTGCATACAATCACAGACTTTAAAGCCAAAACCACCACAGCTCAGAGCGTCGACTCTGCTTTTGCCAACGAGCTCAATGCATACTACGCCCAGTTCAGGCTAACCATGTTAGCGCTAGCCACTCGGCTATCACTGGCCCCAGCCTGCTGCCGGATCGCAGTGACGTCATCATCAGCCTTGCAGAACATGACGTGCGGAGGGCGTTACACCGCGTCAACATCAGGAAAGCACCGGGACCGGACGGCATCTCCGGGCGCCTGCTGCGCTGTTGCGCAGACCAGCTGACCAGAGTCTGCATACCACCCTCAGCCACGTGGACAAGAAGCAAGGGAACTATGTGAGGCTGTTGTTCATTGACTACAGCTCAGCATTTAACACCATAGTCCCTCACAGACTGTTCACTAGGCTGTGGGTGATAGGACTGAACAGCCACCTGTGTGCCTGGATCCACAACTTCCTCACTGGCAGACCACAAGTAGTGAGAGTTGGTGGATGCGTCTCCAACTCCATCACACTCAACACAGGTGCACCTCAGGGATGCGTCCTCAGCCCACTGCTCTATTCGCTTTACACCAGGGACTGTGAGGCCATACACAGCTCCAACTCCATCATCAAATTCGCTGACGACACAGTAGTGCTGGGCCTCATCTCCAACAGTGATGAGGCAGCCTACAAGGAGGAGGTGGATAACCTGACATCGTGGTGCCAGGAGAACTGCCTCCAACTCAACATCAGCAAGACTAAGGAGCTGGTGGTGGACTTCAGCGGGAGGAAGGAGCGCTCCTACTCCCCCCTCTTCATCAACAGGGCTGTAGTGGAGCGAGTGAGCAGTTTCAGATACCTGGGCGTTTGCATCACTGAGGACCTGACATGGACAGAACACATCCAGAGCCAGTGCAGCAAGGCGAGGCAGCGTCTCTATCACCTGAGACAGCTGAGGAAGTTTCGTGTCTCTCCTGGGATAATGAAAGCGTTCTACACTAGTGCTGTGGAAAATGTCCTGACCCAGAACATCATGTCCTGGTATGGCAATAGCCGTGTCCAGGACTTAAAGGGACTGCAGAGGGTGATTCAGGCAGCAGAGCGCTGCACCAGATCTGCTCTACCGTCCCTGCAGGACATGTTCACTAGGAGATGCCAGCGCAGAGCAATCAGGATCATCAAAGACCCGTCTCACCGCAGTAACTGCCTTTTCGAGCTGCTAAAATCCAGCAAACGTTTTAGGAATATCATGGCTAAAACGAAGAGACTCAGGAGGAGCTTCTATCCTCATGCCGTAAGACTCCTCAACCAGGACACCACTATAAATATCATACAGCTGATGCATAAACTGCCATCACTTACACCCTGCCATCTATTTATTTATTATTATTAAGGCCAACAACTACATGGACAACTGTATAAATTAGGTCAATGCACACTGCACTTAAATGCACTACTTATTCCTATTTCTGTTTACTGTATATTGCACAACAGATCATTTCATCTGTCACCACTTGCCACTTTACCCATGTGTGCTGAAGATGCTCTTTAATGCAACCCATGTACATTGCACCTTGGACATGCTGCTGTCTCCTGCCCCCCAATGCTCAGCAGTCCCTTCTCCAGAAAGCAGAGAGACCCTTGCTAGGTCCAGGTAGAATTCCACTAGAAGTGGTGGGGTATGTGAGACTACAGCTTAGGGCTGGAGACAAGCAGACTGAGCAGAAAGTGTATGTGGTCAAAAACCTTAGTACACCCTTGCTTGGGTTACCAGCCATTGTAGCCCTTGGGTTACTCTCCTGCGTTGACAGCACAGATCTGGAGTCTCTAAAGTCAAATTAACCTAAACTTTGTAGCGGCCTAGGCGAGGTACGCAAACCGTACGCTGTAAAACTTAGACCTGGGGCTGTGCACATTTTCAACGGCAGAAGGCAGAGGTTACTGAGGCGCTTGAAGGTGTGGTCTGTCACATCGATGACCTATTAGTTTGGGGACGTGATCACACAGAGCATGACATGCGACTTCATGCCGTGCTGCACAGTTTGGAAAAAGCAGGCATTACACTGAACGTGGATAAGTGCAAACTCTCCAAGAGTCTTTCTGGGCCATATTATTTCAGCTGCAGGTATTTGCCCGGACCCAAGCAAAACAGAGGCTATAATGAAGATGAGGGAGCCTACAAATGTTGGTGAGCTGAGAAGCTTTCTGGGGATGGTCAACCAGTTGGGAAGATTCATTCCTCAGCTGGCAGAGAAAGAAAAAGCACTCCGGGATCTCCTCCCAAAGAAGAATGGTTGGATCTGGGATGCCGACAAGGCAGAAAGCACAGTCTTCTCCTCCAGTGCTGGCTATGTATGATCCTAATAAGGATACCAAAGTGTCAGCTGACGCGTCATCGTATGGTCTGGGAGGGGTTGCTCTCCAGAGGTGGGAGGATGAATGGAAACCCGTGGCATACGCATCACAGTTACTTACTCCAACCAAACAATGGTATGCACAGATTGAGAAGGAGGCCCTGGGTCTCACATGGGCCTGCGAGTGGTTTCGTGACTTTCTCATAGGAAAACATTTCTGCCTGGAGACTGACCACAAACCCCTTGTCAGCTTACTTGGGGGTCAGGCACTGGACCTGTTGCCACTAATAATTCAACGCTAATGCGTTACTCATACTCGATCATACATGTGCCTGGGAAGTCGCTTTGGACAGTGGACATTTTGTCCCACTCCCCTGTAAAATCCCGTATGCACTCAGCAGAACAGAAGCTGATGGAGAGCACCAACATCTATGTAGACTGTATTATGGAATCCCTGCCTGTCAGTTCCACATATTTGGACAATCTAAGAGAGCACTTAAGGGCTGACAGCATTTGCTCACGCGTCATGACGCTGTGCGGGGAAGGATGGCTGGCTCACGTAAAACAGGAGCCCATGCTGAAAGGTACTGTTAAAAGACATGCGACTTGTGATTCCAGCAGCCGTGCGGAATGATATTCTATCTAAATTACATGTGGGACACCAAGGTGTGGGGAAGTGCAAAGAACATGCGCGTCAGTCAGTGTGGTGGCCTGGACTCAGTCAGCAAGTGAATGAAATGGTGCTGAACTGCAGGACAGGTATTCAAGAATGTCAAAATCAGAGGGAGCCTCTTATGCCATCAGACTGCCCTGAGAGACCATGGAAAAAGTTGGGGGCTGACCTGTTCGTTTTGAGAGGGAAAACTTACCTGCTGGTTGTTGATTACTTCTCCAGGTATGTTGAGCTTGCTCAGTTGTCTCACACTAGGTCCACCGATGTCATTGTTCACCTGAAGTCAATTTTTGCTCGCCATGGCATTCCAGAGGTCCTAATGTCCAATAATGGGCCACAGTTTTCTGGACATGATCTCATCTCTTTTTTAGCTGTGTATGGCTTCTGACATGTCACCAGTAGTCCCAAATTTCCTCAGAGCAACAGTGAAGAGGAAAGAGCGGTTCAGACTTTGAAACACCTGCTTAGAAGGCTGAGGATCTCTACCTGGCTCTGCTCACCTAGAGAACCACATCTCTTCAGAGCGGGTACAGCCCAGCGCAGCTTCTTATGAGCAGGCGCCTCTGCACCACGGTGCCGTCCCTTCCTTCTCTGCTGGACCCGAAGCTGCCTGACAGCACAGCGTTTGTTCAGCAGGACAAGGAGAAGAGGATGTCTGATGCGGCACCGTGTCAAACCTCTAAGTGTTTTGACACCAGGAGGACAGGTGTGGGTTGCAGATGCAAAATCATTGGGAACGGTGCTCCGGGAGCAGTCCACTCCGAGGTCTTATTTAGTGGACCTACCTCAGGGGAGGGTGAGACGCAGTCGAAGCCATCTGATACCCCTGCGCACCTCCGCACTACACGGAGACTCTCTGACACCACCGCAACGGACACCGGAATCAACCTCAAGGCAGGCATCCAAATCACCTGCCGCAGTATCCCAAACCCTGTCTGCACAGACGCATATTGTTAGAACCAGATTGGGGAGAGCTATAGTTAAACCTTGTAGGCTTAATTTGTGAATTGAATAGGAATACTTAAAAAAAAATAACAAGAGATGTTTTGTTTTAGGTACTGTTAAATGTTGAAATGTTCATTTTATAACTTTTTTTATAAAAGCTTGTGCACCTAGAAAATAGAAAGAATACTAGTTGCTAAAAGTTTCCTGTGAGAAAGGTGCCTATCTTTATACTGTTCTTTCATTCAGGCAGTAAATAGGAACAGACCTTTCAACAAAAGAGGCAGAATAATCCTCTAGGGTCTGGTGAGACAAAGGCAGTCTACCCTTTGTTCTCTAGAAAGGGAAGATGTGGTGTATTCGTATTTGTATGTAAAACAGTTGGTGACTGGCATGAATATAGGCTGGGAAATAGGCGGAAGAGGGAAATAGGCGGAAGAGTCAGGGAGAGACGGTGTGAAAAATGGAAGGGAAGTAAAAAAATATAATAAAGAGTGGAGTATGTTGGTTCACCAGTCGGTCTCAGTGTGAGTTGCTCCCTCCAAAAACACGACAGACATACAGTTTTATTATACAGAGATACAATAATTTACTCTTGTGATAAATGGTAAAGAGCTGCGCTTATTTTATTCCTTTTAACAGCGTAACTGCATTTCCGCAGTAAACACCGCAAGGGCTCTAGGGATCGATTCGCAAACCGTTCATTTGAGTCACTGGCCGAGTGTCTGAAAACTGTAAATTCAGTTCATTCATCGAACGGGGGTGCGTTTCCCAAAACCGTTGTTGCTAACGACGTTAGCAACTTCCATGGTTCAAACTATGTATGTACGATGCAGGTGTTTCCCGAAACCATAGTTCGAACTACAGAGGTAATGACACTGCGGACTTCTGTAGTACGATGCGTCGTTAAACGACGCAGGTGTTTCCCGAAACCATAGTTTGAATGAACGTTCACAAACACTGTCGTTAAGTTGCG
This sequence comes from Mormyrops attenuatus, assembly GCA_026777985.1. Lineage (NCBI taxonomy): Eukaryota > Metazoa > Chordata > Actinopteri > Osteoglossiformes > Mormyridae > Mormyrops > Mormyrops attenuatus. The sequence goes on along the minus strand of JAODKC010000054.1, from coordinate 133,628 downwards.
TAGTTCGAACGACAGCTCAAGAGCTGTAGTTAGAAGTGTAGTTCCGGGTAAATACATCAGCGATGGTGGAAAATGCAGTCTAAGAAGGGTGGTAACATTGTTATAAACTGACAGATTTTGAACCTCTTGGTTGTTAATAAATCTGTAACAAAAAAAAGGTAGTTAGGCATGCAGCTTTTCGCTGCAACTCAGTACTTAGAGTTGTACGTAGAGGACTGATCTATTGAAGAGTTTGCACACCTGGGTTTGAACAACTGATCGAACGGTTATCCCCCAAAAACCTGCAAACACACCAGCCCTT
>JAODKC010000054.1:75135-133227 GCA_026777985.1 Mormyrops attenuatus | reverse complement strand
CCTAGGGTGTCCTGGTGCCAAGTGCACATATGGACACCCTTATGCCTGAACATGGTGTTCATTATGGACAATCCATGGCGAGCACAGAAGTCCAACAACAAAACACCGCTTGGGTTCAGATCGGGGGGGCCGTTCCTCCCAATCACGCCACTCCAGGTCTCACTGTCATTGCCCATGTGAGCATTGATGTCCCCCAGCAGAACAAGAGAGTACTCTCCAACACCCCTTCCAAGGACTCCAAAAGGGTGGGTATTCTGAACTGCCGCTTGGCGCATAAGCGCAAACATCAGTCAGAACCCGACTATATCTATATCTAGTCGGAACTTCACAACCTCTCGCACCAGCTCAGGCTCCTTCCCCGTCAGAGAGGTGACATTCCATGTCCCTAGAGCTAGCTTCTGTAGCCGAGGATCAGACCGCCAAGGTCCCCACCTTTGGCCACTGCCCAACTTGCATCGCACCCGACCCCTTTGGCCCCTCCTACGGGTGGTGAGCCCATTGGCTAAATATCCATACAGAAAAATATCCATCTGCTTCCAAATAACTGAAATATTACATTTTTAGATCAATCACTTCAACTCATTCAAACCTATCAAACAGATGGAAAAAATAATATCAAATTTACTTTAATTGATAATACTTACTTACAGATTTATGTAAATAAATCAAAAGTTACGGCAACCCTGTGCTGGTTAAGTGTTACATTAGATGAAAGGAAAAGCTCAGAATTCACTTACCCATGCTAATTCAATCTTATCAAAACAGTTAAACATCCTTAGTTGGCATAACTATTCACTATGGTTCCACAAACAATACTTAGAATACCTAGAACAAAAAACTTTTACACTGGAAAAATGCAGGATCAATATTAACTTCTCTTAAAAACGCTGCATTTGAAACTTAAATGATACCTTAACTTTTAATACTTAGAATGGAAACGCATCAAAGTTTATTAACTACTGCTTATTAACATTTTCATTCCTTTTGCTTAAATATATCAAAAAGTAGAACCACTTAAGATCTGTATCCAAATTCTTACAAAGTTAAATGCAGATATCGTAATGCAAATTTTTGGAATACTACAAGTACTCTTAGAAATTTATATTCAATAACCATTGATTAGGTTAATGTTCATCGTCCACCATTCTGCCCACAGTAAGTAAGCCATTGTATCACACAGAATCCTACATAGCCAGATTTATCTGGTAAAATACCAGTGAGACTCCACAGGTGTTTTATCACGATACACACACTCATTGGTAGAAGAAAGTAAATCTATATTTCAAGTGAAATTAGATTACATTTATTCAACTTTAGTGACATTGTGCTGAATATAGGTACAGAGCTAATGATGTGCAGTTAGCATCTAACCAGGGGCAAATAAATACAAATACAATAAATGTAATTAATAATACACAAATTATACATAAATTGCTGAAACGTAAGAAAAATTAGTGAGGCATGTTTCTATAATAGTGAGGCCTATTCTGTAATATTTTTATTGGTTCAGTACTACCAATGTTCACACAAAAACATTAGCCTGCATTTTACTCCAAATGATACTGAAAAGCAGCAATACAAAGACAGCTTTTTCCTGGGAATAGACAGGAAATTATCTGGTGATGAACAAACAGACATTACATTTCTGTGTGACATTTGTGTGTTAGTAGCTCAAAGATTCACAATCATGTTAACACGAATTGTCCAGCCCATGTGTCATTCCTGCTTCATTCTGGCATACCTATAGAATACCCTGTCACTCCAATGCCGAAAAGCCCTTGTTAATCCTTCAGCTGTCAATCACCAGCTTCTGACTTTTTTCCCTCCATTTTCAGCTCTGCTCCTTCCTTCCATTTTTTTACGTGTTGCACAACATGTGCATTTCCTCCCACACGCTCACTCTCGGTGAGCTACTTAATACTGATACGGCCCTACTGCCAAATCGCTGCAATCTTGGCACCTATGGATGGTGGGCTGGCGAGATGTTCGCTTGCAAATGACATACAGCTCTACTGAAAGACAAAACACATCCATAATGGTATCTCTGTCGTGTGTAGCTCAGGAGGTTGGGGGACAAGATCTGTGGATTCAAATCCTGTGGCCAGGAGAGTAGTTATATCATCGCCGGGCCCTTAAGCAAGGCCCCTAACCCCTGTCTGCTCCAGGGGTTCTGAATACTGCCTGACTCCAAAACTTGCTCTCCTACTTTACATATACAGAGGTGAATGGTTCTGTTCCAGAAAGCACAAATGCAGACCAAGATTTTGTGAAGAGTCAAAGTAACCGAGTACTCAGCTGGTTGGCTGAATCAAAATCTTGGTCTGGATTTGTACTTTTTGAACAGGAACTATCCACCTTGATGCATCGTGATTAATCAGTTATTAAGGTGGCGTTCCTCCTTAAAGACGCCTACTTCTCATTGCCCCATATCGCTATCATGTGCTGCAGGTAGACAGAAACTTACAAAACATAAGATGATAGGGGAAGGCTTATTAATACTCATAAAGGAAGCATTAACTGATTTTGTTTGTGCTACAGTGATGATATTTGTATTACAATGCTTCTGGGAAACTTGCCCCTGTTTTGTAGAGCAGAACACTGTCTCTAATGGTTAAGATCATCTTTGCGCTACAATGCTTTTGGGAAACACCTCTCTTTTGTAGCACAAAAAGTTGTTCTTTTTGCAAATGGTGAAGACTCTGACTCTGAAGTAGACAACTAGCTAGCTAAGTGCAAAGTAATGTTAGTCTTTGAAATGCATGATATATTGGTCAAAAAACACTGTCTGTATCAGCCAATATTCTTTAAAAATCAAGATACTGACATTGTTCAAAGTGTTAGTCATTGAAAATATTGCTGTCCAAAATTGTAACTTTATCAATATCCAAAGTTAGCAAACACAGCTACTGAAAAAAAGGAGATGATTGCATTGGCCAGTTCCCATAATGGAGGAAGAGGGATTTTGTCAGCTTTTGACAATTTACACTTGCTTGTTTACCCTGTTTAATAATAATAACAAAAAATTAATATTAAGTTTCCATTGTAATATTTGTAAGTTTTTTTCAGTGGAGTTTAAAAAGGTTTGTGTTTAGTTTATCAAAATAATTGAATAGTTAATTAATTGAATTGAATCATGACAGTAATTAAATATTTTTGAATTATTCCCTAAATAATCATAATCGAAATGGCTTTGGGGCCAATAATTTACACCCCTAACACATACAAACACATACATGCATACACACACCCGAGACTGTGTCTCTCATGGCTTAAGAGCAAGATGGGGTAATCAAGAACTACCCAATTACCCCACAGGGATTAATAAAGTGCCTCTTTTCTCTTCCTTAATGTAGTTCCCTCTTTATGACTTCCAGATCTTACACTCCATAAACTGTAAAGCAATCTCCTTTGATTCACAGTGGACACCATAACATGAAAAAGCTCCTCACCACTGAACAGCAATGGCACTTATATTTCATTAGTGAACAAAACATTGACCAAAGGCGAACCAGCTAGGATCTAATGGGCACTTCATATCACTATCCACTATACCACTTCATCCATTCCAGAATCCGGGGACAATCTTCTGAAATGAAATCTTCATACCAGACTAAATATCAACATATTCCACCTGGAATGTACTGGAATGTGAATGAGTACTGTCACTTCTCTAGTTACAATTCATTTCATACAGCTGTGCTACTAAAAAGCCACATGTGGTCACATCATGAGTTTTAAACACTAAAGACTAAATGATGCAAGAAGAGACACTTGCAACTTTGAAAAATAGGCAACAAATTGCTGTACCAAGCTATGAGAGCCGTCGATGAAACTTCAATATTTTGAAATGCAAAGTTAAAACACAGGGAAATTGCATCCCCTGGGTGCATTTCCAGAAAGCTGAAATGCCCATATACAACAAATGAGCTTGATGATATATGGCTTAGCAAATGAATTCTTGTGACCCATTCACAAGGTTAAAGCCAGGGATACTGCCACAGATTAAATCTCCATCAGCCTTTACCTACTTCACTCTTTCTCTCTTTTTGCCCTAAAGACACTTGGTTATTGATCATTTTAAGTAATACACTTTTCTCCCCAATGTACTCATAAGCATGCTACCAAGATACCTGTGTTATGTAAACATACCTTCTTGCATACATGCATTGCCAAGGCCAGCATGGACATGCTACCACATGCCTGTTACCACAAGCCACGTGAACATGCTACCCTAAAACCCACAATACCGCTGTCCATTTAATATGCCACCCACATGCCTGTATTACCGGGCATAATGCAAATACGCCACCCACATGCCGCCTTTGCCTCTCGCGCATCCTCTGCTCAGTGGAGGCCAATAACAGAAGCAGACCAAACAGGCACTTAGGAAGGAACTGGCAGCAAATCGTACACGCTAACCGAGGAACTGTGTTTGACAGCATTGTGTGGACAGTTGACTGCATGTCAGATGACAAGAAAACGTGTAAAAAAACATCCTTCGCGATGCGATCGTCCCACAAAACTTATCAGACCACAAAATGGTGCTCAAATAAAATAATATGCAATACTGCGATACAGCTACTTGGGAAAGAAAACAGTGGCCTGGTTACACAAACCTTTTTGACACAGACAAAAACTACAGTCAATTAAATCTGACTGTCGTATGGAATAATAATAATAATAATAATAATAATAATAATCGTACTTAATACACACTGACGAACATTTCCATCTAGGCTCTTGAGAGTGTGACAGCTCTCGCACGCAGTACGCGAACTGACTGACCATAAGCTGTATTTGGATTATCCAAGCAGGACAATAAAAAAAATACGAAAACATCATATCAATGCGTGTACGTGTGTTAGAATGAATAACCGCGAAGCCAGATGTTTTCCCTCATCTGCATGAGAGGGATGTGAGACAGGCAGCCGTCACAGAAATCGTTAACTCGCCATCTCCCCTTGAATCACGGCATTGAGAAGCTGCGCACACATCAGCCGCTCAGTCACATCTATGTGCCCTTACCAAAGATCCGTGGTAAATACCCACATCTTTACACCACCTGTGCAATTCAGTGGCGCTTCTATGAACTCCAAATTTTATCATCTGTTAATTATTTAAGACATTAAGATAATCGATAAACAAATAGTATCTATGTTGCACCTACCCCACTGCAAACAACGCATAAACGCATCGCTTTCCAGCGATATGCACTGATAACATTATCTCCTGATGCGTCTCCCACCGCAGCACCAGGATCTTTAATGATCGTTTACTAGCTTTACTAGCTTGCAACGTGAAATTCAATATAACTGTTAACCTGATCACTACAGGTTGACAGGTATCAAAAATGTAATTACAATTTTATGATCTCGCAAAAGAACTACCCGGCAAACGCAGCATCAACCATCACTCTGTCAAAAAAAGAAAGAAAAAAAAACAACTGTGCATCAATCACTCTTCTCGCAGTTCAAACCATGTCTTTAACCCTCATTTGCACTTACCTCTTTATTCAGGCGGTTTGCATCAACATATTGTTACCTAGACTACACTACGCGTACCAAGTCAGGCATCCAGAGCGCGGTGGGGAACATGAGCACAGTTCTGCGTGTCTGCGATTTCCTCACTCTCTCACAGAGAAATAACGGGTTTCCTATTCTCCGGTAACGGTGCGCTTCATCCTGTACTGCATCGCCTTTGCATTTGTTGGAATTTGGAAGTTCCTACCAAAGTTGCAACTCCGCCTATCTATGCAGATGCAGAAGGCATGAAGTCACTGCGGTTCATCCCCCCACCCTCCACCCCCGCCGGTACGACTATCGCGAGACCGGTGGAACAAACCGTATAACATTCATAAGAGCGTAACTGGAGAGAAACGTCTATGGTGACCAAAATCTTGCAATACGTTTTGGGTACGATGATATTTTTGGTACTCCTTTGTGTATGGTAATTGGGAAATTATTTCATGGATGGCATGTTCTAAAGGTCTCCATTTATTTACTGTGCACAAAGAAAATGCAACGTTTTTATTTTTTAAGATCGACAATTGATGAAGTGTTGTTAAAGGCATGAAATTTTGATACCTGCATATTTACTTGAACCGTTACACCACTTCATGGCAGAGTGTGACGTGCATTAGCATTCATTCTATGTCGGCTTACGTGTGTGCTAAACTTACCGCACACCTGCAGTTCCCTGGTTCCCTGTCTCTTTTTTCTGCACCTGTTCTCCTTATCAACCTGCCTGAAGGAGCTGGATTCTCACCCCGCCCCCATACAGGTATCAACGCTCCCTGCTGCTCTTGACAACTGCGGTACACATAATGACTGGGGGCATTGCCTCGCTACCCCAGCCTTATTTCTGTTTTGTTGCTCGTTTTCGAACAGGTACGCTCTGAAGCAACAAGTCATTCAGTGATTTGATCAGTTTGTGCCTCAGCACAGCAAGGTTTTGCCGAAGAGTGCTTCATTTTCTGTTTGTTATTTGTATCAATATTCTATTTTGATTACCAGGGTGTGCATTGACAGAAATTGACACCACTATTTTCCCTAAAGTCAACCATTAGCACTATGCCTATACAGACAAAACTCTCGAAGACTTTCATCTTCTGTAAGAGTACAATGGAAATGGAGTGTCGTTGGATTACAGCAGTTTCATTTTAGCTGGAAAAACAGATACGAGTCACTTCCCCCAGAGCCAGTTCAGCTTCCACCCCGGTCTATAAACATCATCCACATGAACCATCCCTCATGAATGTTGAAACCCAGTTACCGTCAGCTACAATCAAATCATTTTAATATATATTTTTTAATTATTTCTCTTACAGATACTACTTAGACTACTACTAGCACTTATTTTTTGAAGAATATCCCCATATGGCAATTTAGAGTATTTCTTCCCACACCTGTTTACATTCAATCAGTACAAATGATTATGCTATGATTTTACATGCTTGTGAAAAACTGCAATAAGTAAGTTTAATGTTACTTTTTGATTTAGTTGCCCTCTGTTTTGAAAACATTACCTGCCGATCTGTGCCTAGTCTCTACGAAGGTAAGAGAATGTGCGTACAGTGAGCACTGCAGTACATAGTTGTGCACACATTTCTGACGACCAGCAGACTCCTGATACGCTAAGCGGGCTCGCACAATCCAGCACAATCAGGTAAAATTACAGGGAATCCATTTTATAAGACAGAAAACATGATAGAAATTGCAATAAGCAAGTTGTGCCCACACCTAACGTTGCCTGCAGCCTCAACAGGCGTAACAAAAACTTCTCTCCTCACAATTTACCCATCAACTGCCCTTCACGTAAGGCAGTCTGGGCCTCTGACAAATATGTAAAGAAAAGCCACAATATTTAAGCGAGCAGTACACAGCTGGCAAAATCTGTCCGACTTGAGTACAGTTCTAGCCAGCAGCTACCAGTCAACACAATTTTATGTGTAGTGTCAAATATTGTGATATGTATCCATTCAAAGAACAGTTATTATTTAAGCACGTTTTAAATATTGATGTGAAATATTTATACTAAAGGTATTAGTTCTCCAAATTAATGATTTAGATTAGTTAAAAATACCAAGAATAGAAAAATCTGGATTCTGTGTTCATATGTGTAAATCACTGGCATGTTGCATCTTCCAGTAACCATCTTGGGGCCCCTTCCTTAAACCTGTTACAGCATGTAATCTGCGACTGGATTCTGCCAGCACAATGGTTATATGAAATGTACTGATTCATGTAAAAATCAAAACAAACATCAGCTCACCTTTCAGCTTTTGAAACTTAATATCCATTTGTTCCTGTCATCATCTTCATCAACATCATCATCATCCTGAAATTATTTAATGGATAAATAAATGGATTAAACCAGTTACAGTATAGGTTCGATTTTTAATGATGTAGAAATGTAGAAACCTGATTGAGAATTAGCAAAATGTATCAATACTTGAGACTTCTAGAACTGTTTGCTTCCCAGTTGAATAAGATGAAAAGATTTTTTAAAGGTGGCCTCTATAGCTAACCCCAGTCTGGAACGGGGAAGTATGTAAATGGTAAAGGTAAAATTAAGGTGAGTTATCTTTAATTTTATGTTTAATCTTTAACATGTTTGGTGTCGTTCTCAGCCCGAAGGAGACACTGTCACCTTGACACAACCAGAGAAAACTGCACTTCTTACTATGAAGAAGAGGGATTTCATCCTGTAGGAAATGTGTCCAACCTGTGAGTGACTTGAAGCATATTTGAGTTGTGTCTTCAACAGAATGTTTGACTTTTGAATCGCAGGCTTAAAATTATTAGTCAGGGGACAGAGCAGAATTCATATCCAGCACAATCAGGTAAAATTACAGTGAATCCATTTTATAAGACAGAAAACATGAAAGAAATTGCAATAAGCAAGCCATCCTTCTTAGATTATATTTTTGAACATTGAGTTAAAATGACAAGCATAGGTGAGAATGTGACTAAAAACTGTTTTTGGTTCTATTATCAGCAGCGTGTTTCCAAGATCTCAGAAGTGCTGTGAGTCATTCCCCTGTGTGAGTGCTGCGATGACATCATCACGCTTCCTATAAAGGGCCTTGAAGCCAGACCACCCACCCGCCCACACAAACACCCCTGCTGCAGCCATCACATCCATATAGAATAGCAGGGAACATCTTTTTCTGTCCAACCTTCAGGGATGTTCAGCATTTTCCTTCGAGAGGAAAACCACTATGTCTAGTGTTAGCACTGTTTTGCCTTAGAGAAGATGATTTGGGGGGACCAAAAATTCTTTTTTGAGATCAGTATTATTGTTCAGTTGTGCCAGGACAGAAAAAGACTGTTATGAGACAACATAAAGCCGTAGCAAAAAAGGTAAAAGCAGCCTGATTAATTATATGTATTATCTTTGAGTATTAATCTGAAAAGAAGAGAAAAGATGTAGCTCTTGTGTCCTCTTTCTGATTTTATGTGATTGATATTCAGTGGGTTAGCTGATAGTGTTCTGGCCTGCAGCTCAGAGTGTGGTGTTTACATGCTCTCTCTAGGAACTCCAGCCTCCTTTTGAAGGGCAAAGACAAATGTTGTTCAGGTGAAATGGCGACTCTACAGAGCCGCCACTGGGAGCACCATCACATCCAAATCACTGACAGTCTTGGCACCGCATATGCACACTCCAAAGGCAAACTGCAGCCTGCCGTCCATTCTGTATCTCTCAGCTCTCCTCCAACCAGTGTCTATAAAACTGCAGGACAAAGAAGTGTGCAGAAAATTGCTTCTGACCCACCAACCACAGGCACCATCTCTGTTGTCTCGGAAACATTACCAGCCAATTAAAACTGAAAACACTTGGCACCTAAACAACTTTTTCTTACTGCTGTTACCCTGTCATCGTCAGCATATAAAACCAATACAAAATAGTTAAATAACACCCCATAATAACCAGGGATTACCCATATGTAAACATCTCTCTGTCTGTCCTTTTTTTCTTATAAATATTGGTGAAATGTTATGTATGAGGAATCTTAAATGTATGTTAACATTAAATCTAAATAAATAAACATACAAACTAATAACCAAATAAATACATTTGTTCTACGTAAAATGTATTTTGTGATTATTTTCAGTATGGAAGTGAAACACGAAAATCAAGAGGCAATTTTGAAAAAAAAAATATATATAATTAATAGAATATAGGTACAGAATTCACAAAACAACATAACAAACGTTGGTACCTGAGCAGATGTGTTACAGTTCAGAGAGAAAATAAAGGAAGAAAGGTGAACTGAATGCACTGAATATTCCATGTCCAATAAGACCTCTTGAGGTCTCCAGGTCATTATATCATTGAAGGAAATGGTGAAACTTTCATGAAACAATGAGCAAACCAGACATATTTCACTAGTTTGTAAAAGAATCATGTCAATAATTTTGCAATTCTTCATTATTTTATATAACACATTGTTTTAATCGTAAAGGATAATTTCCCCAAAATTTAAAGTTAAAGTAAAAATGTACCTTTCAAAATAAGAACATAATTTAGGAAAGTATTTCTGTTAAAATGTTTTCATTTAAATTGAACTTTTTTATTTTCCTTTTGTATTTCATGACATATTTGTTAAAGGAACTGCCTGAAAAATAGAACAGTAGCATAAATGTTTTGTATCACAGTCATTGTACTTTATTGATCATGGAGTCTTTAAAACAAGTCGAAATATTTTTAGCTAAAAAGCTTTGCATAAGTAATCATAGGCTGTTCCTGCTCTACATCCTTCAGCAATCTTTATCAGAACCCTTTTCTGTAATCCCTAAATCACCAGCAGGTGTCACTGAAAGTTACAAATGCTTTGAAAGATGCATCTATCTTCCATATCTGCAATGTCACAGTGAGCCTATTCCAGGAAGCGCAAGGTGGGATGGGATGCCACTCCATCAAGTCCCACCTGCACCCACACGCACTCACACACTGGGGGCAATTTAAGACACAATCTGCTTAAACTTTTGGAATGTAGGAGGAAACATGGGAAGAACATCCACACACAGAGAGCTGTTGCAGAAATCATACCTACGGCCCTGGAGGTCTGAAGCTACAATGCTAACCATTGAACATCATCCCAGAGAGATGTATACGTACTGTATATATCACTGTCATGTCTCATTCACAAATTCGTATGGCTCTGATTGTACGCTCTGGATTATATGGATGCCCACTTTAAAAACCTCAAAAAGCTGTAAATCTGTAAATTTACTTTTTGTAAACAGACATTTACAAATTTGTAAATTAACAGGGCACAGATTCAATCAGCTTGCACTGAAACAATTGAATGAATGTGTTACTGAAATAATCAAAACATTCAAACAAAACTACCATAAATGTAAGGTCTGCAAATGTTGTAAAGTTTAAAAGGAATTTAAAAATTTTAAATAACAAATTTTCCTAGGCTGCTCATGGGGCAAGCCAATAGACGTCATATGTATATACACACCGTTTCTGTTATATCACTACTCATACACTTGGGGGCACTATAGCAACATATTCAACATATTTCTATGAACATAAAGCTTACATGAAAGCAGATTTTTTTGATAAATAAAAATGCATTAAGTTGCAAGTTTGCCTTTATAATGCTGCAATTGCTTCCTCTTTCTAGGTCCAGTAATCAAGCCAGAAGGCACCATCTAGCTTCAGGATACGACTCTTGTGTTTCCTAAAATAATTCATACAAGAAAATTAAGACAAAAGGAGTGCAAGATGCAAGCCCCAGAAACTATTTTCTACTGACCATACTCCAGAATCAGAATCGTTTATTAATCACGGTCAAGGTGTACAAAAGAATTTTCAGTAACACTTTCTATGAATGCCACGCCTTTAAGAATCTATGATCATATTCATAACATGTTATAATGTAGCCATGATTATTATGCATGATTATTATGCATTATGAATACTTTATGAAGCTCTCATCTATAATGCACCATAGGTACCTTCCTAATGCGGTTCAATGCATTCTTAATACTTATACCAACCATTTTAATGTATTTTGAAGGTACTGTATGTATAGTACATTATAGACGAGAGCTTCATTGGAGCTTATGAAGTATTATAATCAACACTATAACGCCTAATGACGGTCAATAGAAGATGTTGTAATGCTTTGTTAACACTTTCATGCATGAGTTATGATCTACGAAGTTGTTTTCTTCTTTCAGGGAACAAAAAAAAAAAAGTTTTTTTTTAACTCTATATGTAATATTTTCAAAACGTCCAGTCAAGTAGACTGAATGCATTTGTGACATAAAATATTATAATAGCAATACTGCATTATTACAACTACATAAAACTACATAAAAGTTCTAATGAAATAAATACTGAAACACAAACACAGTCAAATATATAAACTGAAAATTTATTCAAACCACAATTAATGCACTTATAGGTGAAAATACACTCTTCAAATGACAATTAAAGCCTTAAAATATAAGCAGGTAATTTTATTGTTACCTAGCTTTAGTGCTATTATTTAGTAGTCAACAAAATATCAAATTCTATAAAAATAGTCATAAATAACTCAAAAATCATATGCATTTAAATTAAAATAGTGCAAACAGCTCTTCAAATTAATTAAAAACAGTAAAATCCTAAAGGTGTTGATACTCTTCTATTTCTGAGCTGGACCCAGTGGTTCCTAGGGGCAAACCCTATCTCAGAGGGAGCTTTGGACACTGGTCTCCGCTTCACTTGAAGTGGGGTGACAATGGGTCTTTTTCTTCTGCTTTTCCCAGTTGAACCAGTATTAATTAAGACCCATGCTACAGATGCCTTGAAATGCAGAAGAGCTTTGTCTTCAAAACCATTTCATAGGCCTACAGGTCCCTGGCATTCAGTCCTCCGCTGTCTGTCCTGTCCTCGCACCTGCTGCCCGTGAAGTCTATAAAACAAATGAATAAAGAAAAATTATTATATGTTTTTATATATTATTTACACAAGTAGTAAAAATGAATTCAAACAAAAATAAAGCAAGAATTGGCATGTATTTTTGTTCATTACATATTTTCAATTTCACACAAAACATTTTAAATTACACCAAACATATTTTAAAAACCATAAAGTGTTATATATCTCTGAAATCTGCAGAAATTTGGCTTTTCAATCAAAGTGATCATAGAACTTTATAACATTGATTTTATTGTTTTTTTTTTTTTAAAAAAAGGACTCAGACATATAAATAAAGGTAATTTGACATTTTTTGTGTATTATTTTTATATTTTGGAATATTACACCTTTTGGAACAAAGAATCGACCAGGCACCTCCCAATATAACTAAAAATATGAAAGCCACAACTGTTCTTGAACTAATAAATGTTTCTTAGCTGTAAGTTTATGATTGAAGTTTAATCTTGTATGCAGTATTTGAAAGGGATGCATTTTTACTGGGCGTGTTTCTGTTATTGCAGGCATATGCTCATACGAACAGTAGATCAGAAGGAGGCACCGGTAAATCTTTTGAGTCTTTGAAAAAGTGTCTAAAACATTATTTAGACGTAATATTGCTCCATATGACCCAATTTTTCAATGGCGGTGGAATGCACCCTTGCATGATAATACCTATATATTGTGATGCTTGCAGCACAGGTCAGGGTACACGCAAACTTGGGAGCACAAACGTTTACGCTACAATTACATACAGCTACTGACAAGAGGACACATACAAGGGCTATATATACATGCTCCCAGTGCCCTTACTGGGCTCCGTTACTGGAAGCCAACTAGCCTGCGCTACACTGCCCCAGTCCCGTCCTCAACACTGGGACAAATCCCTTGAGTCTGGTGGCAGCCGCCAGTGCGCCATCTCCGAAGGGGGGGGAGAGCCGTCCGTTCGCGAGCACTGGCAAGGCTAGTGGAAGCCGGGCTGCTAGCGGGTGCTGGCATCACCAGTTCCCCTTGGCCGCCAAATCTTCCCTCCCTAGGGGGATCTGCTGACTCCTCCAGTGGGTCCTCGTGGCCAGAGAACACTACACCCAGAGACTCCTACAGCCAGATAGCAGATGCACCGAGTGGCTAGGGACTGCTGGCAGAGCCAAGCTCCTACTGAGCGCTGGGTGGTCAGCCGGGTCTGGTGGTGTGGGCCCTCCCGGGCCACAACGCTTCTTCCTCCATAACTTTGGGAAGACCGGTTGTTGATCGCCAGGCTGATTCTCCCGAGAGGCCTCCTGCTCCGCATCCTGGGAGGCCTTGCCCAGCCGCTCACATTCCGGCAGCTGGTCTTGCAGCCTCTCCATGAGGAAGAGGATTCACGCAGCCACTTGGTTTGCTCCAGCTATGCCGCCAACTCGCCACGCTCCTGGGCCAGCTGGGCCTCCAGAGTGCAGCACGCATGAAGCTTGTGGTGCTTCTCAGCCAGCTGAGACACACCTCCCCCTGGCCTCCCCCTGGCCACACAACACCACCTCAGTGAGACGCTTCAGCCGGTCTCACTCCTTCTCCCAGCTGGCCAACTCACCACACAGCTCCTCCTCCAGTTCCTGCCCCTCCTGCTCCACAGACTCCCAATCCTGTTGGTTTCACTCCTGCTGCTTGTCCAGCTCATGACACTCCCAAACTATTTGGGCCTCCCAGCTGCAGCATGCCTCCTCACAACTGAGGAGAGCAGCTTCATGCTGCTGCCTCTACTGGTTATGCTCACAGCTGGGGTTGCGCCGTGGCTCATTGTGACTGCCGAGCGGGGAGCACTTGATGACCGGTGAACACTCGGGGTCCGCCGAGGTGCCCGCTTTCGTCGTTCGCTGACGTTGTCTCCGTCAAGGGTCCAGCGGGCTGACAGGAGCGGCTGGAAGTTGTGCTGCACACGTCTGGGGCACTCCAGGAGGACAGGGCGGCACCTTTGTCGCTGTGATGCTCCTAACTCGTCTGCTGGCAGGCTTAGGGGATGCTTCCGGGCAACAGCATAGCCGGTGCCTCCTCTTGCTGCAGCTCCAGCAGAAGAGCATCTCCATCTGGGCAGCGACGCATAGGGGCAGCGACAATGAAAGACAAAAGGAGATAGTTTTGTACAAAATAATTTATGTAACTACAACCTGAAATCATAGAAATATTGACACCATGCTTGACCACGTGTGCAGAAATCCTGTTTACCGGCGTGTGTATGAATCATTTTCTGCAAGCTTTCAAAAAGCGTCCTACTTCCACAGCCATCTTAACATATGTCACTCAAAGACAACCATTAGCTGATTGGATTTGAAATGATTTGTAGGTGTATGTTAAAGACGGCAGCAGCAACAAGAAAAAAAAAACAATGAAAGTCTATGCAGGTTGCCCAAGCTGATGCCATCCACAACACTTTTATAACTCTCCATAAAACACTAAAATCCTGTCACCACTACCTGGTCCCATGGATGTATTTTGTTTATTTAAATGCTCCTGAAATTCTTCAAGTCAAGTCTTTCTAATGAATTGTGCCGATTTGGGGATCATTTTTATGAATCTTGACGCCACATGGATGCCATGCCGGACAAAATCAACTTTGTTCATGCAGGAAGTCTGTAATGGACACATGTCTAATCGTAATTTACTGCACATCTAAGCAAAACATTATTAATAAACATGCATAGTGTTCCATAGACATTCCGGTTTATACCCTTACCTGCAGAAAGCTTAATTTATAGAAGCCCTGGACAGAAATCCCAGGAGTGCTGCATCCTGGCCTGCAAGCATCCGCCATCTTGTCTTTCCAAACTGGTTTTATGCAGGAATTGTTGCCGTTAGCTTTCACACTCATGCCCATATGATTAACATCCCATGGAGAGGTATACGCAGGACTTTTATTTTAAAAACCAATTCACATGGAAGATAATCATCAATAGCTGTCCACTACAGTGGATATCATGCAGGAAAGGCTGTGTTCTTCATCAGAGGCCAAGTCCCTCAGCCCCTGATTTTCTCTGCACACCACACAATGTGTTGCAGTATCTGTTCAGAGTGTAATGAGTTGAACCAATGCAGATGAGTGACGTGATGACTGATTCTAGAATTGCTGTGTAGAACTGAACCAACAGCACTTGCATCAGCTTGACTTTCTTGTGTCTTTGGATGTACATGCACTGTTGGGGCTTTTGATTACATTTGTGATGCTCTTGTCTAACTTGTTGATGGTCTTATGGGGGCAGTGGTATCTAGAAATCTGAAACACTCCGCTCTGCTGACTATGATGTCATCTATTTCTAACGGAGGTGGGGGGTAGTGCTTTCTTCTGAAACCAGTGACCATCTCCACATTTCTTTGTGTATTCTGTTCTAATACAAGAAGTTTGACAGATATTTTACGTTTTGAAGTACAGTCAGTGTATAATGAGCAGAGCAAGAAAGAAAGCATTCAGCATACAAGTCTATGGGAAAAAACATGAAGGGAAGAGGGATGAAAAAGAGGGATGCAACTAGAATATCAAAAAGGAAAATACAAGCACACCTCTTCTTAAAGGGTGAAACATCTGAGAGGTGGAACTGAGTTTCTAGGTGAAGAACTGTAGGATGAGATAGAGCTTGAAAGTCACAGGAATAAAAAAACATATGAAAAATAATAATAAATAAAACGTAAGAAGAACAATGTATGATTGCTGTGCAATCACATAGTTAATAATGATCCAGAATCCCCTCCAGATGGATAAAGAATCATTTGAAGAGAAACACTTTTCTAATTTGTCCCTGTACTGGCATCTGCGAGTCTTGATTGCCTTGCTGAGCGCATTCTTGGCTGCTGTAGTCCTCTTTCTTAGCTAAGCATAGTCTGCCTAATTCAGCCAGGAACCAGGGATTGTTGTTGTCCTACCAGTAAATGATCTTTGTCAAGATGTAGATTTTATTGCAAGTACTGATGCAAGAGATGACAGTACCAGTATTACTGCCCTCGTTTCTGGGACTAGTTTTGAATATGTTCCAGTCTGTGGAGCTTAAGTGGTCCCTCTGAGCTTCTATGGCTTCTGTTTGCCATATTATCAAACCAATTTTGCTTAGGCTTAGCAGCTTAGCAGATCTCCTCTGAAAATATTAATTAGCTCAAAAATTATTGAGCATGAAAATATTATCCACCCACCCATAATTACGAATTCATTTCAAGGTCAGCTATCGCTGAAAAAATCATACAGAGAGCAAAGACATTAAGAAAATTAAGATAATTTGTATCTGAAATAATATTTTATGTTAATTAATTACTGTAAAATAAATGTTGCTGTCACAAGGTGAAGACAAGGTAAGTAGTGTTAAACAGCAGCATTCTTTCCCACTTATTATCCAGCCTCAGAAACTGCCCCAAGTGCATAGTGCATGCCCCCACCCACACAAGTTAACCAAGCTTCTGAGTCATTGTTTAAACAAAACTTTGATTAATTAGCAAATAAAAAGCACCGTAATATTCAAACTACTTTTTCTTTAAATAATTTCACATATTGAAAATAAACAGTTTGTTCACTTTATTTAGTGTTCAGTAATTATCCATAGTCATTGGAACAAGCTACCCTTTGAGGAACCATGCATGGAAAATGCTAGTATGATACTTTCTTTCGCATGGTGAAGGTTGGTGCTGTTCCAGTTACAGTTCTGAGAGTAAGAACTCAGGAATTAAACTTTATGCACTAACAGGGATCCTGCCAGTAGGTGCAACATTTGCATTCTAGCCGATTGAATACCAGTTGTGCCCCTGCACTTTGAATGATCTACATTGTTTTCACAGTAGATACTGGTAGCCCTGCCAGTAAAGAGTTACAGTAAAGAATTACCTGGACACTGAATTTAGCTGCATATTCTGATAGATTTGATACTCCTGACATGTTATACAGAGTAAATATACCTAATCCCAAAATAGCTGTAATGTGATCAGGAAAGGATAACTCGCCATCACTCATTATCCTTGAGAACTTGACAGAGATAATGTTGATGATGTATGCTGGACAGTGATGTCCTGTTGAATAGCTGAGATGGCAGGAAATTGCAAGAAGCTCTGTCTTCAAAAGGTTCAGCTGGAGGTGGAGATCCTTCATGAAGGTTGTGATGTCAGTGAGGTACGTGGAAGCCTAAGCAGAGACTGTGCTGTCCTTAGGAGGGAAGGACAGTTAGAGTTAGATGCCATTTGCCTCATAGTGGCTAGAGAAGCCATGTTTGTGGGTGATGGGAGATCTGGTGAACAGAGGGCCGAGAACTGAATCTAGAAGCACACCTGTTGGCTCATCTGACACCTAATGCAACCAGCACCTTTTCGCTTTTAATATCTGTTTTAATTATTTTATGATCTTTTCATTTTTATTTTTTATATTTATTTGTATACTCTTACTTATGTCCATTTTTATTTTATACACATTATTTCTTGTCTTATTTTCTGTAAAGGACTTTGAATAACCGTTGTGTATGAGAATGTTCTATACAAATAAACTTGACCTTGCAATGCTCCTTGAAGGGTATACCTCAGAAGTAAGACTCAAACCACCTCAGAGCCATGTCATGGCCCCCATGGGAACTCTCATTCATCTGCCAACAGATGGTCCAGCACCAGGAACAGCGTTGGACAGTCAGAAAGCCACTAAATAGAGAGGATGTCCCAGAACAGGGACAGGAGGAACAGCATAAATACCAGCATCCTCAGAAGGACAACATGGCTCATCGGACATGCCTACCTTACTCCAGATGCTGGGAAAACAATGGTCATGACACTGATCTGCCCTTGCTCCCCCTGGACTTCCCCATCAGACCAAAACCTACCCAAGATTTTCACCATGACACAGCTACACTGGTACCTCCCCATGGACTAAAACACAGCATCAGGTCATTACCTTGCCTGTACTATGGTTACCACACATTTGGCTTACTGGTTTAGCATTTATTTGTAGAACTAATTTCTTTAAACATTTGTTCAGTTTCTGTTCATTTCAGATGGTGTTCCATGTTGTGAAGATGTTCACGTTTACATTTTGGATTGTAACAGATATTTTTTTTTACTTTCAGTACCTTTACATTTAATCCAGTCCACAACATATAATTAAATTCTATTTAGAGAATACACTAGCTTAAATATGTTGGAACACCAATTGCATGTGAGCATAGTTTCAGTGAATGTCTTAAGAACAAAACAATTGATCGATGCAGACACACAAATCATTCTACTTACTACAGCTAAGACAATTACACCCCAATAAAGTAGTGTTTTCATATCTTTGTGAATAAGCATGTTCTGATAAGAAAGGTGGGGCACAGTACTCTCTGCTCAGTTGCATCACAAATATTTATAACTGCAATAAATGATGATCAACTGCTTAAAAAGGACTCAACTGAGAGCTGTCAACAATCTCTTCTAAAAAGGCAGAAGTCAAAAAAAGGAAATTCACTCACATGGTAAGCAGAAAAAGAATCTTACATTTTATTGAATGTACTGTATAAGCATAGGCTGCAGGTTGCTCAAGGTATTTTCTGAGCAATGTCTGTTCTAATAATCTCAGAAAGAGAGCTGGGTTTAATTGACCAAGTTTGTTGACACACATAGGGAATTTGTCTTCAGTTGTTAGTGCTCACATGTGTATTTCTGTAGGGAAACTGTGTATAGTATGACGAATGGCTCTCTTGGAGTGAAATTACCATACTCCAGAGAAACTGATTTTTTATAGTTTTGTGAAAGCCACAGACAACATGCGAAGGCCAGCAGATGATACAAAAAGTTTAGTAACTCGTAAATGCATAAAATATATGTACAGTGCTGCTTTGAAGGACTCCAAGTATGTTTATGGCAGCCTCTAGCATGATATCTCGTAGTGATCTTTGTACCTTGAGTACCTTGTATCGTTTTGCTTTGCTGCACTCACATGTTCGCTTCACTCGCCAAAGGTATCAAGGGGACCAATGTCGGTATGTATGTTGATGCTTCCATGTCCCACTCTCGCCAGTGTGGGAAAGCAATTAAAAAGGCCAATAGGATATTAGATTACATCTCTAAGTGTGTGGAGTTTAAGTCAAGAAATTATATAATTCCTTGGTAATACCCCATCTAGAATATGGTGTGCAAGTTTGGTCACCATACCTTAAAAAGGACATTGCTGCCTTGGAAAGGGTGCAACATAGGACTACAAGAATGATTCCTGGTCTTAGTGGAATGTCTTATGAGGAGAGGTTAGCTGAGCTGAATCTGTTCAGCCTTGCGCAAAGGAGATTAAGGGGGGACATGATCCAGGTATATAAGATTCTAACAGGTCTCGATGCTAATCTTCTTTTATTCTCTTTCTTTGGAAGGACACAGACTGATAAAACTGCAAAGTCAGACTGAAAATGAATGAAATCCTGAATGGAACCCTGGGGCTGTACAGCAGCACAGTCCCTTCAAACTTCAGCCTCCTACCAGCATCTGCAAACAGCACCGCTACTTTGCAGTTGCCCCACTCTGTAGCACTAGACAAAGCCATAAATACGGTCACTATCATCATCCTCTTCATCACCATGGTGTCCTTGGGTTGCACCATGGAAATTCCCAAGATCAAGGCCTACATGCTGAAGCCCAGGGAGGTGCTCCTTGCTGTGTCGACGCAGTATGGCATTATGCCTCTCACGGCCTTCCTCATGGCCAAGGTTTTCCAGCTCAGCCCTTTGGAGGCGGTGACTGTGCTGATCTGTGGCTGCTCTCCAGGCGGAAACCTCTCCAACATCCTTGCCTTGGCTTTTCAAGGTGATATGAACCTCAGGTAAACTGGCACCCGTGTCTGTTCATTCAGGTCTCCATCACTGTAACAGGTGACAGAGTCTATTACACTCTTTGTGTACCTACATCTGGGGCCTAGTGTAACAATCATAATTATAGAGAGTTTAATTATACTTTTAATTTCACCAAGTGATAAATCTAAAAATACATGCATTTGATATTTTTGAATGAAAAGATGGTAATGCTTTACATTACCTGCACCTTCATAATGCCTTTACAATGCAGTCGAAGAGAATTCTAATCATATAATCATATAATGTCTCTTATTGATGTATATTAAAGCTGTTAATGTACTATGTGTAATGTATTATGAAGGTGTACTGAATGTTCTATGAATGCATTATGAAGGTGCACTGAATGTTCTATGAATGCTTTATAAAGGCATTATGAAGGTGGAGTAAATCTAAAGCGTTGCCAAAAAAGTATTCATAGATTTTTCCAAATTGATGATCGTCACTGATAAAAAATGATTTCCAGCACTTTACTAATGCTGTCTCCAGGCAAAAAAAAAATGAACGACAAACAAGTAGGAGAGTGTACTTGCAATATAGTGCATAAAAAGTGCTGCTTTAATGCCAAGTTCACGCTCCATGTGTTCTGGATGTTAGCTTGTTAAATCTTTAATCCTGTAGGTCAATGACCCTGTGAGGTTTCTATCATTATATTGCTCTGTCTAGTGTATATCTCCCAGGTCAATGACCCTCATCATGTGTTCATTTTAGACGGTTTATGACCCATATCAATTTCCTCAATAACCTCTTTGAGTCCACTGGTGATTTGGCACCGTCTGCAAAAAAAAAATGATTGTTAACATGTAGGAGTGTTGCTGTAACAGGGATTTCTATGTACTACATACAATAATCCAATCAGAGTGAGTAGCTAGCAGTTTCTCTTGCATACAGAGAGCCTGTGTTATATAACAATGCAATACAAATACAACATTTACGCAAATACTGTAAAAGTAAACATACACATTCCAGGTTCCAGAAGGGCAGGATTTTGGATTCTTTGCCCAGAACAACTGGCATAATCCTGATTGTGTGCACAAAGTATGGGACAAAATAAATAGTTGAAGGCAACTATTTACTGACTGAGGATAAAGTATTGAACAGAATTAAGTGCAGGACAAGGCAAGCTGAATGTCACAAACAAGTACTCAATGACAGGATAATGGACAAGAAAGTACTATCAGCAAACCAACAGTTGTACAGATACAATATTGCATGTAACACTTCCTAATGCAGCTTGCTGTTCCAAGCAGCGAGTCATGTGGTTGCAGCTGAAACCAGCTGGCCAACTGTATCCACAGGTTCCACGTCCACAGAATCAACCAACTGTGAATCACAAACATTTAGGGAAAGAAAATTACAGAAACTTCCAAAAAGAAAAATAGTAAAATTTGAATTTGCCACACACTGAGCACTACACTGAATCCATGCAAATGAAGTGATGTGTAGGCATATCCTTTCTATATGTACTTGTATTTAAAATTTTCTGTTTTATTTTTTCTGTTTTCATTTTCTGTATTCCTCTACTGAACATATACACACATTTCTTTCTTGCCATTATTCCGTAAGTAATAGAGTATAACAAATATTTAGATAGCATTTATATTGTATTAGGTATTATAAGTAATCTAGAGATGATTTAAAGGATACATGAGGATGTGCATAGGCTACATGATATTACTGCAGCATTTTATGTAAGGGAATTGAGCATCCATGTATTTTGGTATCTGCAGGGGGTCCTGGAACCAATCGCCTATGGATACAAAGACCCAATTGTACATACAGCAGATAGACAAGTTTAAGAGGTTCAGCTACTGTATGGCTAGACATTAGAAGGGCTAAGACACATTATGTGAGTGATGCCAACCACGGTGTGACCACTGGTGCCAGACGAGGTAGTTTCAGCAAACAGAAAGAGGCACCATCCTGGGATTCTCCACATATTATTCACACAGTTCACATTAATGACCATATTTGATATCTGAGTGAGGAAGTTCTGGCACAGTAATGGTGAACATAGCTGAAGCATTAGAGGACTGTTTGAAATTACTGAGTATTAATTCCCACTGACAAGTAGTTACAATAATATCCCAATACATTAGGTGCATTTTGCATTTATATCTTATTTTTATTTCTTAGTTTTGTGTAACTATTAAAAAACAATATATGGTACTGCAAAAAACTTCATATAAGCTCACAAATTCAGATTATTACTGCATTAACTGTTTGGTATTTAGGTAACAGGAGTTGAAAGTGTTGCTGACTCACCGAGCCGATCTGCATCACAGTCCCTCTCACCATCTCCCACGAGTGAGATCCCAAGGTGCCAAACCTCCTTCCCAAAGGGCAGACTAGCACTAGCCCAGGCTCCTTCCCCACCACAGGGGTCTTATTCGACACTCCAGAGCCAGTGTGCGTAACAGGTCTAATCTCACACATGCTAACTGCCCAAATGGCAGTGACCCTTTCACATTGCGGGTGGGGAGCCCACAGGATGGTCATTGGGTTTCATATAATCTATTAAAAACATTTTTCCCCATCACAGCTTTTCCATTATATTTATTTTTCCATGCTAACTTGATATTTTAATGAAGAATTATGCAATATACCCCTGGCAAACCAACTTCTGGAAAACCATTTTAATGTGTTACAGCTCAAATATCAACAAAAGTGCATGTGAATAAGTCAAGTCAAATGTGTATAATATATATTTGTTTGGACAAAAATTTCAGTCAGCTTAAGGGTTTTATTATATTTTCTGCCACATTGTCATTGTGTTTTTCTTTTTTAAAATGGGTGTCTGCCAGATTTGTTCCAGAAAAGCATTTAATAAATTAGCCCTAATAATTTGTTAATTTAATGCCATAAATCAAATCATGTTAAATCCAGGGCAGAGAGAAGGAATTTTAACATATGTTAAGTCATGATTTGTGTTATATGAAGTTTTTGTGGGTATGAATTGAGCTGTGAATTATTCCATTAATTCAAGCAGCCGATAAATCAAGCTTAATATATTAAGCATTCAACTGTAACAATTATGTACCCATTAGAACAGCCTAATGAATATTAACCATGAGACCATAAGCAGTCTGATGGATGAATATTTGGATGAGTGTTTGCCAAAATAATTGATATTTTATCCGCAAATTGAAGAGCAAATTTTCAAACTCACTCATTCCACGGGATATGTTTTTGAGAAAATATCAGTGGTCGTAGTGTGTTTTGGAAATGTAACAAAAGTTTTTTGTTGGATCAAATGAGGACTGAGTAAGTTTTGGTTCCCAGTACTGTACTGTACCATATGGGCCTTATCTCAAAAACAGCAAATAAGAATGAGTTTGAGAAATTTGCTCTTCAAGTATGTCATTAAAGTTGTACACTCCTGTGTTATTAGTTTTTAGGTTGTTAGGTTTTAACAGAATTGAAAGTTAGGAACCAGTCATCCAGTATCTCTGAGGAGTTTTTTTCTTCGTTTGTGATTACTTGTGATGCACAAACTGAGGTTCCAGCCTTCCCAAATACTGATTCCCACTACTGAGTGACGTTCCAAAATACAGTCCTGCGGGCTCATTGGGATAACTTGCTTCCTATCTCTGCTAGCATTGTGATGACCACCTGCTCAACCGCACTGGCCCTGGGCATGATGCCACTACTCCTGTACCTGTACTGCAAAGGGATCCCTAATATACAGAATGCCGTGCCCTTCATGGGTATCTTCTTTGCCCTGCTCATGACACTTCTGCCCTGTGCCATTGGCATCGCCATTAACCACAGATTTCCTCGCTTCTCACATATCATCACAAAGGTGAGGATCCATCCACTCAATGCATAAGCCTTGCAATGAGTGTTGTTCAATGTGCCGATTTAACGTATTTACACCATTTATATCTAACATCCAGTCACATGTAACGTGACGGCTGAAAAACATTGCCTGCCTCAGCTTTTTAATAGAGAAAATATGCTTGGAAACCAAGCATTCATACTGTACAAACAATTTTGGTAGGGTGTACATCATGTGCACTTTTATAAAAATGCATTAGTAGTGACACAAAATAAAAAGATTTATTATTGTTATTCAGGTAATCCACAAGCTATGCTAATATCTTAAGGTGAGTGAATGTTATATAGCACTTTTCAAGACACCCAAAGCGCTTTACAGAATCAATGGGGAGATACTTCAACCACCACCACTGTGTAGCACCCACCTGGATGATACAACGACAGTCATTCTGTGCCAGTATGCTCACCACACAGTAACTATGGTGGTGAAGGGGCAGGGGAAAATTCACCAGTTAGATATAGGGGAAGATTAAGAGGGCAGATTTTAGCCAGGACATCAGGGTACCACCCCTACTCTTTCAAAAGATGCCCAGACACCATTTATGACCTCAGAGAACCAGGACCTCAGTTTTACATCTCATGCAAAGGATGGCACTCTTTTTACAGCACAGTGTCCATGCTACTGCACTGGGGCACTGGGATCCACATGATCACAGGGATGGACTTCCCCTGTTAGACACACCAACACCTCTCCCAGCAGCAACCCAGCTTTCATAGTTGGTCTCTCATCCAAGTACTGACTAGGCCCAAAACTGCTTAGCTTCAGATGGATTACCTAGTCTGAACTATGGGTGATATAGCTGCTGATACAACAGGTGAGTATCAAGTCCCTGCTGTCTGGCTGATTTAGATTGATTGTAATCTGCAGATGGGAATATGCATCCTGCTGGTCTCCGCAGTGATAATCGCCATCCTCACTGGAATGACAATTGGAAGCGAGATAATGCTAATAATGACACCCCCGCTGATTGCCACAGCGTCTTTGATGCCTCTCACTGGATATGTACTCGGCTACCTGCTGTCCACTGCCTTCAGGTTCAGTGTCCCGTAAGTACACATTCCTACCATTTCAGATATGAGTTACTATTGGGGGAAGTATTTCCTGCAATCTTTAGTATGAACTGAGATTTTAGGAAACATTGTGTGAAAATTCTTCCATCAAGGGTTTGCAGGGTGGCCCAGTCCCTCATGGCTAAATTCAAGCATCAGGGTGAGTGATTTGCCCTTTGGAAACAGAATTGGAAATAAGGGAGACTGCAAATGTTCTACTCCATGAGGATTTCGGGGAATCATATTTTTTTCTGAGGGTCATGGGTCAACAATAACAAAAATGTAAGAAAATCAATAAAGAATGAGAGTCTCTATGTGAATAATGAATGTATTAAACATCCTGACCAGTTATGTATTAAAATGACAGTGCCTTATTCAGAGCTTTATATTATTGTTTTTTTTTGTAAATTATTTCTGTGCATATTTATAGTCCTTGTTTTTATCTCAATTTTCAAAACAGTCAAAATTTATTTCACAGCACATAAACCACTTATTAACATTTTAACCACGTTAACAGCTTTTGAGATTTTGAAGTTTGTATCTATCTATATTTATACAGTGGTTCAGTGTGTTTTTTTCTTATTTGCAAATTACCCACAAATTCTTAACTAAGAACTGGGCTATTTTTATTGCTTAGCCAAAGAAATGTCATTTTGCCATCTTTGGCATTATTGTTTTGCTAAAAGTTGAACACTCTCAGCTTTCTAGCAAACCTAAACAAGATCTTTGTTTTCTTCCTTAGGAGTCAGGCTTTCTGGAAACCTCCTGGTGCACTTTGACATTGTTCTTTTCGAATATGGAGTTCTTTCTTATGCAGAGTTTGCAGTATATTTTAATAGTGGACATGTATTCTGCTGAACTATGTCTTGTCTTAATTTATGCATTTATATCACTCATAACATTCATTGAATTTTCTTTAGTATCTGTTGATAATCTTAATTTAATGTATTTAATAAAGCTGAACAACTTAGAACACGAAAAAAACCTGAACACTTCTGCAAAGCAATGTATACAGAAGCATTATATATTTAATGTCTCCTGAGCTTCACTGCCGACCATCTGTAAAAGCCTACCCTACAAAGGCAAAACACAGTAACTAAGATGGCACTAAAACTATGAAAAAGTGCTTCAGAGATGTTTGACTGACCACTGTATGCGATAAGTGTACCCATTCCAAAGCAAGCATAGCTGGACTAAGATCCGATTTCAGTTGAAACTCAGCTTTGGTACTTCATGATGTTTTGTCTTTGTACGGCACTGTAGTCTATTTGGAGAGCATCGGCGTAGATATGGTAATGGATGGGTGAGGAGTTCCTACCAATATTGTGGGTGTACCGTGTGTGTTTAGAGGGTGGGCGGGGCTCCAGGCTGGTTTGGTACCTACCGATGTTGATACCAAACCAACGCCCTTATTGAAGAGCCTCTAATCCTAAATGCAGTGAGTCAGAGGCAACACTCTCAGAACATTCAGTATTGTACAAAGGAACTTCTGAAGACAGATCTGTAAGCATATGTAGCATGTAATCAGATCCTAATCAGTGTTTTTCATTCCCTCAGATGCAGAAGAACAGTTTCTATGGAAACTGGCTGTCAGAATATCCAGCTTTGTGCTACCATCCTGAAGGTCACATTTTCTCCAGACACCATTGGCCCTCTCTACCTCTTCCCGTTCCTCTACTTCTTCTTCCAGGCTGGAGAGCCTCTGCTGCTCGCTGTCCTCCTCAGGTGTCACCAGAAACTTTCTGTCCCAGCAGATGCTGTGAAGCCAGAAGGTGCGACAGCATCTCCTCAGCATGATGAACAGCATGGGTCAGATGCTTGCATCACACTAATGGGTAGCATATGTGTAAACCTAACATAGTCCTTCGCTTTCCCTTCGTTTGTCCTACAGAGAAGCACGAGTACCTGTCTGTGGACAATACAGGGCAGGAGGAGAAGGGACCAAAGATCTAACAAGGGATGCTTGGACATGCCGAAGTGGTTTTCAGGAAGCTCATTTAATACTGAAGTTTGCATCTGGCCATTATCTTCCATAGTAGGTGTGTCAACCAAGGTTGCTTGGATGGACACTGTGCTTGCAGGGGTCTGCTGCCCTCTAGGAAACTCAGCAAGTCTTGACAAAGAAAACAAAACAGTTTGTGTGGCTTTGCTGAAATTGAAATTACTGGATCATCACTTGAGGCCGCTGCTTGTTGCACAAATATATATGCTTCTGTTTAGTAAATTCCTGAAATTTTCATACAGGGAATCTTAAGAATGTGTATGTACACACTCCTGGGCAAATAAAAACCCCAAACTGCAAAACATTGAGCTTTTAATGATTTCAACAGCAAACAGCGAGAAGATATTGGAAAATTTTAAACACTCAGAACCCAGACATTCAATTCAATTCAATTTTATTTATATAGCACTTTTAACAACAGTCATTGTCACAAAGCACTTTACATATAACCGGTCCGAACCCCCACCAAGCAAGCCTGAGGCGACTGACATGTGTCAGTTTGAATTTTATATCAAACATATAAAATATAAATGGTGGCCCAGGTCACGGGAGTGTGTTTGTTTAGTTCTTGCTAATCTTATCTGACCAATGATTTGTTGAGGCCATTAAAAGCTTAATACTGTGAAATTGCTCTGCATTAATAACAATATAATGATTTTCTATTTCTTTATCCTGCAGCAATGTAGGTATACAGTATATATACCTCTCCTCAGGCACAACCCAATCATTCCATGTACATCATTTTCTTGCCTAAGAGTTTTGCACTATAAAAGTATCTTCTGGGATGATACTGCCACATTGATACTGTTTTAAAGGTTGTTTTGGCTCCATTTGACTCCCTGCAGCCCTTTACTCATTTTACCAAAATATTGCTTCCTATTGTGAGGCCTACATGTAGTTTCCAAACACCACAGACACCACTGTCTCCTGTGCGTTTCCGCTGCCACTAAGGACAGTATTTTGGCAAAGGCAGGGTTGTTTTCCAAGGACACATCTGGCAATATTTTGTTGCACTGTGTTATCAGTGCCAGTTCCATTATAAAGTATCTGTGACCTCAAAACAAGACAGAATAGAGTAGCTGTAGTGATGAAAATACAGGCCGTTCCTGATATAATCACAGCTCTGGTTAAAGTTGTATATATTTTGCTAAAATAAGTCCTTTTAGACACTGACCGCCAGGCTGCCTGAAAACAGCAGCATCAAGGGAAACCCTACACGGAGGGCCATGTTATAAAATAGCTTCTTCTGTGTCAGAAGTGGTAGGTCCATACATAATTTTTCTTTAATTGCATGGGTTGTGGCTTTTAGGGAGGCTCAAACTTCACATGCTAGCACTATCTACAAAATCAAGCTGACTTTTTAGAGGTAATTTAGCATCACGCAAGTACTTCTGATGGAAAGACTGTAAATACAATGCATAACCATGAATTAGGCCACATGAGAAGATCAAATTGAAAACCTGTGAAGAACCACGCTATACAATGGTTACTAATATGTAAGTTCAGTCTAACGAAGCACAATAATTACCATTTTTTTTTTAGCTAAACTCTAAAACTGAATAAAAGTAGTACTCAACAAGGTGCCTTAAGGGCTTTAACTATGAAACTTATAATTTCTAAATTACATTATGTACTTGCTACAAACAAGGCGTTCTATAAGGCTTTACGTTATTTATAAGACTTTACGTCACTTGTACAAATACAAAACAAAATGAATACAGGTCAGGTTGGGGAGCATGTGCTGATGGAGCGCACTGCCGCACCCACCACACAGCGAAACTCCTAGGGGTCCCGGCCGGCGATCTCCCAGGCAGATACATGGTCCAGTCCTATCCTCCGGAAATGGCCATCCATCTGCCGCAGCCAGGTGTTACGTGGACGTCCCCTTGGCCTGGTCCAGCCACCTCAGCAATGAGGATCCTGTGAGCCGGATCACCCTCAGGGAAACGCGCCACATGGCTGTAGTGCTGTAACTGATGCTCCGTCACAATGCATGTAATGTGCCTCATTTAATAATGATAATAATTATTATTATTATTGATACTTTATTCATCCCTGTAGGGAAATTGTCTTTACGCCTTTGCTCTTTGCAGAGTAAGTAGTCCGCAAAGGGCTGCCACCTGTAGCGGCGCCCAGGGAGCTGGGGGTTAAGGGCCTTGCTCAAGGACCTGTGGATGGGCTGTGGCTGAGTTTGAACTGGTGACTTTGAGATTACAAGTACACAGGCTTAGCCCACTGAGCCACACGCTGCCCCCTTTGGGATTCCTCTAACAACTGCTATTTCGACACAAAGATGAGTACCAAAGTAGTATGTTAATATACGGAAAACTGTCCATAATTAAATAGTCAGAATAGTTACCATTTGTCCTGATAACAAGCTAAAGCAGAAGGCACTGGGTTAATGATTTCTAGAAGCAAATCGCCTGGCACGTTTCCACGGTGACCTTCCAACCACAGGCACAAGTGTCCAAATTGAAACTAATTGCGTTATGGAAACTGCTTCAGTAAAAAAAAAAAAAGCAAAATAAAGCTTGTTCAACTTTTCTTAAGAGAAAAGTAACATTCAGTTTTTTTTTTTAATACTATAACTTAACACCATTTTGGTTCCATATGTGAAATCGCAACATACATGATACTGAAGTGCAAAGCAATTCTGGAACTGTGAAATCCACCATCATCCACCACGGTGAGACATGCTGTGCCATAGCACACATTTAAATATCCCAGTCTAAGGCATTAGACTATAATTTAGTATAATTTATAATTTAGATTCCAGTAAGGCCCTGTGTTCTCACAGCATCCCCTTAAATCCCATGTAACTGTAACCAGGGGCCATTTCTTGAGAGGTGCTGGCTGAAATTCCCTATACAGCATTCTGCTAACCCTGCAACTGCGTATCATGATCTCTCTCAAGCCCCAACGCAGCTCTGAGAGGAGACCAGTCAACTCATGCATATTCTACATACAAGAAATCCCTTTTGATCATGATTACTTAATACTCCATATGAAGAATTGCATGTTATATGTCAAGCTTGAATAAATGCCAAGGATGTGAAGGGCAGGACTGCACTGGTATGTGCCCTCTTCAGTAAGGGTCCTTCTCGGCATTCAGGAGATCATACTGTCCAGCCAGTCCTCCAGGTCCTCTTCTGTTTGATCTGGCTTCTTCACTGGCTCTGGCTCCACAACAGTGTCCCCTACTGGAGGCCGATCTGCATACAACACACGCACAGTTCTAACATTAGAATGCTATGCATAGATAAAGGGTGATGATACACGGGGCAGCTTCTTGAGCAATGTTGCTCAGCATTCCCATTGATACTGGGCAACAGATTTCTATTTGAAAGACATCGATCAGCACTGGGCCACTTTTCGTGATCATCCTGATCCAGATGAGTTGCCCTTTGTCTCACCTGGGTGGCAACTGCCTGGGAACATAGCTCAAAAAGTTGCCCTGTGTATCATCACATAACGAGTTTAGTGATTGGCTGCTTTTCACCCCTTGGCAGCAGTTGTGAGCTTGTTTCATGTGCAAACACTATGAATGTCTTTAGGTATGATGTTGGATAGTTAATTAAGGGTGTTGACTGTAAATACTACAGAATACAGAGATATGCATTCATAAATGCCAAAAACCCTTTTGGTTGGAGTAGCAGGTAAACTGGTAAAACATTTGCCAATAACTTTTCTTCTCCAGAATTTTTAGATTTAAGTATGCACATGGCAAAGGAGGTGAATAACAAATTGTCTGGAAAGCCAACAGCATGTGCCTAGACTTGACATGCAAGCTAAAGATCTCAAATTCCAAACACAATTTAAAATATAACTTTTTACTGTTCCATTGCCTGCAGTGTATAAGTAATTCTGTAAGAGCACAGAAGGTCTTATTCAGCTACAAGAGACATTAGAAGCATATGGCATAAAACACAGTTAAATCTCTCTTTAGAATAAGAAAATATCCCTCTTATGTCTACAATCTGCCAGAAATTATGTTTTGTCTTAATGTCTTCACATTATGATTTAGGAGGTATAATTCTGTGTTAATTTTGTTAACGAAAAATTTTCATCATCATTATCGTTAACAACCTTTATTATCAGACTAAAACGAGACAATAACTAAATAAAACTTTTGCGAGGCCTAATACTATGACGAAGTGTATTGACACTTTCGTCAACAAATAAAAATTAGACAAAAATGTTTGCCAGAGACGAGATACAATCAGAGCTAATATAGTTTGCGTAAGGCAGGGGTATTCAACAAAAATTTAAAGAGGTCCAGTTAGAGAATTTCTTGAAGCAAAGGTCAGGAAGATCGTAATGTCTAACTTAGTGTGTTATATATTTAAGTAGCCTATTAGTTGTATCAACATTGCATGTAATCAATACTTGACTTTCAAATCAAATTGATTCAGTACAATTCCAAAACTTTTTGACAGTATTTATTGTCACGTGACATAGAGCTGAACATATATGCATGACTTCCGATATGTATAATGTTTTCTTATTTACTAGTTTTAAAAGGACATTTTAAAAGTAGGGCTGCATTTCAAAATAAGAGAAAATAAAATGTGAAAATTGTGCATGTTTAAAAAAAATCCTTAAGCCGTAGAACCCTAATACGGTCATTTTTATGTCATATATTTAGTGTTCATGGATTTAAGTATTGGTTTTGATAACCCCACACCGGTAATAAAATTAGCCTCGTTTTAATATAAATACATACTAACTTATCACTTTAATCGCTGTTAGAGTAGGATATGGATGGTCTAATTATTTCTAAAAGATATAAAACGCGACATATTTTTCTCATATTAGCTTTATATTTGTCGGAGTAACAATGCAAACGGAATGACAAGACGTTTCAAGCCAAAACAGTGCATTTTACTTTTCATTTCAAATAAAACGCGGGGCTGCCAACTTCGGCCAGCTGGCTGGAGTGAGATTTTCAGTTCAAGATGTCTGCACACAGATGTAAGAGTTCTTACCTTGTAAATAGTCTGCTTTTGTATTTAACCATGTAAATATACTTTTGATGTAGCTAATTTTAGGTTTATAATGGAATAATATGGTTTGACCTGTGTAGGGTGATTGCTACAAAAAAGTAGGTTATCAACAATTAAGTTTTTACACAAGTACTACATACTCTAATAGTTATACCATGATGGACCAATAGCAGTGATTTTAAAAATATGTCATTAATTTACAATCAATGTAATTCTTTTTATGCTGTATTAAGACTCGTACATACAGATTAATGTGGTCTTGTGGTATGAACACATATAGACTGGCTGAATATTTCTTCTGCAACTGTTCACTGGTCAGTGGTGCTATATTTGCAATACTACTAATAGAGAGAGCCAGTATCTGAGCACATGCCCCACCAAAACACAGGCTGTCAGGATTTGCATGACTGAGTAAGTACCTGGAACGTCCACTGTTTGTCTGGAATCTGCTTCGCTGTTTTTCATGTTGGTGGCAGGATGCTGTAAACTCAGAAGGAAATCCAGCTCCTCATCGGCAACCTCTGGTTCTGATGCCGGTGCAGAGGTGCCACGTGGAGAAAGCCCTTGAATTTTGTGGGAGCCTGGCACAGCCACAGTGGGAGCGCCCAGGCCCCCGGCAAAGCCTCGGTGAGCTGAGCCGGCAGCCTTAAGCTGCTCCGTCATGCACGCCTCCTGTCGGACCTTCAGCGGCATTATGGGAAGCTCCGAGGGCATTGTCACCTGAGGCCAGACAGTGGAGTGAAGAGCCACGGGGTTCATTTACAATGTGACACAAGAGGGATGTGAATATAGTATTGGTGCAAAAAGGCAGGTGCACAAGCAGTGGACAAAGGGAGTGCAGAAACACTGGACTATGACGTGTGCTTCAAGCCAGTGTGAGACTTAGAGTCAAAACCAGAATAGAAGGCTTTAATGAGGACCCTGGGAATCAGACTCTTCAATAATTTCTAAGAAGAATTATTGATATTTTTAAATATGTCCTTAGTACTGAATTCCAAACTCACTGCAAGCAAACACATTCTTTCTCATTAGTAGAAAGTATTTTCTAAGAAAGTCGCTAAGTAAACAAGGCTAAATTAATACTGAAAGTATGCATTTCCCCATGATGTGTGCAGGTCAAACAACATTCAGAAACTGCTGATCGCAAACCTGAGACCTAATAAAGCAGTTTCATCAAATATAGCTGGTGGAGAGGGATTCTGCTGTGGTGTGAAAACCTCTGTTACACACAAAACCACACTTTCAGGGCTCCAAACCGAGACCAAAATGCTTGCATATACAAGCAATTTATTGAGCATGTAAGACTTAAAATTTCACATGGTTGCATCTGAGCCAATGTATGATAATCATTAGGATGTTTTTCTCCTGCACAGGTACTGCGTTAAATTGCGATTGAAAGTGGTTTTTTTGTCTTCATTGGTTAAGTGTGTCTATTTTTTTGAGTTGGTCCCTCCCCACCTGCAGGCGGGAGTACGTACATATACGCACACTAATAATAAATGTGCGAAACAATGCCTTTAGCTGTGGTGTTAACATGTTCCAAAAAGTAAGTGGTCTGTAGCTGATGCTTGTCTTTGTGACTGTGGAATCTTGCATTTCTTACAGTAACTTTTAAACTTTTCAGTACAGCTAATTTTGCATTTTTAATAATGATTCCGTACTGTAGTGCTCACAATGTGCACTGTGATAACATTGTACATTCAGGGAGATAATTGAGATGGTTTATATGTTATACACAAAAGTCTTGATAGTAATGACAATAATTTGACATGCAAAGTGTACAGTTCTGTATATGTTTAGAAATTGGTAATTAATACATGGTTTATATTCCTGAAGGCCAGCAGACTGTTATGGGTAGAGGATAGTGGTGCCCAAGATTTAATTGCAAACTGTCACATTCGCAGGAATTTGCGCCCCTAACCCTCACTAATGTGAAGGTGTTACTGTATCAAGTCTTGAGTCACTGTCAATCTTTCATCAATACAAAAATTAGATTATGCAGATTAGGACAATTATTCATCAGCATGCAAGGTCATTGCTTAATACCATGCTGCACCAAAACAAAAAAAACAAATGTGACCAAATCATGTGCTGGTGCGGCCAACTGAGAAGGTTGGTAGCAGCACTGCTACCACTGGAAACATTAATCTGGAGTCCTGACTTTAGGGAAAAGAAGCAGCAAATGATACAGCATGGCCTAACGACCTAAAGACCTCAAATGTCGTCGGACAGCACAGCCTGTGGATAAGACCCCAGATTACCTGGTGTATTTTGGCATCTAGCTACACTTTCCACATATTATATATAGAAGAATTGTAGCTGAACACCCCTGTTTAAGCCTAGGCACGGCAAAATACACTGCACTTTATGACTTTCTACTACAAATTTTTTTAATTAAAATGTATAAAATCTTTGCATCTTAAAAAGGAAGAACTAAAGAGTAAGTTTTGTTATACAATTTGGAATTAAAGGGGAAAAAAACACCATTCTGACAATTCAACTCAATTAATACGACACTTTAAAACTCCTACCTGGACAAGTTCTGGCTCCAGGTTCAGTTTGTGGCAGAGCGGGAGCAGCTGGAGGGACTGAGCCACGGCCTGGATGTCCATGAACAAGGTGCTCATCTGCCAAAACATCAGCCACCATGACTGGCTGGGGTGACAGCATCGGCTGGCCATCAAACTAGTACAGACTGCATTTCGTGCCAGAGCACCAAGGTCTCTATTCTGAAGCAGTCTAAACTTTAAAGACTACCAGTTACTTAATACTGCTTCTTAAGCTAGGGCAGGGTGATATGACTGAAAGACAACATCTCAGTATTTACGTCACTGTATTGATATTTTGTGTGTCTGTGTTCTATTCTAGATACATCTCTGCTGAACAATATCACAAAAAACTTAAAAAATACAAAATACTAAATATTCAAGAGCCTGAAATGTAAACAAACAAGTATGTAAGAATTGTTCAGGTAAATGCTTATATTCATAATAACACATTGCATAACATTGTTTTTTCAGTGCCGTTTTGCTCCTCTGTTGAACTGTTTCACATGAACCAAAATTAAAAGAAAAACAAACAAACATACAACTTGACTAAGCGCCTCACGGAGCCCCAGAAGGACAAGGAGGGGAGAAGAGATGCCTAGAAAAACAGAAATGTAAGAAAGTATTTCAAGTACTTCACAACTAAGCTGTTCAAAAATGAAATGTGTGGAGTCAAATTGCAACCAGAAGCACTGCAGGTAATGTAAACTGTAAACAAAATCAATGTATTGAGAGATTGTTTTCTTTGCCAAATTTTTTGTATACACACACACACAGACACACACACGCACAGACACACACACGCGAAAAAAATTAAGAGACCACAGGACAATTTTTTGTTTGACTCATTTCTCAATTTCTGGATGTGTGTCTGTGAGTAATATATATTTTTTGCAAACTGCAGCCTGGTCTGTCTCGGTTTCTCATTAATGAAGGGCTTCTTCCTTGTTTCATTGGACTTCAGTCCTGCTTCTAGGAGCCTTATACAAACTGTCCTAGCAGTGCACCTCACCTAGAAGCAACCTGCTGCTCAACATAGCCGTCTGCCCACAGAACTATGATTAAACCAGGATTTAAAAATGCAGATTTGTTTAAAAATATAGAGGTCTCAATTTTTTTGCGGCTGTATATATACTGTATAGGGATAGTTCTTTTTTCGTTACGCTTCACTTTTTTCAGCACCCATTTTTCTTGATGGTAGGTGTGTTATGCTCTGCAATGTTTCATTTCCTTTGCTCTGCATGTCTCTTTGCGTTTCACTGTCTGGCCTCTTTTGGACACAGTGTGAGTGGATGAGGCTGTGTGGAGTAGTAAGCAGGGCTTTGTGGGGGAGTCTGTCAATAGCTGACCCCGATCCGTACCGCCTGCCTGATTTGTCTGCGCATGCACAGCATTTTCGAGCATGTGTACACCACGTTACATTATGTATGTAAAAATGTATCAACTATATGACAAAATTCTATATATTGCCCAGCCCTATCTTAGGCCCCATTTACACTTGGTCTTAAAATGTATCTAGGGTTATCTAATCACAAGTTGAAAATCAAGACACATCGCAGTGTCTATCACATGTCTCCAAGGTCACCACCCGTGTTCTGATTTCGTTACTGCCCCATGTACAGTTATTGTGACATCCTTGTTGGGGACACATTCATAACACATTAGTACTTACACTAGAAAAGATGCAAATGCATCCCAGACCACCTTGGTAAGTAATTTGAGTGATCAGATCACAATGCGTCTTGGTGGTCATTTGCACTTGTATGTAGTGCTGTCCAGTGTGCCCACTTGTGATTTGATCACCCAAGACGCATTTTAAAAGCAAATTCAATCTCAGCAAATCTCAGAAATAATATTTTTATGACAAAAAGCTATGCTAGCCAAATAAAATGAACTCGTACCTGATTGTTAGCCAGTGAATCCAGCTCCCAGTCCTTCTCTTCAGCGAACTGGAACTGTGTGTAGGAATCACCTAGCAAACAGAAGAAACAAGAGGTAACATAAACACGTAACATAAAACGTCTACAATTCCCGTAAAAGAAGAGCGACTATTAAGTACATGCTGAAAGCCTGTCCCGCTCAGAACCCTCTACTAACCCCTTTACAGCAGAGCCGGTGCCCGTGCTGAGCCTAAATTCTGGCCCGTTTGCCGCATTCACACCAAAAACAACGGCGGTGTGGGGCCGATATATCCGGGCCAGACCTCATTTTTCTGACCCCGAAAGACTGCTGGGCCAGAGTTGGGAGCACATGACGTCAGAAGGCGGGGTTAGAGTCGTCAGAGCAGAAAATAAAAGTTTATGACAACTTCGCTAACTAATAAGTTACCATTAGAATTTGACTTTGGTGAACCAGCCAGTGATACACAACATACTGCTATCTGCTTTGTTACAGCAATGAAAATAACACTCACACTCTCTTGCTTGTTTTAACACAGGTGCAGAAAATGCAGATGGACGGGAGCATCACTTTTTATATTTATATATTCCATGTGAAAGATTTGCATATTTCTTGATTATACGTATATATTTGTAATATAAAAGTTTACCAAAATGTTTTATTCTTTCTGCTGAAGTGCAGGAAGAAGTCATTGGCAGATGTACTCAAATGACTCACGGGACAGTCAGAAATATTGAATGAACTTTGTCGGGTTAAACCGAGGAACAATAAAATAATAAGCTAAAAATAATGTAAGTATTTGCAGTACATTAAAAAAAAAAAAGTCTTGCGCTCATCGCATCTCACACGGTCCTCCATCTTTGGAGGACCCCTCCCACAGTAACACACACACATTGATGTCATCGTTCTACCCTTTCGGCACTAAGTACAGTGTGAATGAATTTTTGGTGGGGCCGACATGAGCTCCAGCTCAGCTCAGCTCCAGCTCAGCTCCAGCTCAGCTCCAGCTCAGCTCCAGCTCAGCTCTGCGCGAGCACCGGCTCCGGTCAAGGTTTGGTGTGAAATGGGTGTGTGTGTTATTCCTGTATTTGATAATCCCAGCGGAGGTAAATCACATGCTACAAGACAGAAAACCCATCATCGATACATCAGTTTATCTTCAAACTGCTGTTCTTCTGCTAGGGATCACAGTGGCAGCACAGCAACTGGTCAAATCTGATCTCACTTTCCAAGGGTAATCCCTTCTCAGGAATTCCCAGGCAGTCCAAAGTCACCTATAAGGGATGGTGTGCAGATCTATGCCTGTGGTCAGAAGGTCCTCAGGTCAAATTTCATGCTCAGCATGAGAAGTCGTATCACCACTAGAACCTTGAGCAAGGCCTTCAACTCAGAAAAATGCTTCTGGGGCACCGAAGAAAAAGCTGGCCCTTAACTC
The DNA here is from genome assembly GCA_026777985.1 of Mormyrops attenuatus. Taxonomy (NCBI): domain Eukaryota; kingdom Metazoa; phylum Chordata; class Actinopteri; order Osteoglossiformes; family Mormyridae; genus Mormyrops; species Mormyrops attenuatus. The sequence goes on along the minus strand of JAODKC010000054.1, from coordinate 95,233 downwards.
AGACGCCAAGCTTCACACTCACATATGTCTGTGTGCAGACCGAGATGGCTAAATTGAATTCTGTTGTACTTGCTACCTCTACAATAGAGATGAAATTTAATACCACAATTATAGTGACCAAAATTATCACTGTTATCAGTATAATTGCTGTACTGTTAAAATCTAGCAGGGGATAGATCACTGCATGCCAGGTGCCGATGGAGGGGTCGGGCCTTGTGACGGGTGCCAGACAAAAGGCACATTATTCTAGTTCCTGCAGAGTATTCAGGGTCCTCTACCCTGTAGCATACCCTTTGGACCTCCCCCCCACTGGGAGCCAATCATGCCAACCCTGTAGAGAAAACTACTACTAACAATAATAATAATTAGATACTTTTATTGATCCCCGTGGGAAAATTGTCTTTTTTACACCTTCCCCAACTTGCTCTTTGTAGAGTAAGCTGACCGCAAAGGGCAGCCACCTGTTGTGGCGCCCAGATAGCTGGGGGTTAAGGACCTTGCCCAAGGCTTTTCCGCAGACGTGCTGAGGCTGGGTTCAAACCAGTGACCTTCTGATTACAGGCACACAGGCTTAGCCCACTGAGCCACATGCTGCCCCTTTAGCCACATGCTGCTTAATCATGCTGCTCGTAGCCATGCCTACTTTATCTTTATTGGTCATTTCCCACAGTTCATGACCACAGATTGGTCAGTAAGCCACAAGCCTCATGTAACTCCACAGTCCCCATAACTCCAGCATGGAGCTGCTCAGTGCTCACAAGAAGTAGGCCTATATTGCAACTATTAAACCAATCTCACACCCTCTCATTTAGGAAATCCATGAGAATCACAAGCTGCATATGCCTTTTTCCCAACCACGTGTCAGCACAGTGCCAGGCACAAAAGTAGGTCCATTGCTCCACAGTCAGACTGGAACCTGCATTGTTTCTACTGAAAGCAAGGTTCAGCAGTTGGGTGGAGTCTCATTTCCAGCCATGGAAGCCTCTGACCACCACAGCGACAGCATATCTAGAACAGTGGCTCTCAATTTTTTTTTTAATCCAAGGACCCCCCTGTGTCCAGGAAAACATGTTTGGGGCCCCTTGCACGTGTTATGATATTGTTTCTGTTGCATGCATTCTGCTATGATGACAGAAATTGCCAGTATTTATTAATATTACGTAACATATTTTAATTTGGTTACAATGCCAAACACTGCAATTTCTTTTAAAGACCTCGAAGGTTTCACTCCACTATGTCCAACAACACTCTTTTTCTCAGTTTATGACATTGCTCTCAAAACAGAAGGTGAACATTTATGGACAAAAAGACTAAAACTAAAACCTATTTGGCAAATGGCTCTGTCATCAAAAACCTGACAACCATTAAATGTTCACTTAAGTGAAAAGTCAAATAAATATTGCAAAATATTGCATTTTTAACAATGTTTTAAATGAAATGGACCAGGTTAAAATGATTCCTCAACTTTCCCCTCCATCAGCTTTCCAGTGAGACACTTTCTGGTTTGAATTCTGGCATTCCGTGTAATATCACAAACGCATATTTTTGCAACTGTTGTTTACAACCAGGAAAGGATTTTTATTAAAAATCTAGGTTACACTTTATTGGAGGGGGCACAAATATAGTAATACACTCTCATGATTAATTAACCAGAAACCAAGGGTTAGTTAAGTACTGATCTCATGTTTATTCGTCATTAATCATAACGGTTCATGTTCTTCATGCAGTTACTATATTTCCTCATGATTTGTACTTGAGTTTCCAAGTAACTTGTGCCTCCTCATGTAAAGTGTTAACAATATCTTTAACAAAGCCCTAATTTTAATACAATGATAAAAATACATTGATATAAACAGTACCGTGTTATCCTCAAGTTCACATTTCAAATTTCAAGTTTGTCATATACAGATAACAATGGATCATTACCTGTAATTAAATTTCTTAGTCTCAGAGCTCCCTCAAAAGTTTTCACACTAAAATAACACCAAGTAGAATAAAATAAAGTAGTAAAATAGTACAAGTAATAAATGGTAAAATAAAATTTTTAAATAAGGAGCACAGTACACATTGTTTAGCGTTTGCAAGTACTTATAAAAGACAGTAGTACAAAAGTGTGTAGTGTGTACATGTATATATACACTCCTGTGTATGTACAAAAAGGTTGAAGTTAAAGTGACTGTAGTTTTTAAAGTGACAGTAGTTCTAAAGTCAGAGAAGAGTTCAAGGGGGATGTGCAAAGTGTTCAGTATGTCAGTATTTCAGCAGTTCAGTAGCCTGATGGCTTGCAGGTAGAAACTGTCCCTGAACCTGCTGGTCTGGATGCTCCTGTACTAGCAGGCTATATGTCATTTTGGAAGGAAAGACAAAAAAACAAACATGTAAAACATATTTTGTCATTTTTTTCTATGCTTTTCAAATAAATTGCCCCTCCCAGGTTGTCCTGGTTGAGTCCCCCAAGTGGGCTGTGGCAGCAACCAACTACAATCTGGTCACAGCTCTTTGCCAACAGGTGATGCCTCATAAATGGTCTATACAGACTTGATGTTTATACACCCTCTGCCTTTTGCTGTATGCACACAACAGTTTTAAGAATCAGACAACGGAGATCCTAAATACACGAGTCAACACGATCTTGCACAATATCTCATAAGTACGTTCTGAGGATTGTCTTGCTAATTTCAACAACACTGATAGTTAGATAAATAAGGTTAACAACCACAATGAAGCATGGATGTCAGTTTGCTACTGATGTCAGTAATACTTTGCAGTTCTGTGTAGCCTGCCTAAACCTTACCAGGAAACGGTAACTCGGGTTTTGTTCATAATACAGATGAATACTGGGAGGTGCATAAAGCTAAATTGCAGTAAAATCCAGTTATAACAGACTTCAAGGGACCTGGCAAAACAGTCTGTTATATCCAGAGTTGCCCAGAGCACAACTACGGGACACCATTAACTCATGCCACACCCCAGCAGACATACTTGTGGTATAGATTATTATACTGTACATGTAGTAATCCAACTTTATTTACTGTATTTCACCTATTGAAAAAATGAAGTGTGAGGCAAGCTCATCAACTCGTACTGCAACGCAGTAATCTGTTAAGGACACTGGCTAAAAGGCAACCGTGTATCCATCAAGTTCTCAAAAACACTGAGATATAACGGGTGCCATCACATATTATTTAGCGAAAGAGAGGGTCTTCAGCACAGCTGGAAATATCGTCTCCTGCCATCGTGCATCACAGAAGCCAGATCATGTAAACAGACTAGTTTGTCTTGCTAAAAATCTTTAAGTTACACTTTTTATATCAGTGGACTGAACTGTTGACTCTAATATGTATAATTGGGGCAAAAAAAAATCAGTTTAATGTTTTTGAACCTCAGAAAACAGTTCATCTCACTATAATTTGTCTGTTCAAATAAAAAATATATTTGTACAATTTCAGTGTATGTTATTAAAATTTTATTTTGGGTTCAATTAAATTTCATTGTAAGTGTATAAGTTTCATTATCATGATTCAATAAATACAATGTTTCTGCAGTCAAGAGTAATTGTGGTAAATAATCATGATCTCAATATTGGTCAAAAATAATCGAGCAACTCTAATTTTTCTAATTTGGAACCGCTTCTTAATACCAAACCCTACACCCCAATTCTCCCTCCCTTCTGGTGTTTCGCGTGACATACAATTAGGGTTTAAAGAACAAAAAAACAAATGGCATGTCACGCTGGTGCACCCATTTGTAAATTTTAGTTTCACTCTCTCCAAAAATAGTTGCAAAATGTCACTACATGGTCACAGTTTGGAGCCCTGCTATATAAATGAATTAAATGCAAAAATATAGTCACCGCTGTCACCCTGACAAGACTGTGTTGTGTAAAAAACAATGGAAGACTAGCCAGTATCTCTTTCAGTGTTATACGTTACCTACAAATAAGTCAGCCAGCAAGGACACACACCCTATGTTCCTTCATTGGAACAACAAACTGGACTGCCACGACTTTGAATAATACGAAGAAATGTGAATTTTCATGCTTGGGGTTTTATTACTCAGTCATAGTAATTCAGTTACCACGAGCCGTGAGACTATATTTTGGTTCCAAGATTCAAGATCCAAGAAGTTAGTTATACACGTACAACATGCAGTGAAATGTAACCCTGCATCACTCCTGAGTGAATTGGTTTATTAAATAAAAACAGATAATTAAAAATTTAATTGCTGAAAATGCGTACATATACTCTGTATCACCATTACCTTCGTGCTGAGGTAGCAAGCATGGTGTATTTCAAAGTGCAGGAGGAGATTTCAATGACTCACAGGAGAGCTGACTATATGGTTTCATGTTGTGGATATAGCTCATATTATAGGCAAGCAAAGGGAACACAAACCTGCTGAAGCAAGCAGAGCATGATAGTCTGCTCCCCGCTGCGTGGGCTGTTCCTCGTTCCGCTCACTCTCCTCCAAAGCCTCATAACGGCTCCAGTTGGACTCCAGCTTTCTCTTTGAGAAAACTGCAGCAGCTTCATCTTCAACATCTTCCAGGTTGTTAGCATCTTGGATCTTCTATACGATCAACAAAACAAAACTAATGAGTTCCTTGCTGTCTCCTGTGCATATATCTGAGTGGACCAGTAGACAAGAATTCTTCTCTTAATTAAAAACAAAATTAATGTCGTGATTTTGAATAAAATCTAGTAAATGGAAAAAACATGCAAAGCATTTAAGCATATTCCCCTCTCCAGATCACAAATATATATGTGAAAAGTCATTCCCAAACGACTCGGTACTGAGAACGAATAAGAATTAAGGCCGATGTTTGAACCGATGCTTATTCCTCTTGCCTTATTGTTTTGACTGATCGTGGGACAGTGGCAGGTTAACCTTAGTAGTCAGATAACTCTTATCGTTTTCCAGTTTTTAATCAGGGGTTTTTATTCATTTTGACGTGGGAAAGACGTTCCCAATATCTCGAAACTAACCGAATCACAAGGTTTAGATAAAAAAAAATCTTTAAGCGGCCTACCCATGTTTAATCTTAATGCATGAATATTGTTAGCAAGTCAAACAATATCTATCTCTCCGTTTTACCGGCTCTGCCTCCGGTGGACGCCGCCCCCTGCCCCGATGCTGGTCTCTTCTCTCCCTTCCTCGGTGGCTGCCCCTTCCTCGTCCTCTGTACTCCCCCGGCATCACCTTTTCAACCCCTCCATCACCACCTCTCCTTCTATTACTATCTCCTCGCCCTCGCCTTGGTCGCGCCTCCATTCATCCACGGTATAATGCGACTGTTTACTTCAGCGTGGCAGATACAACAGCAGGAGTTCAGTCATTCTTACTCACTGAATAACTTTTGCAGCTTCCTTACACAGCGCCACCTAATGTGGCGGACCACAAAGAAGTGACTACCGAAAGTTAGAGCAGGGGCCGAGTTTGCTGACAGTAACAATAAATTACAACTCCGACAATCAACACTAAACAATAAACACTACCAACAATGCCCAAAACAGGTGCAGTATAACATGCGGCATTGGGTGACTGGGAGCAGGGCTGTAGTCATGGTTTGAAAAACAGTGAGGTCTGGGACCCGGTGGTGAGGGGGTTGGGGAGTGGGTCTCATTATCACACATTACATAAAAGAGGCTTGTTTTCTGGGGGATAGGTAGTGTTAATTGAGAATTCATATAATTTTACAGTTTAGGATACAGCAAGTTATGTGGACCTCAGCCCCACACTAATCCAACATCATACCTAAAACAAAGTAACTGCAAGTTAAGGGCCTTACTCAAGTGCTCAGCAGAGTAGAATCACTCCAGGCATTCATGGGATTTGAACCAGCAACCACTGAACTGCTAGTGCAGATCCCTAACCTCTGAGCCAACACTCTGCCCATAAAGGTAGAAATTAAAGAGAAATGCTTGACATTAACACACAAGCTACATTACAAGCTAACACCAAATACACTTGTTTTGATATCAAAATTTGGTTTTGAAATGATTCTATGGACACTATTACTGATACCGTCCCCTTCATAAGCTGTTTATTTTTTTTATTAATGATGTCATGTGAAACGATTAGCCTAATCTAGCCCATTAGGCATAATACCAAAGAAACCTAACCTTTAACATGGCCAGAGTAGCCTAGCCTACGCTTATATTTAACATGACTCATACACTCAAAACGCTATAGCAGGCTGAAGTTTTGGAATGTTTTCTACAGATAACAATCACTGTTTTGTCTTACCGAATAAGCTGCCTGCACACCCTCCTTCACAACGCTGCAGGATCACACGCACACAACGTGAATTCGAGCTGCTGTCAGTGATGGGCGGTTCCTGAGGGGCCCATCCTCTATCATGCTCATACTGAATGTTCTAGCTCCCTCTCACACACACAGTATCACACACCAGTAGGGTAAAATTCATACAAAAAAAAACATGATACTGTTTTGGCTACGTAGGACTATATTTATTACAATATGTAACTTTGATAACTGACCAAGCAGACGTATCACAGTAAAGTATTAAACTACTGCTTAATACAGATTTTTTCCATGCAGGATTGACATCTCAATTTTACCATTGTACTGCAATAACATAGCATCATAAATGCTTTTGAAAAGTAATTAGAATAAAAGTGTTACAACTTTATTGTAAATACTAATGTGCACACAACATGAAAAACAATTTTGGTGACATCCACACATTACAACATAGCTCTTTGGGAACCAAAAACAAGATGCTCTTGGAAAAACATCTGAATTCTTCTCCAAAGTTCCAAGTGCGCATCCGCATGGCCCCTCGCATCACCTCCATATGCCACCACTTTGCCTACAACAGGGTGAATACCAAAAGGATAATGTGGCATGTAGGGAACTTCCAGGAAGTGGCCTGCCCTTGGATACTTTATAACCTCAAAGTTGTCTTTCCCGTGATCCTTCAGTCGTGTGGCAGCCTGCTCTGCAAAGAGGCAGCTGTTCCAATTTCTGTCATCCTCAGATGCCACAAAGAGGAACCTGCAGCTGGCCCTTTCAACAGGGATAACGGTAGATCGACTTCCCTCTGCCATGGGGTCAGTCACAGAGTCCCGCACATCCAGAATTCCAGGTTTTGCAATGGTTATTTTGCTCAAATCAGGGATAAGTGGAGGGATGACCATGTCTTTGTAGTGCAAAGGTAACATGACATTAGCATTGCAGCCATTGATCCACACAGTGGCAGAGACACCAGGGAGCAATGAGGCTATTGACAAGGCCAGATCTGCACCTTTAGAGATTGAAATAATCCCAACTCCAGGACCTCTGACCTATTGTTTAAAGAACAAAACCACATTACATGATATTTAGAAAGCAACAGCTGTTTTTTCTGAAGTGTAAGGTGCTGGTTTTCTCATCAGTGTAGTTATATTTAATGTATTCGATAGGGCAGTGACCTCTCAGTGTTTCAAAAGAAATGTCAGTCTTTTATAAATCTGAAAGTATGTATTTAAAGTTGATGAGTCAGAGAAAAATCTTACAATGGGTAACAGAAATAGTTTGAAATGCACAATTCAAACAATACTTCCTATCTATTTCTTTAAAAGCACGTTTAAAGTAATGTCTCATAGGTCTACGGTATTGCAGAATTTAGCAGTAAGGTATACCAAAGCAAAATTATGCATATAGCCTATTAAAATATAATGGCAGAGATTTTCTTAAACTTCCATTTAAATTTAGGATGATTACCCCCTTATTTATACAAACCTCAGGCTGACTCCGGAGGAACATCAGGGCTTCTTCAAAGTATTCCAGATCAAAATGGCTGGCAGGCTTGGGCAAATCGGCATAATTGTAGTACGCCAGACACAAAACCACAAAGCCTTTGTTTGCCAGCAGACTTCCCCGCACCTCTGACAAGCCACCGCCGAATGTGTACAAATCAAGAACCCCTGGGAATGGACCAGGTCCTGATACACAGAAAAGGCTGTAATCAGATTACACGTCCCTCTCGGTCTTCACTAAGTTTTAAAACGTGTCTTGGGTGAGCCGATCACAAGTAGACAGCCGAGACAACTCGCCTAATGTTAGCCAAATAAAATGAACTTGTGCCAGTGATTGTTAGCCATCTAATTTCACAGATAAACAGAAAGGAATTCGGAAAAACTAACCAGGTGGTACAAACAAGGTTCCCCGTATTCTTCCAACTTTTACGGGTAACCTGCGAGTTCCATCCGCCATGAATACTCTTTCCACCGTCTCACTTGCAAGTGCGTGCCCCAAATCCGAGCCATTAATAACCTCGATATTAACCAGAAGAGAACTCGATGCATCCTTAATCATAAGTTTGGAGCAGGGTTTTTCTGGTGTCATAGACCAGAATAGTCCCATAGGTGCAATGCCTGTGTAGCTGCCACCAAGAGAACCAGAGGTTCCTAAATCGATAGTACCGCTGAAGTCTGCGCTATATACGGCAGATGACTTAAAAAGTACGCCTCTGTCATCAGTTAGCTTGGCTCTCAGCTCCACACGCTGCTCCGGAATAAGACCGTCCACTTTCATTTGCAGCGGCTCATCAAACAGACTCTTCCGGCTGGGAAGAATCTGCAATCGAGGCCGAAAATCCATTATAGTTGGTGTACTATAAAACGATCGGCTACAAATGCGTTGTATTACGGTATATTTCTGCATCTTCAGAGATCGCCTGTTTAATTCTTCTTCACGTGGAAAATCATAGGAGTAAAACTGTGCGGTAAACAGTGTCCGTAATTTTGCTGCCCCTTTGCGACTTGGAAGTGTAATGCTTGCATTTTAGCCTCGGATGTAGCTTTTGTATTTCACCTTGGTACAATTTAAAAAGGAATTTTTACAAACATTATTCTTAAAACTATGACAAGAAACGCTGCAAATATTAATAAATGGACTTTGCGTAATAAAACAAATTATATTCACCCAATTAAAAGGTACCAGTATTTTTCAGAGCTTTTCTCTTAAAGCAGGGGTGGCCAATCTTATCCGCAAAGGGCCGGTGTGTATGCAGGTTTTCGCTGCAACTACCTAATTAGGTCACTAATTAGAGGACTGCTTGGCTGAAGAGTCCTCACACCTGGGTAACAGCTGACCTAAAGGTTTTCCCAAAAACCTGCATACACACCGTCCTTTGCGGAAAAGTTTGGCTACTTCTGCAGTGCCAAACTGGGGCCCTAAGCAGAATTTTATTTTGAGACCCCCATTACAAAAAAAAATGAGTAAAAAAAATCCACTAACAATCTTTTCCTTTTCCTGTGCACTCTTTCCTAACAACTTTTATACAACGTTCTTAGCGGTAAATTGATCTTGACAGCTGTTGATTTTACGTCTATCTTATAAATTGAAGAACAGTCATAGACTACTAAGCACTTGTTGTAAGTCGCTCTGGAAAAGAACGTCTGCTAAATGCGGTAAATGTAAATGTAAAATGACTACAACAAAATGCGATTTAGGTTTACAACCTTGCGGTGTCAGATTACTGGTCTCTCTTTTTTCTCTCTCCTGCCTTGGGCTGACTTGATGCTCTACGCGCGCCTCACGGCAGCGATGCGCATCCTTTGTGCATTTGTAGACAATGCCCCCCCCCCCATGGATCATGTGGCCCTACGCACAGCGCGTGTTCTGCGTGTAGGGAGGGGCGGCACTGCACCCCTGTCTTAAAGCACTTTTCTTTAAAAAAAAAAAAAAAAGCAAAACAAGCAAACAGCGAGCACGGCTCCACGGAGGAAGAGAGAAAAAAAATTAGGAAAGGAAGCATATTTTATTTATATATCTCGTTATTATTATTATTAGTAGTAGTAGTAGTAGTAAAAGCAGTAGTAATAGTATTCGTTTGAATTTTTTTTTGCGTAAATGTTCTGATCTTATACGCATGAGCTTATATAAAAGTAAAATATTCTCGTACCTATCGGTAGCCCTTATTTTTACAATGTAGTTACTTGTTTAGCCTGGTAATAACTTATATATAGAGATATAATTGCGTACTTGATATGCAGATATTTTTACAATTTACTCAGTAAGTAAGCTGAAACTGTACTGTGCCTTGTGTGTTTACCTGGTATTACCAGGCTATTTACATTTATTTTCCCTTGCAATCAATACAAACTTGTGCCATGTATATTGTGCAACGTTACCAAGTAGAACATGACAATTTACACAGTAAGTAAACTGAAACTGTACTGTAAAAGTAGGCCATGTTTATTTCCATGGTATTACCTGAGTTAAAGTGTAATAGAGATTTTTTTTTGCATTTCAGCTGTATGCTGAAAAAAAATAACCTATGGAATTTACTCAGATAAAATGAGGTAACAATTTGCACTCACTTTTTATAAGGTGTTCATCCATTGATTGATTTATTCAGGGACACTGTAGTTCATTCAACTTCAAAAGATAAGTTATAGTAAGTTAAGCTAAATTTTTAAATTTAAATTTAAGTAAAGATTTAAATAAATCGTCCAGAGGGTTCAATAAAACAGTCAAGTTCAAGCAACTTGGAAAAAAAAAGTTTTTATGCTTAAATTATTTGAGTCAACAAATTTCCTCAATGGTTTGAGTAAACTCAACTTAGCAGGGTTTACAGTGTAGGTAGACTTTAGCTTAATTTATTTAAAATATTTAACTTCCTAATATTGGGTATACTTTGCTCAAAAAATCAGTTTAAATATACCCAAAAAAGTGAGTGCAAATTTTTGCCTCATTTTATTTGAGGAAATTCTATTTTCAGTGCAGATTTAATTTGATTATTTCAAATTAAATGTATTTATTTAATACATACAACAAAGTAAATGTTACACAGTACCAGAAGGTAATTATAAAATTTCCTTATATTTAACATGTGATTGTTAAGGCTTATAATTAAGTAACTTTTAGTGCTGCAGTTAAACTTACTTAGAAAATGTTCATGCAAAAACTTACAAGGATTTCTTTTAAAAATAAATTCTACACAGCATTTTTTTTCAGTTACCCTTACAATAACAGTGAAATACCATGTCACTGACTTTAGGCCAAATTCTTCAGGGCTGGGGCTCAAAGACTAAGCCTCTGGGCTTGTGATCGGAAGGTCACTGGTTCATACCCAGCTTTACAGAATATTCACATGTCTAAAATAGCCCTTCCAACTGAACAGGAAACAGCATGAGACTCATGCTACCAAAGACACTTGCATCATGTCTGGTACCACCTTGCACAAGATGCTAAATATGGCCCTTTACCTTAATTGGCATTGGGTATATTAATTGCTAAAACTTTACTTTACTCATAAAAAAATTATACATTTACCAAAAAGAAGAGTGCAGAAATGTTGCCTTATTTAATATGAGTAATTGCGTAATTTGATTTGAGTTTAAATTTACCCCAAAAGAGTGAGTGCAAATTGTTACCACATTTTTGTAACAACTTATCCTGTCCATCCCCCAGTATGATCAGCAGGGGTCGCTGCTGGGCCTCTGCAATCCTCCTGTTTTCTTCTCAGCTGTGTCCTGTTCATAATCTAAACCCCTAATGTGGTTACTGTCAACACTTGAATTGAATCAGTTCCTTGTTAGTCCCATATATACCTGCTTTTCAGTCCTATGTTCTCCATTCCTATATTTAACATCAGTCCCCCTGTTGGCTGTACCCATCCCCAAGTCTGTCTTCCTGTTTTGATCCCTCACAGTCCTATTTGTTTCCCTGCTCCTGTTTTGTTACTAAAGCCCATTTGTCTCCTGACACCTGCCCCGGAGTTCTTCATCCCTCACAACATGACAGAATGACCGGGATCTCCAAGTCACCTAGAGAATATTCCCCGGCACCCCTTACGCTCTGCATCTCTGCCTGCATGATCTCCCCTACACCCAACCTCCTTCCTCAGCCCGAGCCTCTTGCCTGCTCACCTCGGTGGTTCAAGGACAATCCACTAATTGATCCAATGAGTGATGTTGATCTGGAGGAGCCAGATGATTCCAGTGAGCTAGCAGTGCCACCCCCCCACGTGGAATGTTCCGCCGGTGCCACCCCCATACAGGTTATAGTGCTGGAAGAGGAAGCCAGGCCCGAGCTGATGCTGCTCAGGACTCCTGGTTCTCTAGAGTCTGCCGGGGTCCCGCCGCACATTGCTTCTTCAGAGTCCGTGCTGATCCTTCTGGAGCCACTCCGCCTGTGAGCTGCAGAATTCTTCTCCCTTTTGGAAGCCCTCCTGGAGTGGAGGGTCTATCCCACTGTATGGGAGGTGCCCAAGGTCAGAGCGCTCTTCATATGGGCAGGGGAGATCCAAGCGGGCCTCACCCCAGACTTGGATCCCCAGGTGGCAGAGAAGGTCCAACGCTAAAAGGGGGAGATGCAGTGGCGACTCGAGCATGTAGCCGCTCATCCTGCCGCTTTTCTGCAGTGTGAGGCTGCTCAGCCTGCCGCTGCTTGGCAGTTTGAAGTCATTTACCTCTCTGTAGCTCACTGCCATTCAGCCCGCCACCTCTCCGTAGCTCATCGCTGCTCAGCCTGCCAATTCACAGCTCAGCCCACAGGTTTTCTGCAGCTCACCGCAACTCCCAGCCCTGGCCGAAGGGGGAAGATGCAGAGGAAGTGGGCTGTGCCCATGGCTGCCATTCCACTTGCCAAAGCCTTGGCCAGGGGAAACCACTGCTGTACCTCCAGAGCCTAACCCAGGAGAGGCTGTGACTGCGCCTCCAGAATCTGACCCCAGGGAGACTGCTGCTGTGCCTCCAGAGCTTGTCTTTGCCTCGGGTGCATCTCCAGAGTCCATCTTCATCTCCGCTGAGCCTCCAGAGTCCATCTTTGCCTTGGCTGCACCTCCAGAACCCGGCCCACACGAGCCTGCTCCACCCAATCTTCCAGAATCTAGAGGGGCCTCACCCGCTTCTCCCAAGCCTCTGAAGTCTGGCCTCATAGTCTGATTCCCAGATTGCTTACTGAGAAGGGGCTCTAGGCTCCCAGCCCCAAGACCATCAACTTACCCAAGTTCCAGGTTCCCAGCCCAAGAGGGGTTACATCATCTGCACCTGGTCCCGCAGCAGCCATGTTGCCCGACCCTGACCCAATAGATGCCATTCTGTCTCTGTTTGACCCAGGTAAGACCACTCCCCAAGTCGGAACACTGTTTTGGGCTTTTTGGCCTGCTCTGCTTTGTCTGCCTTCTGGGAGGTACCATCAGTGGTCACTCCAGGTGCCCCAGTTGGGCCCTGCTAGCCTCCAGGTACCCCAGTTGCACCCACCAAACACGCAACTTTGTAGCTACCACCAGGCCAGATGGGATTGTTCTGAAAGATGCCCTTTCAGAGGATCTAGAGTGGGACCCACTGGGTCTTGCCCTGAGTTCCACTCTGTAGGCCCCTGCCTTAGCACAAGGCTTAGCCTTATCTGATCCCTGGTCCTGGGGTGGCCACCGGTATTGGCTGGGGCCCAAGAGAGGGGCTGGCAAAGTCTCCTTCTCCCAGAGGGGGAGATGAGGGCACACCATCTGTGCGCGCTGCCCAGACTCCAGCACATGCGACGCTGACCGCCTGGACCGCAGTCATGCAGTGGCCCAGAGGAAGGGACCTGAGGCGCACCCCTACTCTGGCCCTGCTGTCTCTCCGCTGCCATCTGTCCCACTGGTCCTCTGAGGCCCTTCGGTCCTGCAGTCCAGACAGATCCTGCCTCGCAAGTGGCTGGGCCTGGGAGGGTTCACGCCCCAGGGTTGCTGCCTAGCTCCCCAGGGTCTGGGAGACTTCCCGGCCATTCCCCGCTTCCTCAAGTTGTGCCTTGATGCCTGCCCTGTTACCCTGTCCTGCCTTATTCCCTGGTCTGTGTCCCCTGTGGCTCCCTCTTATGTTTCCTCTCCTGTCTCTGATGCCCTTCTACTCCTTCATCCTGTACTGGAACGTGTCATGTTGGTTGTCCTACCTCCTGCCCTTCTGGTCCCTGGTCCTACCCGTGCCTTTTATATAAAATCTAAAATAAAACGATACACTGCTTTTTCAAACTTTTATTACAGGAAAATATTAGAAATACTTAAAGCAAATGTAACAGACTGGTTTTGAAGTGTAATGTTGCAATTTATGTGCTTTGTAAGTGCAATTTAATGAATGCAAGTACCTAAGTACGTGTTTCATCAAAATCACCACCCCTTGCCTTTTATCACAGCAGCACAGATTCACATCCATTCCAGCAATTTCTGGAAATAACTTGTGTCCAAACTCTCTCAATGCCTTTTCAAGCATGCAAACAGTTCTGTCTCATTTGCTAGACCCTCATTTTACACTTGTTAGTCCAACTTGTCCCAAGGATGGACATTCATCCATCCCCAAGACCAGCTCCCAGTCCTGATTACTCCAGTGTTTCTGTTGTTTAGCCTATATTAGTCTCTTTTCTTCACCACGAAGTAAAGGTTTTCTAGCAGCAACTCAAACATGCAGTCCAGCTGCTCTCAGTCTTTGCTTGACTGTATTGAGAGATACCAGTTTCCCACATTAATCACATTAAACATGTAGTAGTTTATTTGCTCCCAATCTCCTGTCTTTCTCCACAGTACCTGTCCCATATATTGCCAAGTTTGCCCTGTTTCAGGATCCTGTGCCCTTCACCCCTCTCCTTCCCCATACTAATAAAAACGAATCAGTATTGCATGAGTGATGGAGTTTCTTTAGCTAACAATGCCAGGGACTAAGTAGGTGAAATACGTAGAAAAAAATACAACAAACTCTGTAACTTTCATTTATATTCATTCATTGTTCAGCTTCTTAGAAGTTACAGTATTTGGTAACACTTTACTTGTGGGTGCACAAATACTTAGTAGTATCTCAGTTACTACTGAACTACAAATCATGAACAAATATAATAACTGCATGAGATATAAGATGCACCATGATTCATTAATGAATAAACATGAGGTCTTCACCATTGCTCTATGTGTGTGGAGTTTGCAGGTTCTTCCCGTGTCATCATGGGGTCGCCCCCCCCCCCAGTCCTGAAAACATGCTGAGATTAATTGGAGTAACCAAATTGCCTGTAGGTGCTCTGTGTCCTGCGATGGACCGGTGCCCTGTCCTTGTTCCTGGCCTTTGGGTTGGGCTCTGGACTCCCCCACAACCCTGAATTGGACAAGCGATTTCAGAAAATGGATGGATCCATATATACATACACATACAGTACTGTGTAAAAGTTTTGGGAATTCAAAGAAAATGTTTAGGGCTATTCATCTTGGTAGTAATTCTATATTTTCTCAGAAAAAAAAACACAATTTAGCATATGCAAATGAATGGTAACAGAAAAAATTAACAAGAATTTCATCTGTTTTCCAAAAAGTTACTGATATCTTGGATGGCTAGATAAACTGTGCTTTGGTTCCCAAAACTCTCCTTAGGGGCACCCTAGTTATTCTATGTTTTTATTAAATTTCTCCATCAGTTCTTCTAATTGATTAACTTGCTTTGTTAAATAACTCAGTGGGGTATTGATTAGCCAAATAAGGTTGGGTAGTGGTTCATTAAAAAAATACATGGTATATTGGACGGTTGCTGCCGTATATATATATAAATGTGCCCATACAAGGAAAGCTCCTGGTCCAGACTCTGTCTCCCCAGCCACTCTGAAGCACTGTGCAGATCAACTATCACCTGTCTTCACAGATATTTTCAACCAGTCACTGGATCTTTGTGTTGTTCCAGCCTGTTTTAAATCATCCATAATAACACTTGTTCCAAAGAAATCCAGAGTCTCTTGCCTCAATGACATCTGTGGTTATGAAGACTTTTGAGAGACTTGTGCTATCATACCTTAAAACCATCACGGACCCATTGCTTGACTCCCTACAGTTTGCCTACAGAACCAATAGATGTGTGGACGACGCAGTTAACATTGGACTTCATTTCATGCTCCAGCACTTGGACTGTCCTGAGACATATGTTAGGATTCTGTTTGTGGTCTTTAGCTCTGCATTTAATACTATTCTCATAGAGCTAATGCGGACTAAACTCTCACAACTGTCCGTGCCTGAACCACTATGCATGTGGATCGACAGCTTCCTCACAAACAGAACACAATGTGTGAGAATTGGCAAACACACCTCAGAACCAGGAACCATCAGCACTTGAGCACCACAGGGCTGTGTGCTTTCTCCTTTGCTCTTCTCTCTGTACACAAACAACTGCACATCAGGGGAACCCACTGTAAAACTCATTAAGTTTGCAGATGACATAACCCTGATTGGACTGATTCAGAACAGTGACGAGTCAGCATACAGAGAGGAGATCAAGCAGTTGACAACATGGTGGTGTTCAAATAACATGGAACTTAATGCCCAAAAAAACTGTTGAGATGGTGGTGGACTTCAGGCGAAATCCCCCACCTAGTGTCCCAATCATAACCATACAAGGCTCAACTGTCAGCACTGTTGAATCTTTTAAATTCCTAGGGACTACAATTTCCCACAACCTGAAATGGCAGCTCAACATCACCTCCATCACAAAGAGAGCCCAGCAGAGGATTTACTTTCTGAGGCAGTTAAAAATGCACCTCTCTCTCAGTCTACGATGGTCTAGTTTTATACTGCAATCATTGAGTCCATCCTCACCTCCTCCATCACAGTCTGGTTTGGATCAGCCACTGAACGAGACCAGGCTAGACTGCAACGCATCATCCACTCAGGAGAGCAAATAATCGGCTGTAACCTGCCTATCCTCCAGACACTGTACATCACCAGATCCAGGAAACGAGCATATAAAATCATTGAGGACCCATCTCACCCTGCTCACCACATCTTTCCAACCTAACCCTCCAGGAGAAGACTCAGGGCAATCAGAACCAAGACCACAAGACACGCCAAGAGCTTCTTCCCTCAGGCAGTGTCTTTCATTAACCAACCGGTCTCTGAATCTACATTCAATTAACCGTCACCTGCAGTGTAATATCGACCAGAATTACTGGTGAACTACTGACAAACTTCCGATTTCTTTTACATTCCGATTATATTCTGCACATTATGCACACATACTGCTAACTCTGTGTACATATTGCACTCTCACACATATAGAGTTGACTTGGCTGCTACTTAATAATTGCACTATTTAAGAACCCTTTAACCCCAATCGCTCCAAGGACTGGCTGACCCTACTGTCTCCTCTATGCCAGTTTCATGAGATGGCCTCCTTGGATGCTTTTCCAGCTGTCCTGAAGGAGGTCACACATATACTGAGCAGGTATTATTGGCCGCTTTTCCTTCACTCTCTGGTCAGACTCCTTCAAAACCATACACTCAGAAACACTCTGCTTCTATAGCTGATGAAAGACGAAAAAGTTCAAAGCATCCTTTTTCTTCAAAATATATATTTAAATAATTATTCCTCCCTCTCAAAAGAATCTCCCAGGCCCACCCTGTTACAGGCAGCTGGAGTCGGGCCTGGCAAACAGACAAGTACATATTTAATCACCACCATGGTCCGTCCGTCGTATGTAGACGAGTTTCAGGATATCATAGGAGTGATACCTGAATTTTAGTTGGTTGAATTCAGCTTTTAAGTTATACCCTGTCACACTTCAGGATAACCTGACATTCTCTGGCTCATCAAAATGCAGTACAAGAAGGCAGTGCCTTTCAAACAGAAATATTTGTATAATTCATTTTGGATCCACACCAAATTTTTTTACTTTTATTCTAATTAATATTTAGAGTTATTTTGTTCATTTTACTTGTTCATTTTGCTAGTTTCTATTAACAATGAACAATAACTATAAATTCTAAGTAGGATTAAGAACAGTCAGGATTTGACAGAGAGAGCACCATGATTACTTCAAGAAACAAATTTAGCTGCAAGTGGTTAACAAAGAGAACTGTAACTGAACTCAACAGTGCTGAAAATTTACTCCTAATGAAACTAATAAAAACAATAATTAAATAAAAAGTGAGATGTCAATTTGTGTTCACAGACCCACTACCGTTGTTTGTACTATAATCAGAGACAAGCTGTGATTTGGCAGAGCAGCAGTACCAGGCAGTACTGAAGCTGAGCTCGAGCTGTGACCCCTCCTTCCCCCGCCCAGTCACTAAGGGACCTGGAACGGCAGCTGTGTATGCCACTGTACTATATTTCATAGGGACAATAAGGCCACTGAGTCTAAAGGTTCCTCCAGCATTTCCTTTTATGTTGCTTTCTGCAACATAAACCTTAATTCAACATTATACAGGGCTTTAATTATCAATATAAGAGTGGAAATAAAGTCTGACAAAAACAAGTGTGTTTTTTACTTTTAGCTACTACTGGACCAATGCATAGTATCTTGGTTTACCTAGAAAGTGGGCTTTTTAAAAGAATGTAAGGCTCATTTTGGCAATGATATAACCTACCCATAATAGTTTTTTAACACATTTTGGAATAGTTTGGAAAACAAAATTACTTTTCCTTGCTGGATTACAAGATATACTGGAATATAATGGATGAAGCAACAAAGACTTCTTACATTTGTTTATTGACAAAACAACAAAAAATGTACAACGCAAAGATTCATCATGGCCAGTCAACATTAACAGAATGTCTGTCTGATAGTTCGCTTTGAGACCCACACTGACACATTAAGGTTTTAGAGCAATCTGTGGTCTTGACAGAAACAGTACAAGCAAAGACCATGCAGACAGTCCAAATCAGCATCTTTTGTCCAGATGAGGGTCTAGCGAAGGTCAAGGCATTTACGGTGGCCCAAAAACCGGCCCCCTCTAAACTGCTCACTTTTTCAAGGTTACTGACATCTTGCGAAGTCCCTTCATTCGATACAGCAGTCCATTGATGAACTCCTAGCAGGAACAAAAGATAGAGTTCAAACAATATAGAACAGGGCAGAGAACTAACCTCTATTATCACAGCTCCCATGAAAAACATAAAGTCAAATGACTACTGTCTCATTGTTCTGTACCCTTACCTCTTTCGGCTTTGCACAGTCTTGAAGAAGTTCCTGGGAAGATATTACAAACAAATTTATGCAGAAGTGAGTAAAAACTTAAGTGGGTGAGTGAAATGGGATGGATTCTGATTGGCTGGTGATCTCTGTGAAAAAGGAATGGGATGGATAGTGATTGGGTGGTAATCTCTGTGAAAACTGTATTGGGATGATACTGATTGGCTGGTAATCTCTGTGAAAATGGAATTGGAAGGATACTGATTAGCTGGTGATCTCTGTGAAAATGGAGTGGAAAGGATACTGAATGGCTGAAGATCTTTATGAAAATGGAATTGCATGATAGCAATTGCCTGGTGATCTCTGTGAAAATGGAATGGGAAGGATACTGATTGATACAGGGCCTGATAACTCTTACTTGCAGTCTTGATCGTTGCTCAGTATCTGGCAGCTCAAGCAGCTCATCTATGTCAATCTCTAACTGTGGTATGTCATCCTCCTAGAGATGCAAATAGAAAACACCCTTTTATGAGGCAAATCTCAGGGAAATGGTTATACAGGGGAACATTTTTATTATTGGACAAACATGTCAGAGAGAACAGCAATTATACTATAGCTACAAATACATGTCAATCAAGCAAATTCTTTATGGATGTGAAGTTAAAGGGCTGTGTGGCCATTTTTTAATCTGTAAAATGAAGTATTTTGTAGATTAAAAAGGTACTGAAACAATTTAGCATAACATTAGAAAGGCAAAGCTCTGTTTTGCCCTGATTAGTATAACAGTAGGTACTCATAATTCATTTTAATTAGTCAATTTAATGTAGTTTTTCTGATCTTACAGTTCATTTAGTGTGATATTGCAAAATATACTGTAATTTAGAACACTCATACTTCACACATGGAAATGGAACAGTATCATTTCAAGGACAAACCATTGGCAGTCCTGCTGATATCCGAACTTAGAACACTTATGGTGTAATATTGCAGAAAGACATGCTGTGAACTATTAGGCTCCTTTGAAAAGTAGTTGCAGAAGAAAATGTATGGGCCTTGTTTCAACACAGCATAACCGTTAAGCCAGATGCTTTTGGCAAGAGAAAAAGAATGTCCTGAGAGAGAGATAGATAGAGAGATAGAGAGATAGATAGGACATACACTCACCTAAAGGATTATTAGGAACACCATACTAATACGGTGTTTGACCCCCTTTCGCCTTCAGAACTGCCTT
>JAODKC010000054.1:58971-70991 GCA_026777985.1 Mormyrops attenuatus | reverse complement strand
AGGTCACTAATTAGAGGACTGATTGGCTGAAGAGCCCTCACACCTGGGTTTGAACAGCTGACCTAAAGGTTATCCCATAAACCTACATACACACCGGCCCTTTGCAGATAAGATTGGGCACCCCTGCGATAAATGGTTGATTTCTGCAGATGCAATCTTACTAGCAGCAATATACTTGCCTGTGAAGCCCTTTCTGTGCAAAGCAATGATGACTGCACATGTTTCCTTGCAGGTAACCATGGTTAACAGAGGAAGAACAATGATTTCAAACACCACCCTCCCTTTAAAGCATCCAGTCTGCTATTCTAACTCAATCAGCATGACAAAGAGATCTCCAGCCTTGTCCTCATCAACACTCTCACCTGTGTTAATGAATCATTGAAATGATGTCTGCAGGTCTTTTTGTGGCAGGACTGAAATGCAGTGGAAATGGGTTTTTAGGTATAAGTTCATTTTCATGGCAAAGAGGGACTTTGCAATTAATTGCAATTAATCTGATTATTCTTCATAAAATTCTGGAGTATATGCCAATTGGCATCATAAAAAGGAGGCAGCAGATTTTGTGAAATATTTGTATCATTCTCAAAACTTTTGGCCACGACTGTACATGATTTTGTTGTAATTTTGTTGTTTCTGCAGGGCATTTTATTGTTTTGTTTTTTTTTTTACTATGTGGCATTTTGGTTTGCTATTGTACTGTGTTTTGAGATCTGAAGAAGTTACATGTACATGCTGGTGCTTTCTCTTGCCAGTGAATTTTACATACTGTAATGTAGAACCATGCAATGTTGAAACTGGTGTGTTTAACATGAGTACAGTTTTTCTGTTTCATGTCTTTGTAAAGTGATCAGTCAGTGACAATGAGAAAGTGGAAATCAACTATCATTCAGAATTGTGGAGCTCAGGAGTATAGTTACACTGACCTACTGAGAATATATCTAAGCATTTTGACGCTCGTGGTTTAAACGATACTGACTGTACTTTTCATTTTGGTGGCATTGACTAATTAATTGGTGTAATTATGTGCTTTTGAGACATGAGTTAATTGTTTTGGGAAAGATACAGGCTTTTGCAGCTAAACCATAGAGCTTTGCTTTATGCATGAATTGTTTGAGAAGTCTTCAGAATGTTAAGTATATTTTATGAAATGTGCCAAAGCAATCAAGTATCACACTTCCCCAAGTTAATCGTAATAATCGACTATAGGAACAACTGAATATTGTTCGTGCAAAAACTGTGCAGCTCTTGCTAGCTCTGCAATGCCCATCTGGTCATGTCTGACCACATTTTTTTAAGACAGCTTAAGGCAATGGTTGTTGTGCTATGCAGAACGTTTCACAAAAATATCCAAATTAAGTGCTTTTCCATGATGGTTCTGAAAACAGCTAGATTCCTTAGACGGTCATCTGCCATGGTTGTATGGCGCAGGTAATTTTTTTTACCAGTTCTCCAAGCTGAAAAGTTGCACTCCCACCCTATAGTACCCACAGCCGGCCCACTGCTTAAATGTTATGGATTCAAGCATGCCAGCTCTTTTTGTCTTTACTAAAACGTAAGCTGGCTCATTAAATCTAAAATGCTCCAAGGAGTACTTTTTTTTTGCTCAGATCTCCATTTGACTTCCAGGTCTTGTCAAGTTGGCAGGACCATGATGTTAACTGATTTTTTTTCCTTGAAAGTGTTATAAGTCAGCTATCCCGCCGGCGAGATATGACAGAGATTTAGGTTTTTGGAAAGTATATGTTTGAAGTTGATTTTAACAAAAAAGAGAATAATAACATTCTATGTGGTCTCAGATTATTGGTGCTGAGTTTGTGCTGAATAAAAGCACATGCAGCACTTTGGGATAAATGTTTTTTAGATATGTGAAATATTTTAAAATGTCAAGGCATGTCAGACTACCCCAAAAGTGGCTGAGAGGCCTCAGACTCCAGAGGGTTAAGACCCAACAGAATCACCCCAAGGGAACCTGGCAATGTAGGGGCATCTTTGCCTTGCATGTTTGGCATCATTACTAAAATTAGTTTCACACACATGGCATCTTCCCTATGGCTTCCTGCAGATACCTGCTGTTTGGCTTATAATACTTTTTATGGATTAAGCGGTGACAGCGAACTGATAGAGTGTTATGACATATAGGCATGGATCAGGGAAATAGGAGCAGCACTCGAGGAATCAGTTGAATACGGGGTTTACTCAGGGTAAAGACAGGCAGGAACAAACGACGACTTCACAACGTCACAACATTAATGACCGGACTGGTGAAACATACTCTAATGTGGACTTAAATACACAACAGCTATTAACAAGACCAGAAACAGCTGAAGACATCAGGATTCTACATGAGGTAGCGAGGGGGGCGCGGCACTCAGGAGGATCGGCATGAGCAGGGCATGACATAGAGCAGATTCAGTGGAAGCCAGTATATGTAAAAGAAAGAACACTGAACTTGCTTCATTGGGGTTCAATGGAAATAATGTACTGTGTGGTGAACTAGATTGGGTGCTGGAAGAAGCCTACCGTTATGTACAATGTCTTTCATTTTGCAAAAAGCATCTGTTTATACACGGAAACATGACACAAGACATAAATCTGGCTGTTAAAAATATGTGCAATTATTTCAAATTTAGAAACAAATCCTCGTAACTTGTGCACCCCCAATCTGAATTTGATTCCAACTGCAAAACCACTGGGTTTCTCCCAAAGGGGAAATTGCATAAACTTCCAAAGAACTACCAACTGTGCAGGGGGATTCCTGGGTAATGGGGGTAAATGTTTTTATATATGGTAAAACAAGCCTATTGGCTACCAAAAATGTGTTGCATGTTTTTGTTTTGTGTTTATTGATTGTTGTAATTCTTTCTGTATGAAGTCTTTTTTTCAGCTTTGTTTCGGGAGGGCATATTTGCATAAGCAGGCCCACTGGCCTTAGCAGAAAAAAGGTCACCAAAGAGAAATGCTTGAGATGCTGGTCTTGGTGTGGGAGTCTAAACACTATAGCTCAAACAACTAGTGATGGGCAGATGAAGCCTCATAAAGCACAGAAGGCGTTGCTCTCGAGGTGTTGGGAAAATTGTTGTTATTTCAATACATTAAACAGTGACATCTGGTGGATTGAAGACGGTATAGCAGGTAGTCTGGACGAAGAGCTCGAATACCATATCACTGGATTACAAAAGTAACCAAAACAAAGCCAAAAGTAAGCTAACCAATGTCTGGACATTGTGTGTATACTAAATTTAGACTTTACATCTACAGTAGTACCTCAGTACTCGAACTCATTAGAACTCAAATTTCTTAAAAGTCGAACCAACCAGTTCGAAAAAAAATGACCTAGAACTCGATCTGAATCTCAGAAGTCTAACCGTGAATGCCGACCTAAGATAACTTGTACGCATGGGGAAATGAGTCACGTAACACGTCTCTCAGCGGAAACAAATGTTACAAACTAAAAGTTTGCGATTTACGAACTGTGATTTATTAATGAAAACAGAGTAATAGTAAAAATAAACAATGGACCGCATGGCATAGTCTAGTGTTGGCGCAGTGTTTGAGCATGGGTAGTGTTGGGGTACATTCTTTATCGTTTTGGAAGCCATTAAGAAAAAAATGTTACGCACAGCGTACAGTGTTGGCACAGTGTGACGGCACAGACTGTTAATTTTTTTTTTCAGGTTAATCTTTTATTGGTAGCCATGGCTCCAAAAAAAGCAGCACCAAAAGTGGTAGAGCGCATTTTTAAACTTTAAACATTGTTTGGATATATTTATTTTCTTACTTTACAAATTACTGTTTTGATAAATATGCTTAGATGTGTTTAATATATGCTCTTCTTGTTTTATCCTGCTCATTTTGTGTTTAAATGCTAAAAAAAGTCATGTGACTTTTTTAAGATCTACAGTCATGTGAAAAAGAAAGTACACCCCCTATCAATTCTTTGGTTTTACATATGAGAACATAATTAAAAAAAACATCTCGTCCTTAGTAGGTCTTAAAATTAGGTCAATACAACCTCAGATGAACAACAACACATGACATATTACACTGTGTCATTTTTTATTTAGCAAAAATCTACTCATGGCTGAAAAAGAAAAGAATCAAGGTGTTGCAATGGCCCAGTCAAAGTCCATACCTCAAAGGGTATACTTTCTTTTTCACATGACTGTATACTGTGGATCATGATTATAGCCAAAAATATTTTGTCCGTATCGCCTACCCTGCTCCAGTTTACATGTGACAGTAACCCCAGTGTTTTCCAGCTCCCAGTAGATAGAGGACACTAAGCAGCATTCCTATGCAGCTGTTTTGTGCTCTCAGTCCTGTGACGGCTTGCAGAATGCTGAGTATGGACTCCCTCTTGAAGGCTGTGGGTCATATTGGGTGGTACTCTGGAGAGCTCTACTGTTCACCTTATGGTTTTAAACTGAGCTGATTTTGGACTGTATCAAGAAAACACAATGTAATGTGTGTGTGTGGGGGGGGGGGTGGTCATGCCACATTCCAAAATGAGAATTATCTGCAGGCCTGTTCTGCAGTTTTCTCCTCTGTGAGTGTGCAACATAAAATCATTGATACCAGATTGGACTAGAAGGATCTGGTCTAGCTACAGTAATGATCTTATTAGCACTTTAAAAAAGTTTTTACCACTGTAAAAAAGCTCAAAAACCTCAGAGAAAAACTACATTAAAATCATATGTATGGACTATGTGACAGTCCCATCATTCAATGGCAAATGATGAGAGAACACATTGCTTTGTTCCTTTGCTATCCTCTGAGCTGCACTCTTGGTCTATAAACTTTAACTCTGATCACTCTGTATTGCTAAAATCCTTTCATGTTAAAACTACACTGACCCACATTCACACATGTCGAGCAGCAGAGTAAAATGCTGGATTTTAAAAGTAGACTGGTGTACTACTTAAATAACTGATGCTGGGAAACAGAATTTAAATCCAATATACAGAGAAATTAGTTTTTTCAAAATTAAGCCAAGAACCACAGGTTGTAGGTTGTAAACATCAGTGCCTTTCAAGCTTTTCCTGTGGGAAAACACTGTTCCCAGTTCATGTATGCACCTCCAGGTCTTAAAGAAATTATTCCAACAAGCCTCTTCATAGCCGTCTCACAACGGCATTTTTCTGATTTTCTATGCTCAGGCTTAATGTTATGTACCTGTTGCATTGCCATAGCCTGTAAAACATGGGTGGATCCTCTACAGGTCAATGATGAGACAACACAAGCTTCAGTGGTAAGTCACAGCACATCCTGACACAGGTGGCAGTCTTGAGAAATCTGACTCTTTCTGTACAGAGCTCCACCCTCACACACACAAAAAAAACATATTCCTGCATGATCATGGCTATGTATTCCTGACTGTAGGAATTTCCCAAAGAAATCAACATAAAGGTATCAACCAGATACAGTGGTGAGAAAAACTTGATTTCTTTGGAATTGTCTAGACTCTGCATTGGGTGACCTGATAATTCATGCACGGGTGGACGCTTTGAATTACTTCGGGTTTTACAAACAGAGTTTGGAGCAGTGAAACAGTGACCAGATAATCCATGTCAGGGGGCCTTGAGCTAAGACAGAATTTGTAAATTCCATTTAAATTAAAATGATGGATTTTACTTAAGCACTGAGTTCTTGCTGTGTGCTGATTGGTCCATCTACTATGATCATGCATGCATCACTAATGTTAATGTAAACAGCTGGATGAGTCTCTCAGTCAAGGAAAGAAACCAGTATAGGAGCTGTTCAGATTTAAAGCAGAGTAAGAAATGAAAAGGCTGATGCTGTATTATGCATACAGCAGATTTCTGATTTCATCAGATTTTACAATAAGCGTCTCTCCAGGTCCTCACCCCCATCAGTCGCCAGCCCTCTAGATTATTACTGTATTTTAAAGTTGACAGTTTATTTTAATTGTATAATTCTGCAATTTTGTGCATTTTTAAATTTCAAATTTTTTTGTTTGCACACTGCACATAGAACTTCAATATTATATTGTATTTTTGTATAACATTTTAGTATTTATAGTCTTATCTATTGTACATATACAGTTTGAAGTTATTTGTGTGTACACTGCTGTAGCATTTTTGGAATTTCCTTCTGGATCAATAAAGTACTACTTGTTATAAGTAAGAATTGGTGGGGTCAGGATGAGGGGTTTCTAGTAACCTGTTGATGAGAAGGTGAAAATGACAACAAAAACAGGTAAAAAGATAGACAATGGTGATTTACATAATTTAATATCATAATATTTAATAATAATTGAATATGATAAATAAGCAGATTACATAGTGTGAATATGTGCTGTTTACAAAAATAATTCCTTCAGAGAAGAAGTGAGGTGGCAGGCAGTCTGGGGTGGATGAAGGCACAGAGTGCATGAGGAAGAAGGGACAGTACACCTCACTTACCCATGCTAATCCACACAAGCGTCAGAGGACCTTGGCCATAGCAACTCCCAGAACAACGTACACAAGTAGTGCATGGTGACAGGGCTGTTTAAAATACATAATGAGTGTTTAAAGTTGAAACAATGTAAAAGATCTGCCATTTAATGTCAACTATGCAAAAACAAATGGTAAATACTAAATAAAAGCATCACAATTATGCATGCATAAAGGATCAAACTTCTATGTCTAATAGCACATGCCAACAAAACCACAAAAAAGACAAAAAAAATGGGCTACAGTCTGAGAGTGGTGAAATAAAGCAATCAAGAAAAAACTCAATAAGAACTAATCCAGGACCCCAATGACATAGGTGTAGATTCAGGGAGGGATGGGGGGACATGACCCCCTCAATGATGAGATGAGGGGGACTATCCCCCTCAATAATATCATATATAATACAATGATTGGTTTACAAGAAAAAACACATACGATAAATATATCTCATCAAATAATTTTATTTTTTTCTCTAGTATTCACCGAGATAACTCCTACCCTCTGTAAAAATGTTTTAGTCTAAACTCCTGCTCTGTGGTGTGTGTCCCAAAAGCAGACATATGAGCAAAGAGACAACAGACATAGAGAGTGTTGAGGAGTAAAGTGGAAAACTTAACTCATTGAAGGTCTTGTATCATAACCAACAGTTAATCAAGAAAAGATTATGCGTTATGGTCCCTTACAATTATTACAATTAATTATTTATTAGTACCATCATTTCACCACTATTTATTACTTCTTCCTATATTTTTAGCTTTGATTTCATAATCAGAGTACTATGATGTACTATGTGACTGTATGTTGTTTGTATGTTGTATGGTGCTATGTTGCTACTAGAAACTGAATTTCCCGGAGGAACCTTCCTGAGGGATTAATAAAGTTTTCTACCTACCTCTACCTTCTACCTACCTACCTACAAAAAAGTACTGTGGTATTGTCATCAAAGTAATAGCGTAGCAGTACCACTATGGTAAAACCATTGTAATTTGGCCACCTATATACCATGGCATACTACATAGTATTACCGTATATCTTCACTTAAAATACAATGGAAATCTGTAAAGCTTTTTGTATTGTACCATGGTAATATCATGTTTTTAAATATGCTACACTATGGTAATACAAGCATATTTTCGATAGTATTTCACCTAATGTTTACCATAGTATTGTAATGATAAACTAATTAACCACTAATAGAAGTGTTTCAATGAGTAAAACACATTTTTTTTTCAAAACACATGTTTTGTCTTTATTTGAAATGGCATCCATCCATCCATCATCTGCTACTTATCAGGGGTGGGGTCGCAGGGGCAGCAGTCTAAACAGGCATGCCCAGACCTCTCTCACACCAGCCACCTCCTTCAACACTACCAGGGGAATACCAAGGCGTTCCTAGGCCAGCCGAGACATATAATCTCTCCAGCATGTTCTGCGTCTGCCCCAGGGCCTCCTCCCAGTTGGACATGCCCAAAAAACCTCCCTAGATAGATGCTCAAACCTCAACTGGCTCCTTTCGATGCAGAGTGGCAGCTACTTTGAGCCCCTCCCAAATATCTGAGCTCCTCACCATACCTGAGCCTAGCCACCCACAACCCACCCTGCAGTGGAAACTCATTTCAGACATTTGTATCTGCAATCTCATTCTATTGGTTACTACCCAGAAGGTAGAAAACTAGACCAACCAGTAAATTGAGAACTTTGCATTCCAGCTCAGCTGCCTCATTTCCACAACAGAATGGTATTGTGTTCGCATTACTGCCAACACTGCACGGATCTATCTTTCAATTTCCCACCCTCTTCTTTGACTAACTCGTGAACAAGACCTCAAGATACTTATCTCCTCCGCTTGATATAGCAACTCATACCCCACCAGGAGAGGGCAATCCACCTTTTTCCCGTTGAGAACCATGATCCTCATCCTGGTCGCTTTGCAAACCACCCCAGTGCATGCTGCAGATCACTGCCCAATGATGCCAGCAGGACCACATCATCTGCAAAAAGCAAAGACGTGATCCTGAGGCCCCTGAACCAGACCCCCTCTGGCCCTTAGCTATAACTAGAAATTCTGTCCAAAAATGTTATGAACAGAATTGGTGACAAAGGGCAGCCCTGGCGGAGTCCAACATCCACCGGGAAAGAGTCTCATTTACTGCTGGCAATGCAAACCAAACTCTTGCTGTATTTGTACAGGGACCTGATGGCCCGGAACAACAGCCCCGTACCACGTACTCTTGGAGCACCCCCCACAGGACACCCCCATATGCCTTTTCCCATGAACTCCCATGAACCCTCTTATATCCTTTTGAGGGTAAAAAGCTGGTTCACTGTTCTGCAGCCAGGAAGGAATCTGCATTATTCTTCCTGGATCCAAAGTTCGACCAACGGACCCTCCTTTCCAGTACCCCGACATAGACCTTCCCAGGGAAACTGAGTAATGTGATCCCCCTGAAGTTGAAACACATCCTCCAGTCCCCTTTCTTAAAGATTGGGACCACCACCCCAGTCTGCCATTCCAAAGGCACTGTCCCCGATGTCCACGCAATGTTGAAGAGGCGTGTCAGCCAAGACAGCCCCACAACATCAAGTGCTTCCAAGAACTCAGGGCAAATCTCGTCCACCCACTGAGCCTTCCCACAAAAGAGTTGTTTGACTACTTCAGTAACCTCAGGCAAATCCGCCGCTGAGTATTCCAGCTCTACTTCTTCCAAGGAAGGTATATCAATGGGATTTAGGAGATCCGCAAAATATTCTTTCCACCACTTGCCTATATCCCTGGTCGAGGTCAACAGTCCTCCATCCCTTCTGTAAATAGCATTAGTGAAGTCCTGCTTCCCCCTCCTGAGTCACCTGACGGTTTGCCAGAATCATTTCCAGACCAAGCGAAAGTCCTTCTCCATAGCCTCACCAAACTCTTCCCACACCCAAGTTTTTGCTTCAGCAACCGCCAGAGCCACTTCCCGCTTGGCCTGCTGGTACCCGTCAGCTGCTTCTGGAGTCCCACAAATTAACCAAGCCTCCGAGGCCTCCTTTTTCAATCTAACAGCTCCCTTTACCGCTAGTGTACACCACCGGTTTCGGGGATTACAGCCATGACTGGCACCAACAACCTTATAGCCACAGCTCCGCACTGCCACCTCAGCAATGAACATAAGAACACAAAAAATTTACAAATGAGAGGGGGCCATTCGGCCCAGCAAGCTTGTGTGGGGAGAACTTAACTAATAGCTCCAAGTTGTTAATATCTTTATCTAGCTCTGATTTAAAGGAACCCAGGGTTTTAGCTTGTGCTACACTTGCATGAAGACTATTCCATACTCCAACTACACGCTGTGTAAAGAAGTGCTTTCTCAAATTCATTTTAAAATGTTCTCCCACTAATTTCCACGTATGGCCACGAGTTCTAGTATTTAAACTAAAATTGAAATAGCCATTTGGCTGAACAGCATCCAGACCTGTTAGAATCTTATATACCTGGATCAGGTCCCCCCTTAGTCTCCTTTGCTCAAGGCTAAACAGATTCAGCTCAGCTAACCTCTCCTCTCTCTCCTCAAGACATTCCTCTAAGACCAGGAAGCATTGTTGTAGCCCTACGTTGCACCATTTCCAAGGCAGCAATGTCCTTTTTAAGGTATGGTGACCAAACCTGCACACAATATTCTAGGTGGGGTCTTACCGAAGAATTACATAATCATAGCGTCACCTCCCTTGACTTAAACTCCACACACCTAGAGATGTAACCCAACATCCTATTGGCCTTTATTATTGCTTCCCCACACTGGCGAGAGTGGGACATGGAAGCATCAACATACACACCAAGGTCTTTCTCATAATTTGCTACCTTTATTTCAGTGGAACCCATAAAATATCTGTACTTTATATTTCTGCTTTATATTTCTGGATTACCTTACAGTTATCTATGTTAAATTTCATCTGCAAGGTATCAGCCCCGTCGGTAATTAAATCAAGATCCCGTTGTAGCCTCTGTGCTGCCAGTTCAGTATCTGCTACACCACACACCTTGGTGTCGTCTGCAAATTTAACCAGTTTACTGTATGTATTGGTGTCAATATCGCAATAATGCAAGCCCACTGTGACGTTGTGTCTCTAGTAACTACTCACTGCTTTCTGTCTGTTAACCAGTTTTTGATTCAAGCTGCTACAGTTCCTAAAATCCCTGCAGCTTTTATGGAATATTATTTAGCACTATATAACATAGAATATAAGTATTATGATATTATTAATAAGCATGCCAAATACCCATGATGTAATCATTACAATGTAATCATTTTAATGTAATCAACACAATGTAATCAATTGGGTATGTATTTGCACCTCATATTAACCTAACAGTTTTTGTTAACTACATTATGTTAGTCTAGAATCTATGAATATCCACTTTTATTAGCATATACGTTATCACTATGTTAAAGGACAAATATATTATTAACCCTCTAGTTAAACAAAGTCCAACAGGCTGCAGCTGAAAAGGTTCACTACTGAAGAAAGGGATTCGCCTGAGTTCACCAGAAGTTCACGGGTGAACGTTTTTAAAAAACCAAGTGGAGCTGGCCACGCCTCCATTATGTTCGGCCGAGCGATCAAGAAGTAAAAGAAATGACGAATAAATTTATTACCTAGGGGTGTGGATTAAGGGAAAAAACAATGATTGTGAATGGTTGAAGTAATGATGACACTCAAAAGGTGAGATATTGTTGAATGATAAGAATTTGTATAAAAATTGGTGTAAAACAGTATTGGACACACTCCTGCAGGGTGTCCAGACTTGGTTGTAACCTCGCTGTTCCAATTGACTGAATCTGAAGATCTACACAAGCAGCTTCTGACTTCTGATTTGGCGGGGAAGAAAAAACCACAACACTTGCCAACACGCCTGCCTGCTTTTGTTGGCTGCAGTGGTATTAGGCTTTCTTTGTAGCGTTGATTTAAACTCCTCATAACCCTGCATAATTAGCATGGAGTCTTTCTCCGTGAAATATGGAGATCGTGCCATGAGTCAAACGGTGACTTGCGCTGCCAATCGTGAATTTAACACAGATGTAACAAATCAACTTAACTGGCGTCGTAGTACTGATTAGCACCGATTGAGACAATCCGATTTTGTCAGCCTCACGTTCGCAAATTACCTCCAAGTTAAGTCTGATTTGGTTAAACCCCCTTCGTAGTACAGGCCACAGGAATCATTCTTGTAGCCCTACGTTGCACCCTTTCCAAGACAGCAATTGACAGGATTACCTTACATTTATCTGCACTAAATTTCATCTACCAGGTATCAGCCCAGTCGCTAATTAAATCAAGATGCCGTTGTAGCCTCTGTGCTGCTAGTTCAGTATCTGCTACATCACCCATCTTGGTGTCGTCTGCAAATTTAACCAGTTTACTGTATGTATTGGTGTCAATATTATTAATGTAAATTAGGAACAATAGTGGTCCTAAAATTTAACCCTGCGGTACCCCACTATGAACGCAAGCCCACTGTGACATTGTGCCTCTAATAACTACTCGCTGCTTCCTGTCAGTTAACCAGTTTTCGATCCAAGCTGCTAC
>JAODKC010000054.1:40399-52783 GCA_026777985.1 Mormyrops attenuatus | reverse complement strand
CAAAAGCAAAATTTTAAGGGGGTCTCAAGATCGGTATTGCGCAACAATAGGGAGATAGGGACCCCCCCCCCGGATTATTGACGGGTATTTCGCATACTGACTAATGAATACTAACAATGACGTTATCTACAGGTGTGTAACAGGATGGCTCAAATGAAGTAACATGTTGATGAAGCTATATCATAATGTGAATAACTGGATAATTATTAGGACTGAATAGCAAAGCAGGCTAAAATTAAGATTAATGTAACATGCTGACTATTACAGAATGAAGCAACTGGAATATTGTGTACAACTCTTTAATTTTTACTTGTTTTAATATTTATCTACAGGGTTGCCAGCTGTCATGCTTCTGGTGTGACATTCACACTTCAGATTCTTACACTCACGCAAGAAATCTTACATCAAATTCATATTATTCCATCATAAATCTAAAATTAGTGTTGAGGTGGTCTGCAAACCCTACAGACTATGTACTATGTAATAAAACCACCAGCCAACTGACCAAAGCTGGCCACCCTGTATCCATTTGATTTTCCTCTACATCTCTATTTCCTTGGCTATGTACCAATTAATCAAATGTAGATCAGAAAATAATTGTCAGGCACTTTTGGTATTAGGAGAGTAACAATACTGTCTACTCATGATTTTGTTCAATGGGTTATTCAGAGCTCACGGTTCAATACATTCACAATGTATTGAACAATATAAGACTGAAAACAAACTAAGATGTCACAGTTCTTATTCCTTCCTTTTGAAGCATGTACACTTACAAAAAGATGTTTTCAAACCATTACTTTTTTCTTGCAGTTTTTTTTTCTTATGCTGCAGACTCCAGTGCAAAATGCAAAAATAAAATCTCAAGGTGTCCTCTTCTGTTACCATTAATAAATGATTTTGTGCCTTAGTACATGGCTGAACCCATACAGTGCATATGATCATGTTTTTGAATTGTGAAATATTGTGCCACGGTGCATAGTTACACCCCTAACTGACAGACACGGCTTGTCTAAAGACACAGGAGCATCTGTAGAGTAACTGTGGAGCAGCATAAGGTTATCTACTCCCACCCCTCCTGCTTTGGTCTGCTGGCCCTCATCCCATTCAGTGCCAGGAAGCAATGACTGTGTGACATACAGGAACTCAAACAACATGAATCAGGCGCTTTGGCAGATGGTGCTGCCAGTTCATATGCTGTGATGCTGTCAGGTAGCACTATGGGAAATGGATGCAGGAATCAGTAGAGCAGAATGAGCATTGTAGCTTTTTTTGTGATTTTCTTCAGTAAGAACAGGATAAAACCTCAGATCTATAGTGAAGTGTTTAAGCGACATCCTGAAGGCCTGTGGGTTGTGCCTGAGTCACATGGCCCTTCTCTGATCTCTGAGAGTATCACAGTTCATCCTTCTTCTTTGAGGATACATTTCCAATGTACTCAATTTACCTCAAATGTATTTCATTTATTCCCTCATGAGGCTGTATCAAGGCCCACTAGAAGTTATTTATACATCAAATATTCATGAATGAATGAAATATTAGCACTTTATGATTTAAAATGTTAAAGAAAAACCTCCATCACTGTCAAAATTATGTAAAACAATTTTGTCTCATTTTGTATATATGAAAGGGTACAGGATGCAGCTACTCTGCTTTATGTTTGAGTCTGATTATGCTACGCATTCTTCTAAGCATGATTTAAACCCAGCACAGTGGCAAGGTAATTGTGTGTTTTATTTATCAATTATATGTGCTGGTGTAAAAGCAGCCAGAGACAGCTTAGTACAGCCTGCTCAGCCCAAGCACTGCATCAACTCTAATAAAAGCACTTGTGGGGCCAACAGACTGTAGGGTCCCCTATTCAAATCTGGCCCTCGATTCCAAATCTAGGCCATGTTTTCAATTCTCCCAGTAGTTAGTTTAATAATTAGGGATTCTGATTGGCCAGAGGGGCTTCACACCTGGCTCACAGGTAAAGGAAGGCTGGAAAATCAGCAGTGCTCAGCCTTTGAGGACCGTGATTTGAATAGCCCTGCTACAGGGTATGGTGGTGGCACATGATACAGCTACACAAACTGTCATTACTGATACAGCCCTGTGGTGGGTTTCTGTGTGTACTGTTCCTTTTGGCCTGCAGAGGGAGCATAGGCTGCTCCTGCTCCTGAGGAAATGACCTGCACCTGGCTGTACATTCAGTAATAAGGTGAACCTGGCTGTGAAGAGGTGCATCAAATAAAAAGGACCTGAAGATCCAGAGCAACAGAGACCTGTGTTCTTTGAGATATGGCTTAGTTCTTGCTGAGTTCTTTTCTGGATTGAGTGTACCAGACGCTGGCTAGGCTTAGACTTGCTGCTTATGGTTGATTTACTGATCATGCAGCTTCCAATCAACCGGCTACAATCTGTTAGGTTCCTGGACTGTCTAGTACACTAGGCTTATGGTGGTCACCACTCCTTGTTTTTTTTTCTACCCCCTTTTGAGAGTAGGTAGGAAATACTTTGTTGTCCTTGTATCGTGTGTGTGTGTGTGGTTTGTCATTTTATTTGGTGCTGCTGCTGACACCAGGCCTGGTAAGAGTATTTATTGGTTGTAGACTAGGTTTGTTCAATTCTCTGTCCTTGTTGTTGCCACTCCATGACAACTTGCATTATTGTTTTGCTTTTGTATTAAAACTGTGATGGATCATTAGACTTCTTGTTTCTTGACATTACTAGTTTGGTGGCCTTGTGAGGAGGTCATAACAATTAAGTTTTCATTTTTAGGTATTTTCAAGCTATCTTGTGTAAAACATGTCTTTGCAATGAGTATGTGTGAGTGCCTGAGGTCTGTCTTCCTTACCTTTCCTAGACCTGGTCCATTCTTGTCCTTGACTAATGACCTGAGGAGGTGTGGGGGAACAGCAGGCGGTGCGTGCTGCAGGATTCCCCGGAAATTAGTTGGGTAGAGGGAAGGCCCCTGGATGTGGTGGCAAGGAGGGTGGCTCTTCTTCCTCTTGGAAGAGAGGTTCAGTTTTTGGGCTGCTCTGCGGGGAATGCACAGAGCGACAGTGAGGAGGATGTGCCAGTGTCAAGTTAGAGGTCAATCACTAATAATCTAGAGCAATGTTTCCCAATCTGGTCCTTGGGAAACCACAGACAGTCCATGTGTTTTCTCCCTCACCAAAAACGTGGACCGTCTGTGGATCCCTGAGGACTGTATTGGGAAACACTGATCTAGAATATTTGACAAATGCATAGCAGAGATGAGAAAACCACATACCAGCTATTAAGCGACAATGTGATCGACAATATCCCCTATAAAAATGAGCTAGATGTTCAAAAGGGATAGGTGGCATTGAACTGCCAGCAAGCCACTTCATTCATATCTACATTTTTAGATTCCTCTTTAATAGAAGATAACTATTTACCTTTATTATTATTTATGTACGTATCTTTATCTGGCCTTGTTTCTACTTATTTATAATTTCTTTAAGTGATTGCTAATATATCCAGGCAGCCCCCAGGTTATGAATGAGATCCGTTCACTAAATCTGTCTTTAAGTCAGAAAAAATATAATACAGTACATAATAATGATGATACAGTAATAATACTGTAAATAAAGTACTGTACTGTACCTTGAGCCAATGAATCACTGAGAGTCACAAAGTAGTATGGGCTTGTTATTATGAACCATTGTACTTAACCTGAATTTTTAATAGGCTTTATAACAGTCTGTAAGTATGAGTTGCCTGTAAATCAGATGTTTATATATGGCTGGGATGCATTTTGAATAAAACTCCTAAAACAATGGGAACCCAAAACGGTAATAAAAAAGAACAGATTATATTCCTGTTTGAACGTAAGGCACCTGTTGGGCCGTAGCGGCAGGCGTTGCAGAGGTGTTATCTGAAGAGGGGGGAGGGGCCTGTGGTCTGTTCTCTCACTATTGGGGACAGGGTAAAATGTAGGTGACTGCAAAGGAGGAACTGAAGCCAGCGTGGTAGTCAGCCATTAGGCCACCATCCCGCACATTTTAATCTGTATGTCTCATGAAGGGCCTACTCATAAGATACCCCCCCCAACTCCCACCCTATGCTTCATCAATCATGGTGCACTTAGCAAGTGGACATGCATTAAGAGATGCAGTTAGGGACTGAGCTTCGGGTCCATAACTAGAGATCTAACCAAAAAGAGAAGAACAGCACATTCTGTTCAGCTTGTGTTTCTCCTCGGATTATCTTATCCTGAAATGCCTTTCAGAATTATTATCTGGCAATATTTCTGGAGCCACATTCTATAAATATAGAAACTAAAGCAGAAACTATCAAATGTCATTGTTTGGGATCAAAAAACATTACACATTACATTATACTCAAACCATGATTTCCAGAATTACAGAATATAACACTGCAAGTATTTGAATTTATGGTGAAATCACAGATTTTAGGTCCAGTCAGAGTAGTGAGCAAACAAGATTGTTTCATCAATATAAAATATGATGCTCGGTTTTGCATTACTAATGTGATTGGCGGCACTATATGACAGTTAGTGCTGTTCCCTCGAAGGCCGAGCTGCCTCCTTGGGGGCTTGTGCATTTACACCCTTTTTCACACATGCATTACTTCCCCCCCTCTGAGTTTCTTAAAACATGATTGCTCCCCCCTCTTTTCAGTGATGCCCCCTGTCTCTCTTATGGGACTCAGTAAATCTGATAAAAAAACAAACCATTATTACCCTGATGTTCATTTAACTGATGTCAGTGATTACATGATCAATTTAAAGGTCTGTAACAGTGCCACCTTTTCATTATAGCATGCATAAGTGATGCAGTGCTTCATTATAATTTGTATAACCAATGCTTCAAAGAGTTATTATTAACCTTATAATATAATGCATATGTCAGGAGAATGATCGTAATTGCCATATCTGATATATTTCTGTATTCTATTTTTATTGGATGGAAAAATGTTGATCAAACGAAGTTGGGACTTTTTCTGCATGACATCCCCCTTGAAGGAGAGAGAACAAGCTGAAGCAGACCGTAGGGGATGTCTGCGGTTTGGAGCCATCCGTAGGATGAAGAGAAACTCTCAGCCCTGCTACCGAGGGAACACACACCCCAGACAATTCAGTGCGTCACCAAGGCTAACAGCGAGCTGGCAGAGATAACACAGAGAACAGCGCATCCAGCATTGGCAGCTGCTGATTATGGAAATGAGAGGTGCAGGAGAAAGAGAGAGGTTTACTCACAGTTCCTTCCAATCCATTAGACAGTCAGCACTCATCAGCGTTGCAGGCTAAGAGCAGAATGGCGTGTTCGTCTGCGTCTTGGGGCTGGAAATGGGGCGAGGTCCGCGTGTGAAGGGAGAGCCACCGTGCCGGCAGCATGATGCGCGCTTGGGGGCGTGTTCCCGGGCCAGACAGGGCTCCCCAGCAGCTCAGAGTGCGGTTGTCCGGCATGAGGGCCACTGGGACGCCCCCCCCCACATGCTGACGGAGTGCTGCATACAGGAAATGCCTCCAGTGATCATGCTGCTGTCCGCGGTGCTGTCCACCCAGCAGTGGAGGTGCTGGGATGCGACCCTCCCTCTGGGCTTTCACCCAGCCTTTAAATGACAGCTGGGTTACAGTTAGCTATGCATCCATACATCTGTCCGATTCCTTCCTTACTGCCCAGGGGATCCAGTCTTCCCTGCCTGAACACTCTCCTCTCTCTCTCTCTCTCAACCTGTCTAAAACTGCTCTTTCTCTCTCTCCCCCTCTCTCTCCATTAAGCCCTCCCTCTCTTTGTCCACTGTGAGACTGCAGTTATGCTCTCTCTCTCTTTCTCTCTCTCCCCCTCTCTCAGCCAGAGCCAGTAGAGAGGCCAGCTATCTGTCATTCCCAGCGGAATATCATATCTCCATGGGCGTGGTGGGTGGGCGGACCACATTCTCAACAGCTATCAAACTAACTAAAGTGGGCCAGCTGTCTCTTTTTGTGTATGTGTGTTTGTTTATGTACTGTGTGTTTATAGTATGTTATATAATGACACTGTCATTTCCCATTTCTCTTCCTTTCCTTTCCTGTCTTTTCCTTTCCTTTGCCGTCTTTTCCTTTCCTTTCCTGTCCATTCCTTTACTTTCCTGTCCTTTCCATCCCTTTCTTTCCTTTTCTTTCATTTCCTTCCCCCTCCCTCTCCCCTCACTTTCCTTTCCCCTTCTTTCACTTCCCTTTCCCTCCCTTTCTTTCTTTCTTTCTTTCTTTCTTTCAGTGCTGTGTATTGTGGGCTGAACACTCCTTCCTCCTGACTCACCAGTAAATATGCTGATTGGCCGCAGATACTGGTGCTTGACTATAAATAGGAGATGTGATGGTGACGTTACCACTGAAGGAACCTGGCTTTGCCTGCATTCTGCATATTCACACCATCTACCTCCATTTTGCCATGGATGACCATCTGATACCGAAAGCTATGAAGGAAAGACTATCTTTAAATTGCAGGTTCACTTACTTGTAATAGTTGTCAGGCCCCAATTTTGATGAGAGTTAAGCCCATAGTGCACTCTGATGTAATACAATAAAACGAAGTCTGCCTGCTTTCAACTGATTTTCTCTGAAACTTGTGTCAAACAGTAATTTCAAGGTTACATAAACAATTATTTCTCAAATCTCTTGAAAACACAAATGTTTCAGTTGTTATTGCTCTGACTCCCGAAATGTGGCAACTGCAGTGTTTTCCAGGTTTTAGAGAACCTTGGTTTTATTCATTCTTAATACAGCATTATTCAATAAACAGTTATTCAGGGTTTTCTTCCCAACAGTAACCATGCTTAGGTGTTTTTAGGGAGTAGTACACAGCGTTTCACCATTTTGATATTACACTGGAGCAACTCAGGTGAAACACTCCTGTGAACAGCTCATTTTCATAGTAATTGAAATAACCAACAGGTTACAACACCAGCCAGCTGCCACCTCCCTGTGTGTTAATGCCAAAATGGTCATGTGATTTAAAGCAGCACAAGCAGGAGGGTTAACCACTGTGCCACCCCAGAGAAAAAGATCATTCTACCAAAATGTTAGTAATACATTTAGTGGTAGAATCCATAGCTTTCTTTAACACACCCAACACTGCTGTTATATTGAGGGATAAAAGGAGACTGTAACTATATCCAGTGCTAGGTCTGAACAGGGTACACCCAAGTCCAATTCTTAAATGAGATGCCGACATCAAAGAAAAAACTCAAGCATTTCCATTTAATCAAATTGTACTTTAGCACATATTACTTAGTAGTTAGATGTCTAATCTGTTATAAATAGAATAAAAACAAGTTAAATGCATTTTATGCCATACAAACCGTGATTATTTGTGTGTGCGTGCGTGTGTGTGTGTGTGTGTGTGTGTGTTAAAGGGCCTTTTCTTTGCACTCACACTCAGGCCTGTCATCACTAAGTTGTTCACTAACAGGTCATGACATTGGCCACTGTATGACGTGTGCACATTGCACCCAGGAACCTGATATTAACACCAAGCCCACAAGAGGAAGACCCCCAGAGGCAGAGCTGTGCTTTCCACTGCAGATGCTGGCTCAGACTCCAATAAATAAATGAAAGGCGACACTACACAGGAGACCCCTGACGATGATGTCACCCTCCACTGCCAAGGTGGGTGGAGCTGTAGTCACAAGGTCAAGCAGCCAAGTGATCAACAATGAACATGAGGTAACGATTTAGGCTTTCTACTCATCACAAGACTATTAAATTTCATGTGTATTCTCATTTTTTCTCTTGATCAGTTTGTTTACTCTGACTTTCTCAGTAGAAATTTAATCCCAGTATCAATGGTCAAAAGAGAATGTATTACTCTGTGTATATTAAGCAAACCTAGCCTGATGTATTGTTCATTAACCCTTATCAAACTTGGGTATAGGTAATTACACATTTGATATTATCGTCTTATATCCAGTGAAAGAAGTAATGTTGCTATAATTTGAAAGAGGTATATTAGACATTAATTAGATCTTAATTAGTTCTAAAAAAACACCATTCCGAGCTCCAGGATTTGGAAATTAAGTATTTGTTTGTAAATGGCAGCAGCAAATTAAGCTTTTGACAATACTTTGTAAATTTAAATTTTCAAGCAATATGTTTTTCTACACATCACTATTTCTAAAAACAGTTGACCCTTCTGCATCACAGGGGTTAGGGGCACAGGCCCTATGCGAACTGGATAAACCACATAAAATTTTTTGGTCCTGCTTGTAAGCAAATAAAAAAAACGACGAACATGAGATACAAATATCACTGCAAGATCACTGCGGGATCACGTGAAATGCTGCCATAAACATACTAAGTGTCCTCCAAACCAGCATTTTATGCATTTATGAGTGAAACTTTTTGTGTGTCATCTGTTGGCCTTCGCGTGTCATCTGTGGCTTATGCCACAAAATTGTAAAAAAATTCCCATTTGATTATCTTATTCCAACCCTGCAATATATCGAAACCACGAAAGTCACAATGCAAAAGGGCCAACTGTAAAATAAATGTGAATAAAAATAGTATTTTCCTGACTTGGAAATTCCCAGTAAAACAAAATAATAGCAATTGTTCTTATGTTATATATAAATGTGTCCTTAAATAAGATTGAATTTGGCTGTTTTAGGAAGAATAGGTAAAGGCCGGTTGAAAACCTGAAGAGTGAATGATAATGAGGCTCATTTTAGGCAGTGTGTGCATCTGGTTGGTCCTGACCTAGTTTGCATATACAACAGGTCCCTGAATGCATCAGGGACTACATGCCAATGCTTTTTATAATTATCCATGGGGAGAATTCAAATCTGCCCTCATAACTAACTAAACTCTCACCTAGATTCAGCATTGTCCAAATTCCATTTTAGTGAAACTTATCCCAAGAAATGCCTTTCTAAATATTTTTCATTTTTTGCATAAATTTCCATAAGTGTCTAATTTTACTTTGTCACACTATTTCTCAGTTCTGGTCTTCCCAAGAAAACTTACCAAGTTATTGGTCCAGCCTGGAATTTAACACTTACCTCTATTTTAGTGCCTGTGGCAACTTCCAACATAATTGTGAAGAAAAAAACTTAAAAGGAGTTTCAGCTCAGTACCTTTGACAAACTACACAAATGTGAATGTCAGCGTAATAACACATTTTTTATTTACCTAGACTATATTTTTATTTTTAAATACATCTGCTTACTATATCATTGTCCATTTTGGAGGAACCTGTCTTACCTAATCATGTTTAATTTTTAACTGTGCACCTCACAAACAATAAAGAAAATTCTGCATCTGTCAGATCGGTTTGTTGCATACAGTGTACATACACACCCCTGTTAAAATGCCATGCTTTTTGTGACGTAAAAAAATGAGACCACAATAAATCATTTCATGTGACCTATAAGCTGTACAATTCAATTGAAAAAGCAACAAATCTGTTAGGGGGAAAAACAAAAAATTAAAAACATACAACAAGCTGGTTGCATAAGTGTGCACACCCCTAAAGAATTACTTTGTTGAAGCACTTTTTGATTTAATTACAGCAATTTAGTCTTTTTTGGGTACACACCTGCTATCAATTAAAGTGACTCTGATTAACCCCAAATAAAGTTCAGGTGTCCTGGTAGGATTTTCCTCACATTTATTCAGTATCATCCTACAGTAAAAGCCATGGTTCGCAGAGAGCTTGCAAAGCATCAAAGGAATGTCATCATTGAAAGGTATCAGTCAGGAGAAGGGCACAAAATTGTGGCATTAGATATACCATGGAACACAGTGAAGA
Source organism: Mormyrops attenuatus (assembly GCA_026777985.1). Classification (NCBI taxonomy): domain Eukaryota; kingdom Metazoa; phylum Chordata; class Actinopteri; order Osteoglossiformes; family Mormyridae; genus Mormyrops; species Mormyrops attenuatus. The sequence continues at coordinate 43,025 of JAODKC010000054.1, read as the reverse complement.
CAGTCATGAAGAAGTGGAGAAGATATGGGAGAACAGTGATGTTAACCAAGAACTGGGTGTCTCTCCAAAATGAATGAAAAGACAAAATGAAAACTGGTCAAGGAGGCTGCCCAGAGGCCTATAGCAACACAGAAGGAGCTGCAGGAATTTCTGGTAAGTGCTGGGTGTGTACTACATCTGACAACAATCTCCCATAATGTCTGGTATATAGGGTAGGGTCCCAAGACGGAAGCCTTTTCTTACAAAGAAAAACAGGCCCGGTAAATTTAGCAAAAAAAAAAATTAAAAAATGTGGTAAAATGTGTTTATAGTCGGATGAAACCAAGGTTGAACTTTTTGGCCACGATTCCAAAAGGTATGTTTGGCACTAAAACAACCCTGTGCATCTCCAAAAGAACACCATACCCACAGTGAAGCATGGTGGAGGCTGCATCATGCTTTGGGGTTGTTTGTCTTCAGATGGAACTGAGACTTTAGTCAAGGTAGAGGAATTATGAACAGATCCAATTACCAATCAGTTGTGGCCCACAACTTTCAGGTGTCTGCTAGAAAACTGAAGATGAAGAGGAATTTGAAATTAAAGTTTTGGAATGGCCCAGCCAGAGCCCAGACCTAAATCCAATAGAAAACCGGTGGGGTCGCATGAAGAGGATTTGGAAGCGTTTTTGCAAGGAAAAGTGGGCAAATATTGCCAAGTCAAGATATGGCATGCTGCTAGACTCCTGCCCAAAAAGACTGAATGATGTAATTAGATCAAAAGGTGCTTCTACAAAGTATTAGTTTAAGAGTGTGCACACTTGTGCAGCCAGCCTATTGTATGTTTTTCATTTTTTAAATTTTCCCCCAACAAATTTCTTTTTCAATTGTATTGTACAGGTTGCAGGTTACATTAAAGGTGGGAAAAGTTTTGAAATTACCTATCCTGGTCTCATTTTTACATCACAATAATCTGGCATTTTAACAGGGAGTACACTTTTTATATCCACTGTCTGTCGCTATTGACTTTCTGACAGTGGTGCTGCTTACCACTGTTGTGCTTGTATTTAATTGTCATGGTGAGTAACACAAAAGGTCTGGACCATCCTGTTTCTAGTACAGTATGTATAAACTCTGGGAATATTACCTTCATCTGCATCTCTCAGAGGGAGTAATTACTGAGGCCAGGCCAGTAAGAGCAGCTCGCAAAGCATAGCATAACTAGCTAGCCAGAGCCATGGCAACAGCTTCCCAGGGAAGGCATCCCCCAGGTGTCTGCTGCCATAGTACCGCAAATGGACTCTGCAGAAAATTATCCATAAATGATGACTCCTCCATATTGCTGTAGTCTATTCAGGGCAAAGATTTACAGTTTACCACTGATGTACTATTGCTGTATATTTTTCTACACTTCTAAAACAGCTTTTAACATATAAAATGTTCTGACACAATGTTCATAATCTCATCTGGACATCTTGTAAATATCTGTACTCTTAAGCCAGAATAATAATAGGCATTTGCCATGCATGATGGAGGAATCAAATTATGGCTATTAAGTTTTAAATGCAAACATTAATTGTGTGACATCAGTTTCAACAACTGTATCAAACACAAAATCTACAGCTGGAAAATTACAATAATTTTTTCATCCTAATTAACCTGTGTGAAGAGGTGGATAGCGGAGCTCTAGAAAGTCCAGACCAAGATTTTTTTTTTTTCTGCCCACCATCCCCCCCCCCCCCCCTTCGGAGGACAACTTTATTTTACATGAAATTAAAGGTACAGTGTGAAGAGTGTGGCCACTCCGAACTCACCCGACCTAATACCATGATTTAAAAAAATAACTAAATAAAATAAGAATTTTAAAAAAAGTGGGGGGGGAGGACGCAGAAACAACAATCTTAACAGACATTAATTACCACGGGGAGAGAGGGGAAGGAAAGAAAGAAAGAGAAAAAACAACAAAGGTAAACAGAATTGGTAATAAGAGTAATAATAATGGTGGGAAGGAGACAACAAAGTGTAGGGGAATACAAACAGCCATAAGAAACATACAAGTACACCAAACAACAAAAATTATAACAACAACCCTAACAACAATAATAATGATAATAATAATAATAATAATAATGTTACAAATAGGTATTACATATGTAGCATACACACACGTGATCCTACAATACATGTACTGTATATTTCCGTCCCTATATCTATAACAAACTCTAAAAAGAAATAATAATAATGATACTGATCGCTCAACCTCGTGTGCGCCCATTCTTGTATGTTCAAGTGTGGGTGTGAACTGATTTGTCATTGGATGTGCTGGCATTTCATGCCGTCAGGGGGCGTGACAGCGGCCCCCCACCCCCGGGCCCACAGTGAAGGCAGGGGGAACCAGGCAACCGAGGCCACCCCGCCACCCCCAAGGCACAAGGGCCCGCGGCCACACGTCCCCGAGACAACCACCCGCCCAACCCGAGAGGGAGCCCGCGAGGGACTAAGGGGGCGCCCACCCCCGTACAAGGCCCGCCCCCCGGCAGGACGGATCACCGCCCGCCGCAGCGACCCGGCATGGCCCCCCCCGACACTGCAGGATGATCGAAGGGAGGCCCATACAAAGTGCCCCCCCCCCACCCAAGAGCGGACCCAC
>JAODKC010000054.1:0-16365 GCA_026777985.1 Mormyrops attenuatus | reverse complement strand
CCCCCCCGCCCCCGCCCCCCCGCCCCCCCCCCCCCCCCCGCCCCCCCCCCCCCCCCCCCCCCGCCCCCCCCCCCCCGCCCGCGCCCCCCCCCCCCCCCCGCCGATAGAGCAGTTGAGAACTTCAGCAAAGCAGCCCATAAGCTGCCCCATAAGTGGGCCACGGACAGGGGGGAGGGGGAGGGGGGAGCAACTTACCCTGTCACCTTCATCCAGTTCAGACCTGTCAGCTTTGCACAGTGGGCTCATGTTTCCATGGAGACCACAGGGCCCCCAGCAACATCTAAGCCTCCGAGGAGGGTGGGGGGGGAGGGGTGCAGAGAGCAGAGTGCCCCCCCTACATCCACGAAGAGCATGCCTTGTGAATCAGCACAGCTCTGACCGAATGCGCCAGCACCCTATTTACAGCGCTTACGCTGCTGATTACGCCACCATCAGAAAAAGCTTGCTGTTACCCATGTACTTCTCAGTTTTTAGCACCTCAATTAGGGCAAGTTAAATTCCCCAGCTGTCACAATAGAGATTTATACAGCCTGAGGCAGCACAAAGCCTCCAGCAGACAAAGACCATCAAAACCGCTCTAAGATGGCCCCTTTGCAGGTTCTGCAGCAATGACCCAGCTCTCACAGCTGCGGTTCAGACCGGCAATCAGGTGATGCAGGTGCCATATTTCTGCTGGGCAGGCAGACACCAGGACTAGCCAGTAACACTGGGTCTGTGGACCACACTGAGCTGAAACTTGCTGAGCATCTATAATAAGGCTGAAGTCGTGAAGCCTTCAGGGCCCCTCAACTGGTTATTTATGCAAATGTTTCCTTTCAGTAACTGTTCTCTCAAGGATAAAAGTGGGGGTGGGGGTATAAGACATTTTATTAACAAGAAAAGAAAACACCAGGCAGGGGCGTAGGAACTGCAGGAGATGGGGGTTGTGGAGATATTTTATTTTGCTTCATTCACCCCCCCTCTAAATTGACCTTTGTATTTAGATTATTAATTAGGTAACACTTTCTATAAATGCTATGCCTATAAGAATCAATGAACACATTCATAACACCTTATATAATGTATTCATATATATATATATACATGGTTATAAATATTAATAAAAAGGTGTAACACGTGTAGCCGTATTACCATTAAATTGCCCACCGCCCCCCCCAGGGGGGACGTAAATATAAGGCAACGTGTGTGGTTCCCCTGTGAGGTCCTGGGTTGTACAGGAAGCCTATCTAGAAGATCTTTGTTCCTTCTCTTCTCAGAGCCATGGGCCAGAGGAGGGCTGCACTGGGGGGGCTGGGTTACTCACCAGCTATGGGCAGTTGGGGGGGTTGGCCAGCAGCGGTGCCCAGCACAGCACGGATGGCTCCATGGCCCTAGCCTTACACCTGGCACATCCACACCCTTGGAGCAGGAAGCCACTCTGGCTCACAGGGAGAAGGGCCATTTGGAGAGAGTGACTCAGCTCATATGAGGCTCCAGCAGACTCTGCCTGAGGATGAGGGAGTCTTCTTGGATTGTTAGCTAGGATTCCAGGCAGCAGGGGCTTGAGTGACTGAAACAGATATGTGCCGTTAAAATCTCAAGCAGAGTGGCTGAGGGAATGCAAAGGCAGGCAATGCAACCAAGATCTGGAACAGGAGAAACCGTGAAGTGTTCTTCAGAAATCTCGTATGTGCCTAGCAGCTACATTTAGCCAAGAGGTTATGCTAACATATTCAAATCACAGATGTCACCAGAAATGCCAACCCCTGAGATTTATTCCATGTCCATAATAGTGCATTAATTTTTGTATACTATTCAATTCAATTTATTTTTATATAGTGCCTTTCACAACAGAGTCGCCCCAAGGCACTTTTCTTGGGTGCCAGGGAATACATTCATTTGTTCAGGATACTTCAAAAACACAGAAAAGGAAAGACAAAGAGATGAAATAAAGAAAGGCAGATGACAATGGAGGAGAGGAACCAAAAAATCCCAAGCAGGGAGAAAGAAATCTTTTGGGGGTCCAAGGTCAGCTAGCCGCCCAACCCCCCTGGGCATACTAACATTACAGGAAAAAGAAAGAGTGGGCTTGCTTGCTAAAAGCAAGGTGTAAACCTTGATTAAGGGCAAAGCCAAAGTCCATCAATGAGTTAGTTCTCCATGCCAGCCTGTGTAGGGTGGCAGACTGAAGGCTGCACTCACAATGTTACACTTTGAAAGTTGCATCCACAATGTCACCCTTCCATGGAACTATTAAAGGAATGCTGATGAAATTTGTCACAAGCACTGGTTTTACTGATAGTTATCTGGTTTTACTGATAATGGCCTTGATCTTGAATTGTTAAAGGTTAAGGTGGGGTGAAGTGACTAGTTGATCTGCTGGAGCCAACCCAGTTATCGCTGCCATACAGTGGTCCAGCTACTGTAAGTGAAAGCCCCTGGGCAAAAGTCATCAGTGGTGTTAGGAGCATCAGATTTGTCTGCCTGCACAGACGCACACACCTCACACACAAATTAATGGTTTTAAGGAGCAGCAAAATAATGAAGGTCTAAACCAAAATGACATTTCTTGTTGGTCATTTTCCATCACACATTACGGTCTTTACTGAGTTTTTCATTAATGGAAAATGATGACACACTAACATAATGAATTGTGATATAGCAGAAACAAATTCATTGCAACTAATTTCTCTTTCCTGACTGCAGAAGTGGATAGTTCAGATCCAGAAAGTAAAAATCCTAAACCAGATTTTGGTTCAACCAACCGGTTGAGTGCTCTGTGAGAATTTATACTAAATTTATACTCTTTCCACTAAACTGTTTGGTTGAAACAAAGTCTTCGTCTGGATTTAAATTTTCTGGAACTAAACTATCCACCTCTGCTTGACTGAAAAGAAGTTTTTTCACATTCCTGGACATATCTCTACTTTTGGGCAGAGAAACAAATTGAAGCGTAACCTTCACTTACCCTCGAACACATCACCTAAGTGGTGTTACTTATTTAGCACTTACAGAAGCCATTAATAGTGTTACTTCACCATTTTATATTTTGACTAAATCACAAACAATTATAAGATTACAGTCAAAAAGGCCCTGAACAAAATGGCTCCTACTAAAAAAATCAGTTAAAACTACTAAACGCTCCCCCTAGTTCAATGATCATATGCACATTCTTAAACTGGAGAGCTGCAAACTTGAATGTAAACAAAGACCAACCAAACTGTATGTGTTTCAGTCAGCCTGGTTTGACAGTCTTGCACAATACAAAAAACTGTGTATAATGTTGTTTTAGCCCACTGCTACTAGCTTATTAATAATAATCCATGATTCCTTTGGAGAATAATAGACAGCCTAATTAATAATCGAAATGATTATTAATAATCTAAACGGTTGCCATCGGTCTGTTCAGATAATTAGTAAGAGCGCTGTGTTGTGGGTGTCTCCTGTGAAATATGGGGTCATGCCAAGATCAGTGTCAGGACCTTCATTGCTCTCTCGCCACATGCTGCTGCTGGGAAGGATTATAACAAAGCGTAACATTACCTTTTATTTCTAGTTTGATATATTCAGTCACAGCGCTCATGTCTATGAGGTGATCTGCCCACATATGAGAGGATGCCCTTTTGGCCTCAGGATGGCAGACCTACCATAAATAAAGCTGCAGGCGTTGCTGTCTCTGCTGTTGGCTTATGCTCCTCGCTACTGTTTGCTGGTCACCTATAAGCATTTGTACTGATCCAGTGTGTTGCTCCCTCCAAACGGCCAGTTGGCAGATGGTTGAATAGAGAGATGACCTACACACAGGCTCACAGAAGAATACTCTATAAAAATACACAGTGCTTTCTGTACTGTCTGTGGTGTCTTTAGGCCCGGGAAAGGTTGGCCAGCCGGGTGACCTTGGGCCCCGGAGGTTTGCTCTCTCTCCTTTGATGCTATCTGCTTATATTATAATAGGCATTTTGAATATATTTACACTAAACTTGGCTGTGCCATTGTGGTTTGACTAAGTAATATCCCCCAAAGAATGCTGGGTTTTTAACTTCTTTATGGATAACAGATATGATGATCTCTCACCATGTATTTGGTGGGTCACCTGTAGAGAGACTGCTATTAAAGACTTTAGTTAATATTGGTACTAAATCATCCATGAAGCATTCACAGAATTCTCAAAGTAGTCCATCCATCCCTGGTGACTTGTTTTGTAAGTTTTTTACAGCTTCCTGTATTACAGTTTTTGTCATTTCTGATATCATTTGCAATACTTCATCTTCTAACGACATGGGTAGCTGTAAACCAGCAAGGAAGTCTTCAGATTAGTCAGTTATTGTCTCGGGTTTGCCATAAAGGCTATTACATTACAAATTCAGCTTAAATATAATGATTCATAATAATGAATGCATGCATTTTCTAACACTCGTGAAAACATTGCGTGGCTTCAGCAGTGCATCGACTTGAGGTACAGTACAGTACAGCACTGTATGTAGTTACTTTTATTATTACTGTATTATTATTCTTTATTATTATTTTTCTTATTATTCCATCTTACCCAAAAATTATACAAATTTATTAGCTATTTTCTTTTCAACTATGGGATGTAGAATCTTAGGAACCAGAAGCTTAGCCCAAGCATTGCAAACCAGAAAAGCTATCAAGTGGCTGGCTCTGTTCGTCTTCTCATAGTACCTCTGTTTGGAAAATCTTAAAGTTCCTTCTGCTTTATATGTAAGGAGCTTATCCAGGGGCCTTCCAAGTTTCCCTTCATTTTAGCAGAATGTTATGCATCCTGTTATGCATGCTCTATTTCTTTTTTGCTTTATTTTGTATTCTAGAATCACTTGCTCCTTGCTGCATTTGCGTTTTCCTTAGGTGTGATGCAGTCTGGATCATTTCCCCTGGGTCTAGTCTGGCCACCCCATTGTACAAGGTCTAGCTACGCCCTTGATCTTAGTCTAAAGATTAATTACTAGTCTTAATAACAACTGAAATTGAATTAAATCTGTTGAATAGAATGTGTCTACCATATACCCCTCTGGAGAGTAACAGCTTTAAAAGGCCTGGAAAGGATCAGCTTACTATTAGGTCTGCCTCGCTTTGGACAAAAGCATATACTTAATAAATGTATGTAACTGCAAATGTCCCAGACTGGTACATGAGCTGCTAAAGGTTTACAATCAAGTGAAGTTAGTTTAGAGTCTAAACTAAGTTTGTAACCCTCAGCCTGCTGGTGTCTGCAAAGAAATCCCAGATTTCTATAGAAGATCAGGCTGGTAAGGCATCCTGAGGGACCCAGAAAATACCTATGAAGAACCAGAAAGAACCTATGGATGATCAGGTGAACGGCAAAGTCACCTGAAGCTCTTTGTGGATTGTGGCAAGGGCAGGCAGAGTTGGGGTGCGTGGGGGTGTGTGAGGGTGGCAGGTGGGGGGTCTGACTCTTTCCTTCCATTGCGTCATTTCAGTTTTTTTTTTCCAAACCACAATGAAGGCATGTGTGTTCAATGCAGGGACCCCACATTCACATGCAAATCCGGGAGGATAGCAGCTCAGTTTGGCGGGGGAGGGGCTCTATCGGCCAGCCTGCCCAGCTTCCGAAACAGAACTCAGCCTGCTGTCCTGCGACAGAGTGCGCAGCTGCGTCTGGGGTTGGGCAGGCTCTATCTGCCGGTCTGCCTGGCTTAAGGAACGGGACTTGGCCCACAGACCTGTGACAGGGCAGGCAGCTCTGAATGTAGGCCGTGGGACAGCTCCATTCCAGACCCAGGAACAGAAACCAATTAAGTCACGGAGGGTAAAAATAGCTCTTCGGCCTCAGATGGCCACAGGCAGCCTGCACAGCAGACAGCTGAAGGTGACTTGGGGGGGGGGGGGTCAGTGATGCTTTAGTGGTGTGGGAAGCCACTCCTCGGGTACCCTGAGAGGGAGGGGCTGGTGGATTCCAGGACGTACAGCAGGACATTGCAAAAAACAGCCTGAAAAACATGCGATGGGTAATGCAGTTTCAGCGCTGATGTGAAATATCATGTCAGTATGACCAGCACAAATGTCTATATCCCATCCATAATGCTGATGAGGAGTGCAGGGGAGAAACTGGCTGGATGCAATAATTAAGCTACACTTAGTAACTAGATCCACCTATCCATCTTCCAACAGCTTGTCCAGTAGATGGTCACCCCTGGAGGTGTGATACTCATCAGTGCTGTTAATGGCCTCCTGCATTTCATATGGTCTGACACATAAGACTGATTCCCAGCATGAAGCAGGATAGTCTGTATCCTCCAGATAAAACGTGTCATGTAATTAGGCTTTAATGATTGCTTTCGACGGGAGGTCAGCTGGAGCAATGTCTTCCTCTGCATGAGCCCAGCAGAAGCCTGCCTTTCTCAGCAGACCAGCGCAAATACCGCCCCCCCCAAGGCTTTCTCTATCATAAGCAACTAAGCACAGGCCAGGCCAGGGAGTCCACAACTACCTGCTACAAAGCTCCTGTGTTCAGGTTCAAAGAGGCCAGTAGAACCAGTAATGGCAGAGTCAGTGAAAGAGCTCAGAGGCATCAGTTAGCTGAATGATTATTAACGTGCAGTACACGGCTGTACCATGTGGGGGTAGATGTCGGGGGGGGGGGGGGGCCATAAAATTCACCCACAGGCACAGGAACACATACACAAAGCCATAGCTGAACTCTTGCTTTCATTTCAGGAAACATTATGTTTCTGACCTTGTGAGAACACTGCAGTTTCCTCCCAGGGGGCCTGAGGTAGCTGTCCTGTGCCCATTTCGCTTCACACACACACACGTATCTGAAAGCAGCCCCATCAGTTGGCCAGGCTGTGTGTGTATCTCTGCCTGAATGACTTTCTCTCCACCATTCCCACGACTGCTTCTCAAATCCAAATGTTACAGTTTAACCTTTTATAGATAATTTCAGCGTCTCTCACTCCCCCAACCACCTAAATCTGCAGGGAACAGAGTACTGTCATTGAGGCGGAAGTCATTATTCAACACAAGTAAATTCTCATAAAGCAACATGGGATTAAAAAGTAAACAACACCGTTGTTGGTGCAGCCAGTTATACTTATAACACAAAACAAATCACACCTGAGGTATTCAGGCATGGCCTGGGCAGACAGCTTGAAGAGGTTCTCTTCACTGTGCCTCATTAATCTCCCTTGAAGTAAAGCACGTATCAAGCAGTGGACTTGAAGATTATACCAGCTACACAAACGGTACGGCTGCATGTGCTAGGAAGACCACAGGCCTGTGTAATACTGGATCCACAGGGCTGTCATGGTGACAATGGAAAGAGTTATCAAAGTCATGACGATAATGGCAATGACACTGACCATGGTTAGAATGACAATGACAATGATGAAGATAATGTTTATAGATGAGGCATCCTGAGCTACACATTTGGAGCATAATCCTAGGGACAGGGACCCAACGGGGATTGGAGATATTCCCCCTTCAGTACAAGGACGACCCAAACCGATCACCGTGGTATTCTCACATGCCGTTCCCCACGGCACTTCCAGCAATACTGCATCGTTAGCCAGCACAGCCACAGACTCACCCTGCAGTCGTCATCATGTTATGTTAGTCACCATGACAATTACAGACATCACATTTCCTATCCGGATAGCAGAAGGAGCAACACACACTCTGTAAAGATTTACACTGTGTCCATGCAGCTGGATGTTAGCTTCAGGGAAGTGGAATATCAGCAGCAGGCCTGCAGTGGCAGCACACACTGTTATCCTCTGATTTCAGTTCAGTGTGACGTTTGACCTTTACAGCACACAACACCAGCTGAGCTGCACATGCCATTCTCCTAGGGATCCCCTCTATGTCAGTGATTGCTTTAATTTGTTTTCGGTCATTTTCAGCAGCCCAGCATTATATATGAACTGATGTTGTTCTTTTTTAAACATTTTTGACACTTTTACACAAGTGTACATTTTTTTCTGTAGGAATTAAAGCATGTAGCTCCAGCATACACCAGCAGGACAAACCAGGTCCTATGCATTTGTGTCTCTGAGAGGTAAATAATATACCTTTTATATACCTGTATGATTATATGTCTTTTATATGACAGAATTGCTGGAGAAAGTGGCCAGGGAGCACACACACATGCAGAGTGTTCCCGACAGCTGCAAGCTTCATCTAATAAAACAGCCGATAGAGCTTGCAGGACACATGCATAGCGATATTGTATCTCTCTCTGACAGATTAGACTCCCCCCCCCCTTCCCACCAAAATGGCTACTTCCTTGTGAATAATTCAGAGTCCTTCACTGGAAATGCTGAGTCACCTGCAGGAGATCTTCCCCTCTGTTATACACACACACACACACACACACACACACACACACACACGCAGACATCATCATCATCAGCCCCACTCACACACACAAAAATGCACCCCAAGGCAGGGACACTCACACCACAGCTATGTACACAAATGAACTCATGTGTGCATAACACTGGAAAGGTTGTCATTGTGAAGATTGTGAGATCTAGCATCTTATACCCATACATCACAGCATACGATGCTTAAAGTGGGCCAGTACTCACTGATCTGCAGAGTACCGGCACCTCTTAATACCTGCTGGTACTGAATGATACCATGCTGTATATAAGGGAATAATACCATGATGCTCCACAGACAAAAATCTACATTCTAGGTCCTTTTCACAGTGGAGCAAAAAATCAGGAAAGAGGCAACTCACAGAACAACGTGCAAGTGAGGATTCTGCCGCCTCTGCAACACAGGGAGGTCACATTTAAATGCAAGGACAGCTACTGCAGATACAAGGCATTTCATTTCCTTCTAAGCTGAAGGAAGCGGCTCGTCAGCAAGCAAGATGGGAGGGCATGCGGCTTGTGCGGTGACAGATCTAACCAGTCACTCTGGCATCACACAGTAAAATCAGACAATATGAGCCTCTACTTAATAACAGCGATACCAATGGCGCTGGGCATGGAGATGACTGACTGTCAGCTGCAGCACGGCCGGAGATGTCATGCAAGGGGAGCCACACACCACATTAATCGCCTGCCCTCCATCTATTGAATCTTGGTAGCAGTAGCTAGGGCTTAGGATGCTTTCGGACTTCTCCACTCCTTTAATCATCATAATCATATGTTCATATGCAAAGATTCTGGATAACTGGTGGGCTATTATACGGGTGTCTGGTCTCTTAGCAATCCACACCCCATTTAGCAAACTGGCTTGTCTCATTACACAAACAATTAAAGGCATACTCAGTTATGCAAGACTGGAAAATGTTTGAGTTTAATTACTAGATCATAATAAAGCCATTTTAATCAGCACACTTTGCATTTCAGTGACTGAGACATGCAGTAACATTCCATGCTGTAAAGTTAATATCCAGACCCACTGTCTTTTTCCAGCAACACTAAACAGACTGTTCTGGCACTAATGTTGGATCTATGGCACATTAATGATTATTCCAGTGTCATTCAAAAATCTTCATAACTTCTTAGTCAATCAAAACCAGTGCTACTTTTTTGTGAGATGAATATAATGTTCTACAGTAGTCTGATGTGAGCTAACCATTTTGTTTATTGTACATTTTATCTGTGTTTTTTACTATCATCTTTAATTAATAAGTCCTCTCCCTAACAACTTTGTATCAAAGTAGATGAAGGTCAATGGGTCTGGTGTATTTAATGTGGATACATTAAATAAACATTTACGTTACAGATAACTGGATCCATCCATCCATCCATCCATCCATCCATCCATCCATCCATCCTCTATACCTGTTTGTCCATTCAACTGATGGTGGGCAATTTATCTATGTAAGCTATCTACACACAACCTTACTGAAAAATGGTCTCTGAAACACAGGGAGGATCAATAAGCGTTCAATAAGGCAATAGGGCTTCCCCTGGGTGGTGTCCAGTCCTCCATATGTGATCCAAACATTTTTCCTGAGCATGGTCACAGGGGGGTGGAATCCCATCCTAGGCAACATGGAGTACAAGACCTGACCCTTACCCTGGAGGACACAGTGCAGCACAGGGGGCACACACTCACAATCACATGCTAACTTAGAGATGCCAATAAGCCTAAGTGCATCTTGTTGGACTATATAAGGATATATATATTATATATAAGAGAAGGTCCACAGGAAACAGGGGGGACTGGCAATCTCCACACACACAAAACAGGTGGGACTCAAATCTGGAACCCTGGAGGTGTGAGGCTACCTGCTGACCCAGAGTGCTGCCCAGGTTTACTTCAAACTAAATAAAACAGATATATTGCACACAGGGGAAGCCTATTGAGCCGATATTTTACACAAATGTGAAAATAGCTATAACACCCTGACTATGGATTTAACTATGGATGGACTATGAATTTAACATCTTCATAAACATTAATAAATAACTAATTATGACTGTATTTAATGTATTGTTGACATTACTCTCACATACAGTAAATACAGAATGCAGATTTTTAAATATAAATTATTATATTAAAGACAAACTTTTCAAATGTTAGGAGTTGCTATGTTCAGTAAAGAAAACAACAAACTTACAATAATTAAATGGCTATGTGTGTATACAGAATTTTTTTGATCAGTACAGATTATATTTTGATTATGTAACCACTAACTATTGAACATGCTGCATGTTCGTACGGTGGACTTAGGATGGTCTATCGACTACGACATGTAATGTACAATTCTGATCAGCAGCAAATAGAAAATTGCTAAGTGCGGTATATATGATGGCTCACAGCATCCGTCCAATAGAATGAATGGACTGCAAATAGCAACCAATCACAGTTAAGTTCTTGGCGTATATAAAACAGAACCAAAAGGCTTAATTTTGGACTCCTGATTTATCCTTGGTGAGCTTGTTTCTGGGTCGGAAAAAACTCCCTGTCGTTGCCCAAAGAATAAACGCTTCAAAAGGTAATGCGTTCTTTTTTGTATATGTATGCGCCCACGTAATTGATGTTGGTAATGTTGCACTAATTCGAGTTCAAACTGCGGTTCTTAAATGCTATTTGAAAGCGCAGAACATTTGTTCTGAAAGATACATGACGATGTTTAGCTAAACAAAGAAAATCTTTATGCACAATTGCAAACCTCTTCAATGTGGAAGACCTTCGCTTATATAATTAACAACGCAGCTGTAAATTTATGTACATTTCATGTTCCTTTGATTTAACCCATGACAATTTCAAAACTGTGCAAAATGACCAAATTTGCTGTGTTTGGTTGCTGGCCTTAAATGCTTTGGATAATCGAAATGCACGTATGAGGAATCGCAGTCTGTATCCTGAACGACCTTGCCATGTATTCTTCCCGCAAGGTCTCCTGTGCCACTATCGATTCCTGCGCAGTACGCAGTTTGCATTGCAAGGCTTACCACAATAGACTATTGTGCCTCCATCTTATATACGATTTTCATGTGCGTCAAGTGCTCGACAGATCTGCAACGAAATTGCAATAAAATAACGAATTTCAATTACGTCTGCCGATTAACCAAGAATTCAAACCAGTGAAACGAGCATATTGGGGGGGAAAATGCCGTTCACCATCAAAACGGATGCACTGGGATATGGTGCTCACCCCTTGGATCGGGTCTGTGATCTGAATGTTTCGGCTTCGTTTTGAACTCAGGTGAAAGCAATCATGCCTTTTAGCAACACCCACAACCTGATGAAGATGAAGTTCTCCGCGGAGCAGGAGTTCCCCGACCTCAGCCAGCATAATAATCACATGGCCAAGGTGCTGACTCTGGAGATGTATGAATCACTTCGGGACAAACAGACTTCCAGCGGATTCACGCTGGATGATGTCATTCAAACTGGGGTTGATAACCCAGGTAAGGCGCTGCATCCCCCCCGCCCCCCCGCCATCTGTTGTGGAGCCGCATACTCTTATGCTGCGGCTTAATGTCTGTAACTCTGCGGGATGCTTGGCGCTCTTGTAATGACCTTGTCAGAGGGTAATGCTGATAACGGATCTGGTGTAGCGATAAGAACTGGACGATTATTCCCTTGTTTACAAAGATTTAAAGGCAGTCTGGATTTAGTTGTGTAAATTAGATTCATATTCTTAACTAATAGATCATAAGTTTTTGAAGCTCCTTTAACTTTGCAAAGGTCAGGGAAGAACTTCGTGGATATTAAGTTACAAATACCCTCTTTCCATATTTTGCTGATTCACAGCAGTTCAGGTGCACTGCAGTGGATGCAAAACTGATTTCTGATTACGTGGAGAAAATGCATAAATTGGCTCTAACCAGGTTTCTGATAAAACAGGACCACCTTAACCGGAAAGACTCATTACGTTTCACCTTGATGTAGGGAGATATTCATAAGTTAGGTTGCTGTTTAAGAGGTTTCCTGGAACTGCATCGTGATTATAGGTATGTAAGCATAGCCAGTTTGAGCTCAGCTAGGTACTGACAGATGCGGTTCTGTACTCTTCCAAGTCCCTATAGGGTCTGTGCTGGTGAAATGCAGATGGGGAAGGTATACTTGTGCTTGCATCAATGTTACAGGCAACACACTCCAACAAAATATTGCTGTATTGCAGATTGAATAGCGTGAAATTACTTCCTTACAGGACACCCTTTCATCATGACTGTGGGCTGTGTGGCGGGTGATGAGGAGACCTATGATGTCTTCAAGGAGCTCCTGGACCCAGTCATTGAGGACCGCCATGGGGGATACAAACCTACAGATGTGCACAAGACTGACCTGAACCCAGAGAACTTGCAGGTGTCTTTGTCTCTAGTGTTACTCTTGGTGAATTGTGTGGGTAGAAAGCTAGCTCCTAACCCAGTGGTTTTCCCCAGGGTGGGGATGATCTGGACCCTAATTACGTCCTGAGCTCCAGAGTCCGCACTGGCAGGAGCATCCGTGGGTTCTGCCTGCCCCCCCACTGCAGCCGTGGGGAGAGACGTGGTATTGAAGAACTTTCCATTAATAGTAAGTGTTTCACCTTATGCATGGATACTGTCCTCTAGTGGTGCTATGGGGAAACTGCAGCTTTGACTCTTGTAAACAGTGGTTGATCAAGATTATGCACTTCTCTAGGCTTAAGTTCCTTGGAAGGTGACCTAAAAGGCAAATACTATGCTTTGAAGAACATGACTGATGAGGAACAGCAGCAGTTGATTGATGACCACTTCCTGTTTGACAAGCCAGTCTCTCCTTTGCTGCTGGCTTCTGGGATGGCCCGAGACTGGCCTGATGCTAGGGGAATTTGGTAAGTGGCCTGGCAGAACAGTGTGTGCCACTGAGGATGTCCACTGACTGAAAGGACTTGCAGTGCTCCGTCTTGGGACGCTTGCTTAATTTGGTAAAAATGTTGTGAATTTATTGGATTCCCAAGTCCATTGACAAGCAATGTCTCAAGATCTGTGAGGATGTGGTAAACATTTTATTAGGTGTGGGTTTTTTTTGTTTGACTTCTGTTCTTTTGCCATTAATTGCAACTGCCCTTCCCTTGCAAAGGAATACTAAACACAAATGTTTATTGCAAAAGAGTTGCTACACAAAAAGCGCCCAATGAACTAAAACTGAACTACTTTAGAACTAATTTGGCTTAATTTATTACTACTTGAAATGGTCTTCCATAAAACTACTGGTTTCTAATGTGGTGTTAAGTGTATAGTACAAATTGTCTGTGCAGATGTTAATTTTTCTTGTCAATGGATTTGAACAAATAAATTTGCCATTTTTTACTGAATTGGGCAAGTGTCCCAAGACTGAGCACTGTAAGCTTCAGCACCTCAATCTGACTACCTAATGCAATCTAGAAAGGCATGACCAGACTCAATTGGTGGTAGTGTTCATGGTGGTCTTGCTTAAAGGGAAAACTATTCCCTCCCAGGCACAATGACAACAAGACCTTCCTGGTCTGGGTTAATGAGGAGGACCATCTGCGTATTATCTCCATGCAGAAGGGAGGAAACATGAGGGAGGTCTTCAACCGTTTCTGCACTGGCCTCACAAAGGTAAATCATCTGGATGGTACCACTGGATGGTCTTAAGTAAAACAGGCTGAGTTGTTCATTTGCTGCCTTCAGATCGAGGGCCTTTTCAAGGAGAAGGGCCACGAGTTCATGTGGAACGAGCATCTGGGCTATGTGCTGACGTGCCCCTCCAACCTTGGCACTGGCCTGCGTGCAGGTGTCCATGTCAAGCTGCCAAACCTCAGCAAAAATGACAAGTTTGGGGATATTCTCAAGAGGCTAAGGCTCCAGAAGCGTGGAACAGGTGAGTAGCTGGAGCTCCTGCAACTTGGGCTTTGTGGTGAGTGGGTTTTGGCTCTCAAGGGCTCTGTTTTTCTGGGAACTAAATTGCTTCCATTGAGGGGATTTACCCCAAATGGCTCTGCTCATTTTGTGCTCTTGGGCTTAGCACCAGTGCTTAACTAAAACCGTGGAGAGGAAAATGACTGGTTTTCTCCCCATTACCAGGTGGTGTTGACACCGCTGCAGTGGGTGGCATCTTTGATATATCTAATGCTGACCGCCTAGGCTTTTCTGAGGTGGAGCTTGTGCAGATGGTGGTCGATGGTGTGAAGCTGCTGGTGGAGATGGAGAAGCGTCTGGAGAATGATGAGTCTATCGATGATCTGATGCCTGACCAGAAATAAACACTTGCTCCCTGAGCCCTTGTCGGCCTGCCCTGTACCTTCCACTCCCAACTTTGCTCTAAGATCTTAACTACATCAAGGAAATCACTCTAAGTTAGCGGCACTCAAGTAGGATGAGTCTTCCATCAGTGTGATTGAGGATTTTTGTATCAAACATCTTGCAGCGTTGAGGATGGCTCTTAACACCTGAAATAAAGCTCTTCAGTCCATGGACTTCTCCTGCTGTTCTTGAATGCAGTGCTAATAATTTCGTAATGGCTGAGATCCATTTAATGAACAACTCAAATACCACTAGTTTATCTAAAGTTTAGAGCAAACACTACCAAGCATATTGGTTAATTTACAAGGAAATGGCTTCTACAAAATTTGGAAGTTCCTATGAAACTTGAGGCGAATACTACTTTATTTCTTTGCTTTGAAAGTGCTAGCATGAAGACACCAGCCCTGCTGTTGTAAAAATTGATTCAGAACTTCACAATAGTAAGTCAGGAATGCACAGTGAGAAGCTGTTCAGTAAGTCCTAGTACTAAAGCAATTAAATATCCTGACAAGTTAAATGCCCTTGAACCAGTATAAAGAACCAAAAGGTATCAATATATGGTTCTCATACTAATTGTCCCTTATCAACACATTGCTCTTAGCCTGCTGGTTCAGGATCAAGTACTTGAACTTTTCCTTTTCAAAAACTTGTCCATGTTCTCAACACCAGAAGCATCTCTCCCTGAAGTAGGCACTGACTGAATTTATACTTCATGATTTGAGGACAGTCAAATGTCATCACTACAGCTAATAAATGGAAAATATGGTGCCACCTCTGTTGGAATGGAAGCTCCACATCAATTCAATGCATTTTTTTAAACTGCACATTTCAGAACGGTTGCCCCCAAAGCACTTAAAATGGGTCAAATCTGGCCCATGGATCTGCTGGCACCCCCCCCAGTTGCTTAGTTTGTCTGCCCCTGTCCTACCCCCTGGTCAGTAAGTTTTATCATAGACACCCCCATAAATATGATGGCCCCCTGATGCCTATGCCAATCAAAATTTTCTGCAGGCACCATTAAGTGCAACACAATAAACTTTGGGATGCTAAGTGTTATGTTGCCTTGTAATTGAAGTATAAACCAGCTGAGTGGTGACAGCTTATTTAAAGGTGGCTTGTGGCCTGAAAGCTTTAAAGATCCCCATACCTGCCCAAACACTGGTCTTACTGGAGTAAGGGCCTGCAGGGCAATACATCAGAGAATATCTTCATACCAGACGTTCTGTCATGGTTTTGGACACCTTTGGAGACAGGGAAACTATTCCCTCAATGGTTAAAGTATTTATCCTCACATGGCTACATAGACTGCCTTAATATTTATAAACCGCCACCTCTGGAATATCTTAAGCCATAATGCATTTGTTGATTTTCACTTTATGATTCATCTTCCTTATTCACAGGATACATGTTCCTAAATGGTCAATAAGCAGGGAAAGGCACATACAGGCAATATATCCTGTACAATAAAAAATACACATGTTCAATCAAATATGATGACACAAGGTCCAATCAGAAAAGCAGTTCTGTGGTTTTATACTGTAACTACCTGCATATATATAAGTAAAGCACCAGGAGACCTTGGTGAATAACAGAGCTCCGCATTGCCTCCGTTGATTATATGACAACTTACATAAGAACATAAGAAATTTACAAACGAGAGGAGGCCATTCGGCCCATCAAGCTCGTTTGGGGAGAACCTAAC
>JAODKC010000053.1:12313826-12327233 GCA_026777985.1 Mormyrops attenuatus | reverse complement strand
GGGGGTCGCCTGTGGGTCCTCTGGCGGTGCCTCTTCGGTCAACTGCGGTCCCGCCTCCGACGCCTCGTCGGTCGTCTGTGGGTCCCCCGGCTCTGACTCGTCCGTCGCCTGCACCTTGCCCGGCGGCGGTGGTGCCTTCGCCTGCCGCGGCTACTCCCTCCTTTCTGCCTGTGTCCCCTCCACCTTCCTCCTCGCCCCCTTCGTCGTTCCCTGCTGCTCCCCCCTCGCGTTCGCCGAGGGTCCCTCCAGCTCCGGCCTCGCGGTCGCCTGCTGCCCCTGTGGCTTCCGCCCCTTGCTGGCTGGGGTTCCCTCTGACTCCCCGTTTCCCCCTGCCCTTTGCCTCCTTGCCCCCTGTGTTTCCTCCCCCTTCCTCTGTGCCTTCTGGTCCCTTTGTGCCCCCTGTGTTTCCTCCCCACCCCTCTGTGCCTTTGTGCCCATCTGGTCCCTTTGTGCCTCCTGGAGTTGTCCCGTCCTTGTCCCCCTCCTTGGGTTCTGTGTTCCCGTTTTTGGTGCCCCTGTGTCTGTCTGCGTTTCCTGTGGTTTGTCGTCTGTCTGAGTTGGGCCCCCTGTGCCTGTTCTGTGTGTCTGTGCTGTTCCCCGTGGTGCATTGATGTTCTTGCCTTTGTTTCCCCGGGTTTCGTCGTGTCCTTGGTCTCGTTTGCCTGCTCCCTTTGGGCGCGCCCGGTGTGCGCGCCTTTTGGGGGGGGGGGGTCTGTCATGACCCATCGTTCCACCCCTTCGTTAACCACGCATCCTCGTTAACCTCGTGTGGGTTCCCAGTGTTCACCAGCTGTTTCGAATTGTCTTCGTCAGTTCAGTGTATTTAGGTCCACGTCAGAGTTTGTTTCCCTAGTTCTGTCATTGTAGGGTTGCGTGCTGTTTCTCCCCTGTGCCCTCTGTTT
Organism: Mormyrops attenuatus; assembly: GCA_026777985.1. NCBI lineage: Eukaryota > Metazoa > Chordata > Actinopteri > Osteoglossiformes > Mormyridae > Mormyrops > Mormyrops attenuatus. The sequence goes on along the minus strand of JAODKC010000053.1, from coordinate 12,326,331 downwards.
CCTTATTAAACTCCCTTAATTTTACTTCGATCCTGATCTCCTTCGCCTGCTTCCCCGGTCCGTGTGTGAGGTTTGTAACAGATATAATGTGATTGTCTTGGATTATATGTTCGAGGCGCTTGATTTCTTTATTATGCCATGCAAGGAAGTTTTTATTTTTTTTTTTTTTTATTTTATTTAACAGGATGTCAGGGTTGTTCCTGATGGGTGTCAGTTTGCATGGGACCAGTGAAGTTTGGTTCATTTTAAGAAATTCCCACTAGGCTGTCAGCGATGTGCTGACGTTAATTAACCTAATACAGGAATGTCGTTTAAGTATATGACTGATAAATGGCAGGTCCTGGATTCGAATATCATTACAGAAAGTTTGCTCAATATCGAGCCAGTTAAGGTCTAGGTTGTTTTGCATAGTCCATTGTAGGACATATATCAATCTATTGGCAAGAAAGTAGTTGTACAAACGAGGAAGCTCCATACAACCACAGTTTTTGGGTTTCTGTAAAGTCTTTAAACTTATTCGTGGTGGCTTGGATTTCCATAGATGTTTTGAAATTAAGGAGTCCAGTGATTTGAACCAAGTCAGCAGAGGTTGACTCGGAACCATTGAGAATATGTAGTTAATTTTTGGCAAGATCATCATTTTGATTGTTGCTACTCTTCCCAAAAGTGACTTGGGCAGATTATTCCACCGTGCAAGGTCAGCAGAGAACTGTGATTTAATCGCGTCAGATCTGACAGCTTGGCAGAAATGTTAGTACCAAGGTATCTGATGTTCCCAGATTAAAGTGGGATAGTTGGATTGGACCGGAAATCACAAGATATTGGAAGAATAGTTGACTTGTTCCAATTAATAGAGTAATCTGAAATGGAGGGGAACTTATCTATGAGTCTTATTGTCTCAGTGAGAGAACCTTGTGTATTTTGAAGAAAAAGTAATACATCATCCGCATAAAGACTAATTTTATGGGTTATATTTGCTGTTTGGATACCTTTGTTATTTTTCCGAATTGCTGCTGCCAATGGTTTGATAAATATAGCAAATAGTGATGGAGAAAGTGGACAACCTTGCCTAGTGCCTCTTCTGAGAAGGAAGCTTGGCGAGATTTGATCATTTGTTTTTACGCAGGCTTTAGGTGAACTGTATAAAATTTGAATTCAGGTTACGAAGTAAATCCAAATTTTAGTAAGGTTGCCAGTAGAAATTTCCAGTTTACCCTGTTAAAAGCCTTTTCTGCGTCCAATGAGACGACTATGGCTTCCTTATTTTGAATGTGCCAGTAGTCTATTACGTCAATTAGTCCACTAACAACATGAAGAGACTATCTGCCTTTAATGAACCCCATTTGATCTGGATGTATTATATATAACTTTTTCAATTCTACTAGCCAGTGTCTTGCTGCTTTGTAATGTTCATATGATATTGACCTAAATTCATTCAGTAAGGCACATTCATATAATAGCTTCACATATCTTGCTGTAACCTAAACTATCAATTAATTGACATGAACTCTGATGTAACACTGCCTACTCCCCAGAAAACAAGCATTGATGAGACCCATCCCTGTGTCCTGGACCTCACTATTATTCAAACCCTGGCAAGGGCCATGTTACCAATCACCTCACGCTGCATCAGGAAGTGGAAGCTGTTCACAAGGTATTTCTTTCAGTCATCCATCATCAACTGCCCCGTTACACTAGACTGTTTTGGACATTGTTGGTAGTGTTTATTGTGTAGTGTAAGTTGTTGCAGCTGTAATTTACTATCGCTGTCAGAGAGCTGGGGGAGGGCTTTGTTTTGTTTTTTATACATCTGCATTATTGTTTAGAGCAACCAACCTTTTTGAAACTGAGAGCTACTTCATGGGTACTGAGCCATACGAAGGGCTACCAGTTTGAAATGCCCTCCTAAACTTATCTAAAGTTCATGTATAATAAACATGTTTTAAATCCGTTTTAGATTATTGTCATTTTCAAATCTATATAAATGCAAATTTGATTAAAGAAGAATAGCAAAATGATAAAATTAAATTTTAGACGCTACTCACTGGTGAGTTGTGCTATTTTTAGAACAGGTCTGCGGGCGACTCATGTGGTCCTGGGGGCATCCTGGTCAGTAATATGGTCTTTTGGAATTACATAAATGAAAATATAGCGCCAATATGAGTGCACTGTACCAAAAAAAAACAAAAAAACAATTGAATTGGAGTCTTACAGTAAATAGGTATAGGGAGAGAGCTGCCATAAACACACTTGGCATCCTTCAAACCAGCACGCTACGTATATTCTATGCATTTCTGAGTAACTAAACTTTATGTGCATCACCTGCTGGCCTTTGCGTGTCATCTGTGCCTTTCACAAAATTACTAAGAACTCCCAAAAAAAATACCCGCAATATACCAAAATCACAATGGGGAAAGTCACAATGCAGAAAGGTTGAATGTATGTGATTTCAGAAACACCTTCTGTCTTTTCTTTCTGTCCTGCATCTGTTTTCTAAATATTTCAGCAGAATACTAGAATCACATGCTGACAGTTTCCATCACTGTGTTATGACGAGCTACCATGAAACTTGAACATAATGGTTTAACATAAGTTGAACAAAACAGTTGGGCTTGTTCCTAATAACCAATGGATTTATCCATGTTTCTCTCACCATCTCTGCCGAGTTTCAGTCGTTTGTGACAAGTTGACCAAATGAAAGGTGATAGCTGAGTAGACTTAATGCAGTAAAGGCAGTAGGTCTTGATCTGAGCAGATTAGATCACTGGAGTGCTGCAGCAGATCTTCCACCTGAGCCTTAGGCTTAAAAGGGTCTATTCTGGAAGACATGTTTCCTGTGCCAATGCCACAAAATGGGCACCCGAAGTTCTCAATGCCTATTAATCAGTGGCACCGCCATCCCACCTGAAGAAGACTCTGGAGAGAATTTTTCTGGATCACATTAAATCCTTATGAGTGCAACACTGATCCTCCTGTAGCACACATGCAGTTTTCTTTCCGGCTGTCTATTCAATTCATTTCAATTTATTTTTGTATAGTGCCTTTCACAACAGAGTCAGCCCAAGGCGCTTTACATGGCTGTCCTGTAATACATTACAACATCATTAAGAGAGCACAACAGAAATCCAGTAAAAAGGAAAGACAAAAAATGAACAAAAATAAAGCCAGATGATAATGAAGAGGGGAAAAAAAAAATCTGGGGGTTCAAGGTCACCTGGCTGCCCAACCACCCTGTGTATGCTAACATGATGGTGGCACAGGAGGTCGTGCCTTCGTTTGGCAACCGGAGGGTTGCTGGTTTGAGCAAGACAGTGAACTCCAAATTGCTCCCAGTGTGCAGGTTGGCGCCTTGCATGTCAGCCTTCACACCGGTGTATGAATGGGTGAATGTGAGGCATGAATAGTAAAGCGCTTTGAGTACTCGTAGGAGTAGAAAAGCACTATATAAATGCTGTCTGTTTACCATTTCTACCATGCTGTGTAGCGCTTACTGTGACCTGAAGAAGGTGGGGAGCACTGTGATAATTATTTTCTCTAACTTCATTCAGCCTCTACTGCTGAGTAATAAGCTAAGGGCAGCACAGGCAGTTACCTGCCTGGTATCCTGCAAGTCACAGTATATATACAGCTATATAGCTCTGTGTTTCAAAAGGTTGTGAGTATCTTGAGGGCTCCACAGGGAACTGTTCTTGCTCCATTTATGCTTACCTTATAAGCCTCCAACTCCAATGTATATCATCTGCAGAAGTGTTGTGGAGTGTATTAGTGAGGTGGAGGAGGAGGTATACAGGAGCTTTTTGTCACAGAGTGGTGTTAGTTCAACTATCTCCAGCTCAGCATCAGAGAGACTATTGCTATTTTCACATTACAGGACTCGTTGTTCAATTCCGATTTTTTTGCTCAGATCAGAATTGCTTATCTTACGATTCACACTGATAATTACAAGTGACCTATATCTAAATGTAAAGTGAATGCATCTGTCCTCAGTGGCACCACCAACAAAAAATGCTCAGCGTATGTGTATAGGCAAAAAAATACATGAATTCCAATATGACTGCCCTCATTTATGATGTAGGACCACATATGACTCAACCCTGATTTAAAAAGAATAGATTTATGTGTCCACACAGCCCTGAAAACATCAGATCTAGGTCATATTAAGGCAAAAAAACAATCAGATTTGTGTCAGTTCTACCTGATAATGCGAATGTAACCTAAGGAGATGGTATGGGACTTTTGAAGAAAAGCGTCTCCTGAGTCATTTCACTGTCCAGGGTGAGGATATGAAGGTGGTGTTGAACAATGAGTACTGGGGCTACACCTGGATTACCCTGGGGTGGTAACTGCATTTCTACCAGTCATATATTTATTGCATATTTATTCTCACCTGTATATTCACCTGTAAATTATAATTTTTTATTTGTTCCGTTATATTATACATTGCTCAAAAAATTTAAGGAACACTTTTTAATCAGAGTATAGTATCAAGTAAATTAAACTTCTGCGATATTGATCTGGTCAGTTAAGTATCAGAGGGGGTTGTTAATCAGTTTCAGCTGCTTTGGTGTTAATGAAATGAACAACAGGTACACTAGAGAGGCAACAATGAGACGACCCTCAAAAAAGGAATGGTTTAACAGGTGGAGGCCATTGACATTTTTTCCTCCTCATATTTTCTGACTGTTTTTTCAGTAGTTTTGCATTTGGCTACGGTCAGTGTAACTACTGGCATGCGGAGATACCTGGACCCTATAGAGTTTGCACAGGTAGTCCAACTCTTCCAGGATGGCGCATCAATACGTGCTATTGCCTGAAGGTTTATTTTGTCAGGGTGAGCACTGCCAGAGCCCTACAAAATATCCTCTAGCAGGCCACTGGTGTGAATGTCTCTTACCAAACAATCAGAAACAGATTTCATGGTGGATGCACAGACCTCTACAGGCTAGACGACGCCACCTTGACTGCCATTAGGTATTGGGATGAAATCCTTCGACCCATTATCAGACCCTACGCTGGTGCAGTGGGTCCTGGGTTCCTCCTGCTGCACGACAATGTCCGGCCCGGCGAGAGCTCAGTGATGCCCAGGTCCAGATCTGAACACCATCCATCATCTCATTAGGAGCATGGCCCGACGTTGTCAGGCATGCATACAAGCATGTGGGGGCCATACAAACTACTGAGTATGATTTTGAGTTGCTGCAATGAAATTTCGGCAAAATGGACAACCGCACCGCATTATTTTTTCACTTTGATTTTCGGGGTGTCTTTGAATTCAGCCCCTCTGTATGTTGATAATTTTCTTTTCCATCAAATGATGTGGCATCCTTTTGTTCCTAACACATTACCCAGTCCATATCAGTATAGATATCCAGCATGATTTTTTTCCCCCATTGAGATTTGATGTGTTTTCAAAGTGTTTCAAATTTTTTCGAGCAGTGTACATTCTACCCCTTACTTATGTCTGTTTTTCCTATTTGAATTTGAGCTATGGTATAATGCTAAGTTGCTTGCCAGATGAATAAAGTACCTCCTCTCTGTCACAGGCTGGGCTTCCTTTAAGTTAAAACAAATACAGTGGTACCTTGACCCACGAACAGTCCTGTTCATGAACAAATCGGGTTACGAACCAGATGTTCAAAAATTTTTTGTATTGGTTTGTGAACCGTGTTTCAGCCTGCGAACATAAACATCCCCCAAAAGAGTCCATTGAAAGTGCCACAAAGAACCACCTGAAACATGAACAAGTGTACATTATACCCAAGAATGGTTGTGGAATGTTTTTACTATATCTCTTCAGAGGTCGAATATCTGAAAAAAGAAAAAAATAGAGAGAGACAGAACGTTCTGCTATAGCGGTACCTTTCAGTGATTGATAAACATGTTTGTGATGGCTTTTAACAGTCACATATCTATACATAAAATTGCAGTACTTCATTAATAACGTAAATTAAGTAACTCCTATTTAAGTGTTATATTCTCTATTCACACATAGTGGCAACTGCGTATTGTTTGTTTACAGTACAATAAGAAGTTCATCGCCATACGTGTGGCATCACGAAATGTACATAAAAATTTTAGGCATATGAATATAATGTACAGTATAATAAAAAAATTCTCATTTTCAAAATTACTATATTGTTTTTGACTTTTAATGTTAATTGTTTAGTTTTTTGGGGGGGGGATGTTTTGTGGTTCTTTTTCATGTTTTGGCATCTTTCGAGCAACCAGCCCGCCAACAAGCGTATGCTCAGTTGTATTGTTTTATATAATGTAGCATTATTTATGTATAATTAAGGTTATTTTAATTTAAGTCTATATTCTTGGTCAAAGAAAAACGAAGAAAAAAAATTAAAAATTCAGTGTTTGAATTCTGGGTTTGAATGATTAATTTGTATTTACATTATTTTAAATGGAAAAAAATGATTCAGGTCGCGAACTTTTCGTGAGCCGAGGTACCACTGTATTCAGAAAGGAGGTTGGCTAAGTGTTTTTTTATTATTTTGCCTCTGGTAATTTATGTATTTGCTGTGCGATTGATTCCATCTAAAGGGGGAAGAAAAAATGAACAAATATGACATAAACAATTTTGCAGACTCCACTCTGTCCACTCTGACATGCGGTGCTCGTAAGGTATGAACATAAAGAATCAGCCTTGGCAGACAACTATGAACCTATATTCCAGGGGACCGAACTATACATCACCTTAGAGTGTACAAGATTTTAAAAGACTTAGACTAAAAGACAGCCAGATTGTAAGAAGGATTGTTATGCTTATAGAGATACAATCAGATAACACTTTACCTTATAAAACATAATGTCCCTAATGACTACTAACAAGACTTAGCCTGTAAGAAAATATATATATATATATATATATATATATATAACTCTTTAGTAGCATCCAACTTTTCATAAATGACTGTATGTGTATCTTTCCGTTACCTGTTGTCATTTATTTGATTGATACTTTTTATTAATCCCCGTAGGGAAATTGTCTTTTACGCCTCCCACAACTTGCTCTTTGCAGAGTAAGTTGTCTGTGAAGGGCAGCCACCTGTAGCGGCGCCCAGGGAGCTGGGGGTTAAGGGCCTTGCTAAAGGACCCGCAGATGTGCTGAGGCGACCTTGTGATTACAGGCACACAGGCTTAGCCCACTGAGCCACACGCTGCCCCCTATTGTTATTTGTAACTTGTGTTAAGATTATTATTAAAATAACAATAAACAAGCAAACAAACAGTTATGTAAGATGCAAAATACACATAACATAAAAACAGAAATCTTTACCTTAATTCTTATTATAATAATACCACTTAGTAAAGGGATTCAGTAAACTTTACCAAGTAATATTATACAATAAAGTCTTCCCTGTCTTTAAAAAATACCAGATTTTGCAAATATAAACTTTTTTGATATATTTTCTAAATATATTACGCATGTTAATGTTTAACTCCAGATAGAGAAATTGTTGAATAATTGCAATAAACCAGCAAATTGTCATCACTACTACTCTGTTCAACCAAACGCCATAATAAGAAATTACCCCCAAAAGTAGAAGTTTGTAAGCGTAGAGATTGTACAGCAGTTAGACACTGCATTTTGGTGGAGGCCTACCTTAACCATCTGGAGTCTTGAGGACTCTCAGCCACTTTTGAGGTAGTCTGACATGCCTTGACATTTTGAAATATTTCACCTATCTAAAAAACATTTATCCCAAAGTGCTACAAATGCTTTTATCCAGCATAAACTCAGCAGCAATAGTCTGAGACCATTTAGAATGTCATTCTTCTATTTGTTGTTTAACTCAACTTTAAACATACTGTAGCGTCGGTGGGATCTGAGTATCCCGGCATGCTTGTGAGCCTTGTATATATAGCCCTATGTATGTTCTGTAAATAACCCTTGTTCATATTTGTTAGTGTGATTACTTGTGCTCCTGACTGTCGCCTGTACCATTACCTGTGACGTGTGTAATCCTCACGTGTTCTAGTGTTGTTTAATACCCCTACCGCGTGTAAGCCTTCCCGTCTGGTGTGTAACCTCCCCACTTTTGCGTGTCATGTTTGCCTCTGTATATTGTAGCTTACTGTGTGGTCCTTTTAAGGACTGTACATTAAAGAGCAACTTTGTGAGAAATCATCTCCTCTCGTCTTTTGGTGTCACTGCCATGATGCTTTGGTCCGCCAAGTGTCACACTGGTGTCAGAAGTGGGATGCCAGAAGTGGCCTCACTGGTGCTACTGAACACTTGGCTAGCTCAGAAGCGCTGTGAGCTGCAGGAGGCAGAAGTCGTACTGCAGAGTTGTGAGGAACACTTGGTGTTCCCTGGCCAGGAGGACCCTCTGGATGGGGTGCCAGATCCACCTAAGGCATGTAGGAAGAATGGTCAACAGCCGGGGGGATCTGTCACACCTGCAGCTAAGCCCTGCCAGTGCTTGCGAGCATCGGGAGCTGAAGGCCTCCTCGTCATTGGAGGTGATGCACCACCGGCTGCCACTAAACCTTTGGGAGGGGGGAGTAGCGTAGGAGGGGATTGAGTATCCCAGCATGCTTGCGAGCCTTGTATATAGCCCTGTGTATGTCCTGTAAATAGACCTTGTACGTATTTGTCAGCGTGATTACTACTGCTCCCGACTGTTGTGTGTACATATGTGTACATTTATGTCATATGTGTAATTCTGACGTGCCCTAGTGTTGTATAATTCCCCAACCATGTGGGAACCTTCCCGCCTGGTGTGTAACCTCATTGCATCTGCCTGTCATGTTTGCCCATGTGTATTGTTGCTTACTGCATGGCCCTTTTTAAGGACTACATTAAAGAGCAACTTGATGAGAAACTGTCTCCTCTCGTTGTTTGCCATCGCTGCCATTGTGCCTTGGTCAACCAAACGTCACAGTACACAAGTTGATTTCAGAAGTGATGGGAAATTGCTTTAAAAAGACAAAAAACAAACAAAAAACGCTTCTAGCCAAGACAAGTGGCCTTTAGGGTGTCACGTGGCTACCTGTGAGAACGCGGACGTTTTTAGCGAACCCACTTATACTCTTGTGAAATGTTGAGCTATTTAGAGAAGCTGAAAGCTAGATCTACTACGGGTTATTTGTTCCATTATGAACAAGCAAAACGAAGCAAACCAAATTAGCGATATAAATACCTTTAATAAGCAGATTTTAGTAGTTACGGAGATTCGTGAATTATGTCATTTTTTAGTTAGTTTTTTTTAGTTTCAAGTGATGGTGAGTTACTCCGTCTAAATACACGTATATGTGGATATTTGCTGTGTAAGCAGATAAAAAAATTAAATTAGGCTTCCACTGACATTTCTTATTTTATTTAGGATTTTGGTGTGAAACATATATATATTGAAAGAATATAACCGCATGATGTCGGAGCAGCGATTTGTCTAGCGAGTAGCAAGCAACACGCTCATAAAGTTTCGTTTAAACTACGATTTAGTGTAACAGTTTTAACTAAAGCAGATATTTCTCATATGTTTTAACGTAATAATACAATTCTCACAGATGTATGCACAGATGTATAAAATCAATCGAGATTTTTGTCATTGTTTGACGTAAGCTGGTATTTAAATAACTTGCGAGCAAAATTGTACAGTATTAAACCAGAGTTCAGTGGCTCTTTTGATTAATATGTCACACGATCACGGTTCATTTTATTGCAATTGCGGCGCAGATTTCTGTAATGGATGTTTAACAGAGAAAACTATTTAACCTTTGATCCTGTCTGTTCATCTGTAGTGGGCATTGGCAGTGACGGAAAACATGTCAGCATTTAAAGTAATCAATCTAGCAGTGCATTTAAGTTATTGCAGCGGCCTCCGTTGCTTCGGGAACGCTATACGATTGCTAAAACACTGACCTAGGTAAGGCACGAGTAGCAGCGTTATTTCAGGTATAATATATTGAGCTAAGCCTTTAACGAACTACAACTTAAGTAAGGACTTTCGGAATGTATAATGCTTCATCATCAGAATACAATTAGTACATTGAACTGACTTTTTCTTAGAATGTATAGGGTTCTCCGGACCCTAGAAATGTACACTGACTAAAATCAATAGTAAATGTTTTAATACTTAAGTTTGATAGCTATTATTTTAATGACATAATAAAGTTGAAAAATTTCTCAGCCTTCTAATTTAAATTTGAAGACAAAGTATAATTTTGTTCATAAGCATTTATTGTTTATAAGGGTTTCGCTAAGAGCAGGGGTTTTCTATCGCGATTACTTGTTTTCTTGTTTTCATTTCGGCTAGCTACAATTTGCTATTCAATTATCTGAGCAATGCAGCAAAAGTTAGCGATTCTAGTATTCGTATGAAAACACATCAAGGTAAGAAAGACTATTAACAGAGAATTTTTCATTTCATTCCCAATAGTCTCATTTTAGCCTGCCTTTTCTAATGATTTAATCTGTACTGTCTGACAAACAAATGATTGCAAAAATTTCCAAGTAAATACTTTCCAAAGGAAAGCCACAATTACATCCGTGACTCCGCATAGATTTTGCCATTAAGTTGTATAAATGTAAAAGGAACCCTTTGAATTTTTAGGGAGATCACAGTCCCTTAATACATTTAATACAAATTGTGGTCATATACCTAACATGTTTCACATAAGTGTGTATGAATGTTTAGTGTATGACATATATTTTGCATTTTCTGTGAAGGTAGAAAGATTGCCAGGAAACTCCTGCTGACTGAAGGCACTTTCTATGCCCCGAAAATGACAAACAAACAATAGATTCTGCCACCATTTTGCCATGCTGCCAAAAGAACATAAAAGGTATGTGTTAAAGATTTTATGATTTTAATTAATTAATGTGCAATACCCGTGTGATGTTCTCTACTGTTTCTTGTTAACAACATAAACCTTTTTGTCAATTATTAGTTGATTTAGTATTTCTGACAATTTGCTTACAATGTAATTTATAAATCATGCTACCTGTGTGCTGTCTGAGCAACTTGCAGTGTACTCACTGCTGTCAAAGCAAACAGTGAAAACTTTAATGTTGTGTAGCTTTCAAGTGGATCAGCCTGTAAAAGCTGAAACGTAAGCTTTGGATAATAACATACAAGCTGTACTGCACCATCAGTGTAGCTGGGCAAAAGAGTGAACCTCATCCTTCCATCTCAGTCAGCATTTAGCTGAACCATATGCGTAGCATTATGGGAAAAACATTACTGCAAATTATAGTGAAATGCTTCATAAGCTTGGAGAATGTATGATGAATTGTACACGCTTCTGAGGTAGTATATCATTGAATTTGGTCTGGTTCTTGGAAGGCAGGTGGTGTGAATTCATAGGTGTGTGTGTGTGTGTGTGTATTTGTGTGCGTGCAAGGACGCACGTGTGTATATACTTTATATATATATAGATAGAGAGAGAGAGGGAGAGAGAGAGTTAAAGTGGGGGGACAGTGTGTGGCTAGGCCTCTGTGCCTGTGATCGGTAGGTCACTGGTTCAAGCTTGGCCTCAGCAGAATAGTCACATGTCTGTGGGCTCTTGAGCAAGGCCACTTAGCCCTGGGTGTCACAAGGTGACTGTCCCTTTGCTGTGCCCCCCAAGCTTGCTCTCACCTGTATGGAGAGCAGGATGAGCCAAAGCAAACAGAGAACTTCCTCACAGCTATTAACAGAGTACTGTTATTACTAAACTCTAATTAAAACATTCATTACACTGCACTAACCGTCTCCCATTAGTTTCTAATTTCTGTGAAATGTAGCCCTATTTGGTCTGCATCCTGAGACTAAAGCTATGTAACTATTAACCTGTGAGCTGATGCTTAGAAAGCGATTCTGACAGACATGTTTTTGAGAGTTTTCAACAGGTGCACCCATTTCTGAAATAGCCAATACAGAAATAAAGGTAAAAATTACAGAGCGACTTGATTAAAATATGAGTAGGCTTCCCAGTTTTGCTCTAGATTACATGTGGAACACAAACTCACCAACAAAAGCCTCTTGGTAGCAGGAAAGCACATCTGTAAGTTCCCTGTAGGACAAAGCATTCTATTTAATAACATAATATGTGGGATGGGTGCAAACTCCTCACATTTCTCAGAAGACTTAATTGGTGAGCAAGTGGGTTAGTGATGCATTGATAAAGAAATTTTTAGCTGATACCGATAGCCAATTATATCAAAAACTGACACTGATACTGATTGTTTGGGAGGACCTGCTTAAATAAGTTTAAAGGCACACTCCATTTTTTTGGTAAGAAAACACCAACTCTGGCATGCAACAACACTCCCCGAGCACCAGTGGCGGCTGGCCCATAGCGGGCGCTCGGGCACCGCCCTCCCAGATGTGGGGAGGGAATATAAAATATATAAAAATAAAAAAAGATTTTTTTTTATTAATGTCAGTTTTACTTAATAGTGTGTGCCTACATGCAATCTGAATTGTCTAAATAAGATTTCCACCAACTGACTCTCATTCAACAGTGAATTTCCACCGACAGATTTCCACCAATCATTTCTCTTCTTGGGCGC
>JAODKC010000053.1:12278505-12301860 GCA_026777985.1 Mormyrops attenuatus | reverse complement strand
GGTACTCGGGAGCATTCCACACGAGGTTAGGGAGGAGGCGTGGTCCACAGCAGGGCAATCGGGGCTGGGTGTGACACAGAGCTTCCTGAAAACAAGTGTTTTCTATTTCTGATTTCTATGTGAAATTTCTCTAGGTTTTCAAAGTTCCCAAAAAGAGTTATAGGTTTTTCGCAGAGCCTGAACAGAATGGTTGTCTATAAAGGACATGAGTGGCAAAAAATCTGAGTGGCAGTGTTATCAGTTTGGATGCCGCTAGAACACATGTAAAATGGAAAAGAGGTGTTGATCTTTTGATGGACTGCCAAAAACCTAAGAAAATAGAAGCAAAACAGAAACAACTGGAGTCCAGTCTCCGAAACATGGATTTGCAGTTGTCCTTGCGTGTCAGTTATGTTGGATTTTTGGGTGAAATCATACCTTAAGTTTTATATTCCATTGACTACTTATTAAGTAAATATTTTGCATCTTTCATTTAAATTCTGTGTAACTGTAAAGTTTTGTCACCATTTGTTAAGCAAACAAAGAGGTTAGATAGTGTTAGCTATCCAAGAGAAACCCAGTTTTCCTTATTAAGGGGCTACTTCCCAAAGCAAATCTAGACAGAGTTTTAACCTAACAGTTTTCTCTGGAAGATGTTTTCAGGAAACCCTGTTCCTGACAACATATCAATGTCTTATGGTCTTTTAGTCCTTTGGTAAGATATATGGATCCCTGTTGAGTCCCATTGCCATTAATTTAAGCAGACAATTCTTTGTTTCAGTCTCCTCAACTAAAATTTGCAGCATGTTTTCCCACTCAGTATGTCTGAAAGACATGTTCTGGTGGGAAAGTGGCATCAATGCATACACTCTATAATGGAAATCTGTCATCCAGGTCATAGTATAGCTGGTAGAAGTCTCAAAAACAACTGGACTGACAGTTGTTTGATAAAACCTTTCAACACTCATTTGTGAGGCTTCACCAGTTCATCTTTACTGTGGGGGATGCCTGTGGAATGAACTGTGGATCTAATACGACAATGTCAGACTTTTTAGAATGACAGTCATTTTCCACAATTCAGATGAACTGATGAAACCTCTTGGATGAATGATGAAATGTTTTCATGATCAAACAGAAAATGCAGTTGTTTTTGTCTCATTGCTGGATTTCTCATTAATTATTGCATGTTAGAAAGAATGCGATGCATTTTGTTCTTTGGCCACTTGGAGTCAGTGTTTTACTTTATTTATGAAAATACTTTTAAACCAGTGGGAAGGACGATGTCTTATCAGGTGGTAGAGTTCTGCTGAACCCACATATAATGTTATAATTTAAAATGACTAATTAGCATCCAGAGAGTATTTTATAAACGTTGAGATTAAACTAGTAATACTTTTGTAGTTTTATTCTTTAAAAAAAAACAGAATAATAAGTCAGAGACATACTGGGATATTTGCTATAGTACACAAGAATGCAAATATGCAGCTCAGTATACACTGCCTTTACAATGACCTCATTGAAGGTCTTTGGGATATGTTTAAGGAGGCTTTATGGAAAACTGTGTGCTGTCATGCAATGTTCCTTATTGACAGTCTCTCATTTTCATATTGTAAAAATTTTACAAGATGACAAGTCAATATACCATGTTTATCTTCCAGCCCTATTCCCTTGCTTAATTTCACCGACCAGGGATTTTTTCCAGGTTGTGTCAGTTTTGTGTCTGTGCAGTGGCCTATTACAAACCAAACTCCATTTCCCAGCCACAGTGCCACAGCCACTAGAGGTTGCTCATGGCCCGCTGCTGGGCCAGAGACCAGTTGAGAAACACTGACCTAAAGAGTATACACAAACTATAATATTATGGTAGTGTTAAAAGGGTAAAGTGTCAAGAAGACTCAGGGTCAGGCAAGAAAACAGCAGGAGATGACTAAAAATTCAGTGATTGGTAATTTGTTCACACACCAAGCTAGGTTTTGATGTCTCCCGTAAAATGCACAAGAAAAAAGCAATCAAAAATGGAAAAAGAAAAAAAAATGGAAGAAACCCATAGAGAAAACTCCTAATATAAATACATATCCATAAACAAAGGGAAGCAATCCAACCATCACACTAAGAAACTGTGGCCTCTAACACAGGGTACACAGGTAAAAGGACAAAACAGGATCAACTTCTCTCAAGCCTACTACCACTTATATAACCCATCATCCCCACCCCTTTAACTGGAAACTACCATTCCCAAAAACATTGGGGCAATATCCCCCAAAAGGGGCAGAAGGAAAACAAGATAGGGCTAAAATATTAAATAATAACCAGCCTTTTGCCCATATCAAATGTTTAAAGTAAACACCCATCAATTATATTTACCATTAGCAACAGTTTATCTTAATTAATTCCACAAGCATGCAACTTCCACTCTTGTGTACACCCCCACCTCCCTGTAGGCATACTGGAATAGGGGTGCACTTCCCTAACGACCAGGACGCTACTAAGGAAGTAAGGTCCATCAACAATCCGTTCTCACTACTATGCAACTAATCTTGTCACCTACTGTTACATTCAATTATATAACAAATGAAAGGAAACAAAAAAATACACAACAATCGAGCGGGGAAGCCTAGTCCAACTAAGCACCTTCAAAATCACTGGGCCTGAACACTGGATCCGCCTTCTAAAGATATGTAATTTAAAATTTCCCACTGAAACATAAGAAAGTAAAACTTTCAGTGAAGTATGTTAACTTGCTCTACATTGGACAGAACACCAACGTATGCTTGTTATGGGTCCCTTCCGCACTGCAGTAACCCACATGCCACAGGCAATTCTAGATCCCATTTACCGGGGCTTCAGCTATCCTATTTTTTTGTCTCAAACTCTCTGAATTATTATTTTTTTTAACCCAGTTAGTGATTTCAATCCCATATTTCTTGGGGACTGAGCCCCTCCCCCAAAGGGTCAAATGCTAGAATTGTCCATACCATCGACTATGCTGTATGTCGACATGAGCTCAGATCAGCCTTCATTCCACATTTTTCCTCATGTAATAAACTTGCCATGTTATGGAAAAATAATATGTACATGTTGCTTCTATGCTAAAAATTATAATTGTGGCCTGCTGAGTGTGCAAAACACAAGCTATTCTCTTCAAAACCTCTCCAAAACTAGATACAATATTTTTTGGAACAACAGCAATGCAATGGCACTATAAAGAGGGGGAAAGGTAGGATGTTACCAAGGGCCCTTGAGTGAATTTCTATGTTAAATTTCCCTAACTGGCTATCGGACTGCTACTGATAAAATTTGCTCCCCAAGTGGAGGAGTTTAAGTATCTCGGGTTTTGTTCATGAGTGAAGGAAGGATGGAATGGGAGACTGACAGGCGGGTCGGTGCGGCGTCAGTGAAGCTGGAAACCCATATCAGACAAGAATGGGACTAAATTCCAACACCAAAACTCCAGAAACTAATAACCTCGATGCCCAGACGTCTTCAAACTGTTTAGAAAAGAAGAGGAGATGCTACACCATGGTAAACATGCCCCTGTGCTACACCGTGGTAAACATGCTCTTGTGCTACACCGTGGTAAACATACACCGTGGTAAACATGCCCCTGTGCTACACCCTGGTAAACATGCCCCTGTGCTACACCGTGGTAAACATGCTCTTGTGCTACACCGTGGTAAACATACACCGTGGTAAACATGCCCCTGTGCTACACCCTGGTAAACATGCCCCTGTCCCAACTATTTTGAGACCTGTTGCAAGCATCAGATTTGAAATTAATTTTGTGCATAAAATTGTAAAATTTCTCAGTTTAAATATTTGTTGTGTTATCTATGTTCTGTTGTGAATAAAATATTGGCTCATGAGATTTCAAAGTCTTTTAGTTTTCATATTATTCAAATTTTAAAGAACGTCCCAACTTTTCCCGAATTCGGGTTATAGTCAGTTTCCGGCAGCACCAGTTCTAGTCTAAAGCTGATACTTTTCAAAACAGTCAGCTACACTCCAATCAGAACATTCAACCATGCAATATATATGCGTTTGTTGTGGGTTATGTTACTACTGTGAATATAATCAACATCTTCTTCCTTTAACATGATGCATGGTGCTTTGCTAGTCCATTGACTGAGGAATCCATAATTACTAATGATGACAATGCTGTATTCTTGTACATGTGCTCTTTTGGGAACAGTGTACATAAATTACCCTTGTGTTGTTCTACTATTGGTTAATGGTTCTTTGGTAGTTTGTGGGGTTTCGAAGTATGATTTATACACTTTGCTTTTGGTAGTCCTTTCATAGCATTATTTTTTTTTTATCCAGGGACAGTAAAGTTTGAGTTGAGTGTTGGGACTTGTGTATCTGTGTTTATTGTGTTGTCCTCAGTTGCACTGTGGTGCAACCATGTGCATTCTCTGTACATATTCAGCAGTGTCTGTTACAAGCATCCTGGAAAATGCTTTTATTCTGCTGTAGGAAGTTTAGATTTGGAGTGAGACAGTGAATAAACTGTATGACCTGTTTAACATAATGCCTCCCTGCATTTTTAAACAGCAGAACCCCCCTAGTGGACAAGGCTTCACTCTTAAGTATGTTTTTTCCCTTTTGTTATGCTGATCTGTACTCTGATCTGTTTCAGTATTTGGCAGAAGACAGCAATATGTTCCTTAGTAAAGAAATTCAAAGTGTTCAGTAAATAATCCCTGGAAACAATTATAAATACCAGTATTATATTCTATAGCCGACAGATTACGATAAATTCTGTGTGTGTGTGTGTGTGTGTAAATTCTGGCATAAAAACTTATATTTTTTGTAGCAGGTTGCAGTTATTAAAACAGAATTAGTGACTGACAATTCTTATAATATTTAGCTGTTTTCCCAGAACTGTTACATAACTATACTTTCCAAAGCTAGAAATCTCTGAAAACCAGAAATGTTCAGATATGTCTTTAAAGCTCTATATTTACTTACAAATGGAAATTTAAACCCTTTGTCATCCTGTAGTGGCAGTGGATGAAAAATAAACATGTGACACATTTTTGCACATTTTTCCAGTTTTGTTGTGGTCATATATAAAGGAGCCTTTTTCATCAGAGTTGTAAGCTGAGTTGGTCTTCTGCTTTATCTTCTTTTGCTTGCATATTCTCTGTGCAGTACATTCTTTCAGGCTTGGTTGTACAGTAGATGCTCACACTCCCCCTGCTTCTGTTTTTTTTATTTTTTGCTTTTTTAAATTTTTTAAATCCTTGTTCATTTGTAATAGTTTGCACTGCAATGTGGTGTCTATGGTCATTACCGCTAGGAAAAAGCAGTAGGGCAAGGAAGGGAGTCCTTGGCAAACTTTATTGGGCAATCAGAAGATTTGTTTATTGGCCCACAAACAATAGCAGACATGTGCCATGAAGCCGGCCCTGATATTTATCTTGTGTATTGACTGAGCACCGAGCCTGCACAGAGTAGAAAGAATTTCTGTTTGAGCGTCCAGGGCTTACCTACAGATGCATAAATTAAAGCATGTGAGTATACCTGTATGCATTTTGTGGCGTTGCCAGGCTTATGTGGTGATGTGGAGGCATGGGGGTGTTTGCAAAAATCTTTTCTTTCTTGACTAAGGTGATTACTTCCTTTATACACTCACGTTTATTGCATAGCAACAGTGCTTGAATTTGTGAGTCACCTGTATCTGCTGTGATTAATTTCTTCTAACTTTTCTTGTGATCTGCCTTTTTGTTTAAGGGAGGAGAAGAGGCCCAAGCCAGGCCCAATGAGTCTGTCAGGGTGTTTGGTGTAAACGCTGCTATGTTCTGCCTGTCTGGGCTGGTCTTTTCCCTGTGATATCTCACCTGAGGAATTCGCTGGGCTCTTGCACAAAGGGAATCACTCATCATTCACACAAAAGGAAATGGAAACAAATCTTCCTCCCACCCTGCTGTACTTTCTTTAGTGACATGAAATTGTTCTAAGAGGTTGAACTTTCCTAAGCTTGTTTTTTATACCTCCATGAAATCTTTTTTTTTTCCAGTTTTCGCTAAGCATAACGTTTGCTTTGCAGTTTGTGCACAAACCTTCAGGGCCATCGTCACTGAAAGCTGCTCTGTAAACAGTGATGGAAATGATTGCAGTGCTGCTCCACCCTTGCATAGTGATATATAAAGCAGCTATTCTGTTGCCTAAGGTGGTACATTTGGTTTGGGAAGGAATTTTTTGAGGTGCATTTATTTGAGGCGCATTTAGTGCATGGTGGTTCAACAGTAGCAAAATATTTTTTGTTATGTATGGGCATTATTTAAACTCACATCGGTTTAAGATTCCATTAAAACATCACACTGCATGACACTTTTTCCCCCTCATATGTACCAATAATACTTCTAGAATAATAATTATAAGTATATTATAATTATATAATAATAATAATAATAATAGAATATTTCTAATGATTTTTAAGGTCTGACAATGCAATTAGACTGAGGAATTGTTACCGTACATTATGGGCATTGCCATATTTTTGATATTTTTTGTAATGATTTGAAAATTTAATTGTGGCATCACCATTGTCTCTTTATAATTTGTCTATTAAAGAAAAAGAAACTTGTTTTAGTTAGAAAATATTTTGTTGTAAGTAAAGAAATCAGGTCATGGTGTCTCCAGGATATTAGTTTATTTAGCAGTATGGCAGCTTTCTTTGGGCTATTCTGGAGTTTTGCATAACTGGCATGTGTGTAAGAGTTTGCTTGTATGTGTGCATTGCCTGTATTTTTTATTATTACTTTTTCTTTTTTTTGCATCATGACATCTAATGTTTTCATTCAGTTTCCCTGTTTGTCACAAATGCAGACATTTTAGAGATGGGATCTAAATGAAATACCTTAATTTGTTAAAGGTTTGCATCTGTCCATCCCCCTTCTGATGTCCATCCTGCCAGATAAAGCTGCTGTACTCACATACTTCAGACCTGACAGTAAATCACATCTCCATTCACATACCTTTGTGGCAGGACTCTGCGGCATTGTTCTATTACCACATTATGTTTACTTTGAATTCCACATTACAGGAAGAATTTTTCCCATTGCAGTACAGTATATTATTAATGTTGTCTATTAAAATATAATAGAGTATATTTTCTCCACATAATATTTGATGATGAGAAACATAGAATGAAATTTAAATTGTAAACTTGGTGAAAACAAGTTCTTATCTATAAGAGATGTTATAAGGTATGTCTTTGTAAGTGAACCTTGGAGACAGAGTCCTTGCTGTTGTTACAGATAATTGGGAATGATTTTGGGAGCAGCTTATACCGTATCCTCAGGCATAACCGCTTAATTGATTTGAATTCAAAACAAATAGCTACTGTTCATGACAGAACCTGCTTTTTTCAAGACACTGCAAAATTTAGCAGAAGCAGTAACTAATTCTGCCTATGTCATAATAAATATGAAAACCACACAGTTTGGAGTCGGCAGGATTTGTCTCACTAGATGGACTTCCAAGTGTAATTTTGACAAATACCCTTCACTTCCTCGTCTATATTCCATATTTTATACTTCTTGTAGATATTTACATTTAGCCAATTAGAGAGGTTTTTTTTGAAAATGTTTTCTGTCACAGTGGCAGGATGGGTGTGATTCTCTGGTGTGGCTTTTTTGTATCACACTATTTGAATTATTTTCAGCCCTTAATTAATAGTCTAAGTATACTTCATCTAAAGTCAGTTAAATAAGATGTCTCAAATAAATATTTTTGTACTTCCTGTGCTTTCACCTTCAGCATGCCTGTTAAAAATGCAGTGCATTACTTTGCTTTCATGCAATTGTTGATTCATTTATTAATCAACTCTCATTGTCCTTTTGCTGTCTGATCTCACATTGAGAACAACATATAAAAATCTCATCTGTTAACATGTCTTTTATTTGCATTTTTAGCAACAGTTAGCAACTCCTAATTTGAGACTTCACACTACCTAGGTTTCTCTTCGCACTGGAGTCTAGTGGTAGGCTATCAGTTGTTTCAGTGAACCAGCACACATAGCCTAACAGAAGTAGAAAGAAACAGAACAGTTCCTGTGTCTTTGATAGTCAATGCGTTACACGCAATTTAGTCGAGCTATGACCTTTCAGTCGGACTACTGTCCTTGCCGCAGTATACATGCATGGGAGGGGAATCGATTTATTGACAGAAATATGTATGACTCAGCTAAATTATGTGCCAATACGGCTCCTTTCACCTTGTCAGTATTGGGTTTTTTCAGGTTGACCTATTATGTCACAGATGTTTTTTTTAAAAATAATAATATTAATGGATGCATTGACAAATGAAGGGGACTGCAGAGCACATGCAGAGAGCCTAGGTCAGTTTGTGTCCAATTAAGTGTATACATTCAGGAGTAAATCGACTCCCGGTCGCATTATCTGAGTTCGACTTTAAGAAATTCGATTTAGTATGATTTCAGTCGGACTGATTTGTTCACATGTACTTTAAAAGTCCAGTTTTAGTCAGACTAACACAATAATTCGATTTTCTTAGTGTGCAGGTAAATATACTGACTGTCTCATTACAGTGGTAAACAAATTGTGAAAAGATATGGAGAGAACTAATTCAAAAATTTGAGACTAACGTTAGGTTGTATTGCCTTCTACTGTGCTAGAGCGCTACCCCTGCTGGTTTGCACTTAATGTTATGGGCCCAAGCATGCTTTTGTGCTGAAGAAAACATGGGTAGGAAAGCACTATCACAAAGCAGGATTAATATCCTTATTTTGTGGCTTATTTGGAGTTGTTTGGGTCATGGTGATACCCAGATTTATTATGAATGTAACACAATGACATTTATTTACTTGTGCTGCATGTATAAGAAGACAGTCCCACATTTTACCAAATATCTCAAAGTTTGTGCGGACTAGTGTTGTCCTAAAAAGGTGCTGTGGTAGTACATTTTTTGGTATTACATTTCAATATTACATTTCTTTAGTGCCTGTACCAATTATACCATTACAAACATCATTAATGCTATATATGACTAACGCTAACCATCGAATCAGAACCAAAGACTCAATATATGGGTTTCACTGCCAGAACTGAATGTCAGAATACATGGCTTACAACTTCGTAGCTGAGTTGCTGTTGTTCCCAGTTGTTTCCACTTTTATAATACCACTAACAGTTGATCATGGAACATTTAGTAGCGAGGAAATTTCACGAATTTATTGCACAGCTGGCATGCTATCACGGTACCACGTTTGAATTCACTGAGCTCCTGAGAGCAACCCATTTTTTCGTAAATGTTTGTAGAAGTAGTCTGCATGCCTAGGTGCTGGCTTTTATACACCTGCGGCTATGGAAGCGATTGGAGCACCTGAATTCAATGATTTACTTTTGGTTTTACCTCCCTTTCATAAAAATCCCTTAGTTGCAAATATCTAAAGTGATCCTGGTTACCTAAGGTATATTTCTGTTTTATCTCCTGAAAGGTCATAAAATTCCCATCTTTCATTACTGTACACAGTGCTGTTATTCCACTTCTCATCCATTGTTTGAATCTCTGATCCAGCGTATTTGGAATAAAGTGCTTGTCATAAGCTACCCATCGAAATAGTCTGAGTTCCCCCTCAAGTTTATATTTCCGCACTATATTAAACCACAAATTAAATGTAAAACTACGTGACATTATCCATTTTCACAAGCCAATCTTTTGCCTCCTCTCCACCTCCAATGAAACTCTGAATTTCCCTCCCTTGTACATATTGCTCAAAATATTTCCATTTTGCCTCATAATCCTTAGCACTCCAGCAAATTACAGGTGTAATTTGTGGCGCATGGAAATATTCCTTAAAGTCCGGAAATGCCATACCTACTGCATGTTTCCCAAGCTGTAGATTTACATATTTGACCCTTGACCTTTGACCATTCTATATGAACCTTAACACCATTTTATCCCAGGTTCTGAATTGTTTCTCAGATATGTCGATGGGCAATGATTGAAATAAATAAAGAAGCCATGGAAGAATGCACATCTTTATCACTTATATTCCTGAATTGAAATCCAATGAAAGGACATCCCACCTCTCAAGATCGCTCCTAATTTCTTTATTCACTTTGATATAATCGGCTTCATATAGTTCATCAAAACCTCTTGTTAAGGTAACCCCAAGATATTTAATTCCAGTTGCACTCCTGTATCCTGAAAAGGTACCAAACATCTTGAGTTCAATAAGTAATATAGGAAGGCTTGTACCAGGATCTTCTAAATAGCAAATTACATCACCAGCGAAAAGCCCAATAACATGTTTTTCATCCCCAACTGTTATCCCTTTAAGATCCTCATTCTGCATAATCAACTGTACCAGGAGTTCTATAAAAATTGCAAACAATGTAGGTGATAAGCAACAGCCCTGTCTGGCTGACCATTCTAGTTGTATTTTCTCAGTCAAATTGCCATTTATTTTAATCCTCGTGGTTGAACCTTGATAAAGAGTCTTAATACACTGAATGGCCTTCTCATTCAGTCTAGACTTCTCAAGTACCTGATACAGAAAAGCTCTACTGACACTGTCAAATACCTTTTCAGCATCCAGGCTTATTAAGGCAGCACTGATTTTGTTGCGTCTAATATGGTCAATAATATGCAAGGTCCTCCTAATATTGTCTTGAGTTTGCCGTCCCTTAATAAAACCTGTCTGGTCTTCGTCTATGATATCACTCATAAAATGTTCATATCGTTTTGCTATAATTGAGGTATACAGTTTATAATCTACATTAAGTATTGATATGGGTCTATAACCCCGGTCTTCAGTGTTTTTAATCTTGTTCTCTTGCCTTTTCCCAAAGGAGAGAGGGAGAAGGGCTGCGTATAAATTGGGACAAGATGAGAGAACCAGCCTTTAGCTCCCGCTGGAATCCGTTTGCCAAAGATTATCCCTATGCTACCTTCACCTACCACCCAGCGAGGACCGCCAGTGAGAAGTTCACTGCTCTGTGTGAGGTAAGAGTCAGGGAGTAAAACATAAGAAAGCCGCAAAACTAAAATGGGGAACCCCCCAAGATTGGATAATTTCATGTATTGTTCCTCAGTTACTGTGATTGAAATCCACACCATAAATAACTTATTTGGATTCAGAAATATTCAAATGAACATTTTCATGGAAAGAGGAAGGTTGGAGAGAATAATAAGGTCAGGAGTAGTGTCCTTTTAATGTAAAAAAATGTGTGTGTGTATGTGTTAGTTATGTGTATATTATATTGTGCTGACCAAATGTCCCCACAATAAGATAAAAACTTGTAAATTTGATGTTTGTTGATGTTGCCACCTTTTATCTGACTGCAAAAATCTTGCATTTTGTTTAGTTACTTATGGTTAAGATTTGGAGTAAGTAATTAGGGGGGTATGGTTGTCATTTTTGGGATTAGGGTTTTTCTCATAGAAGTGAATGGAGAGTCCACACAAAGATTTGAATAAATACATTTTTGTGTGGTTGGGGGGGGTTGGATTGATCACATTTGGGGGCCAAAATGTTCCCAAAGTGTGGTTAAACCTGAAACTTCCTTGGGGACATTTCTCAGGTCGGCATTTGGATGACCTCAATTTTTTAAAAATCTGTGAATGCAATCAAAAGAGTAAAAAAGCCATAACTGTAGTACTTTGTTTACTTTTTGTTAAGGTTAGGGCTGGGTGGGGGTTAAGGGTGTCATGAGATTAGGGTTATGCCCATAGAAATGAATGGAGATTCCCCACAAAGATGGGATACCCCTCCAAATCATTGAATTCACGTGTTCCAATCACTTCCATAGCCACAGGTGTATAAAATCAAGCACCTAGGCATGCAGACTGCTTCTACAAACATTTGCACCTGTGCAATTCATTCAAGTCCATTCATGAAATTTCCTCGCTGCTAAATATTCCACGGTCAACTGTTAGTGGTATTATAACAAAGTGGAAGCAATTGGGAACAACATCAACTCAGCCACGAAGTGGTAGGCCACGTAAAATCACAGAGCGGGGACAAAGCATTCTGAGTGTGTAGAAGTTGGCAACTGTATGCAGAGTCAATAATTACAGACCTCCAAACTTCATGTGGCCTTCAGATTAGCTGAAGAACCACCATGGTCTATATCCTACAATTGCTGAAGGGACCACTAATGAATCCCTGGAACATATTTATCAGGCACAAGGGATCCAGTGAAACTCTAGACCAGGGTTATTCAAATCACGGTCCTCAGGGCCAAGCCCTGCTGATTTTCCAGCCTTCCTTTACCTGTGCGCCAGGTGTGAAGCCTGTGGTCAATCAGAATCAGTAATCATTTAACTAACTACCTGGGAGAACTGAAAACAAGGCCTGGATTTGGAATCGAGGTCCAGATTTGAAGAACCCTGCTCTAGACCCTTACAATCTTTCATTCCTGAAGAGATGATGTGCTCATTGTTCCTCTACATGACAGTTCCTTAGGGCAATCAAGGTTGATTTTGATCCAGGCTCAGTCTGATTTGCTCACTCATAAGTAAAAACTGTATTTAAACACAGAATTTCCTGCATTTCCACCATCTTGCCCACAGCTCAAGGACTTCCAAGAGCATGTGATCCTGGCAGCCAAGCAGGCGCATTTGAAGAAGCCTATCCCAGGAAAGGCGAATGAGGTCCTTGTTTTGAATGAGCCCATTCTGATTGAAGCTTATGTGGGCCTTATGTCCTTCATCGGGAATCAGAACAAGCTGGGCTACTGTCTCGCACGAGGCAACATTGGTTTTTAGATTTACATTTTTATTCGACTTATTTTTTTGTCATTTTATTTGTCATGTGTATTGTTTTCCTTCCAGTTATTGAAGTTTACTAGGTTTGACGATAATGATTGAATTTTCAATATATTCAAATATTACTTGCAGCCTTGTTCATTTGCTGTATAAATCTGTAACTTTACTAACAGACTAAATTTGTTTGTTATTTTAAATTTAAAATCATGCTATTAAAATGAATGTAACATTTTCCAAATATTTGAAAAAATATTTTGAAGGCTGCAGTTCTTTCTTAGATGGAACAAGCTTGGTTTTCTGCTTTTTGTATTTGATTAAGTGTCAAGGAATGTACATCCGTGTCATGCATTTTAATAAAGCCTTTTCTGAGAAGATATGTTGGAGAGAATTTTTAAAATAGGGTTCTAAACAGCCAATTTTTTTTAGATCACAAAATTATCTATTCTCATGTTCCAGTGTTTTCTTTTTTCTCTTTCTTAATGATTTAACGAACTTGCAGAAAAACTGTAACATTATACAGGTTGTTTTATTTTATTACTATTGTCAAGAGTGACACAGAGCATTTCCAGTTCTTATAGACTGATACACAATTGTTCCTATGGGGCACCGCACTTAAGACAAAAAAGGTGTGGTCAAAACATCCAACTTTATTCACCATTTATTAGTTGTCATCATACTGAAGCCATATGGAAGCTAAACTTTTGATTGATTAAGATTTGTATGTTGTAGTATTAAAACGAAAGTGTTATAAAGTATATATTTCTGTATATACTTGTGTTATAAAGTATATATATATTTTTTAAGTAGATATTTCTCAATCATAACATCATATATGTAGCACGTAGCAAGTTGAGTGCTGAGAGTTCAGAAGTGTGATGGATGTTGGGTAAAAAATGTCCCTCAGCCGGGTTGTGCGTGCGTACTGAGTTCTGTAGCGTACTGTAGCAGGCTTCTGTAGCAGGACTGTTTAACTAATTGTTATGCCAAATGGTTGGGTCCCTCAAACTCAATTACGGAATCCCTGTGAGTCTGTTAATGTGAGACTTAAATTGGATTCACTAATTACCAGTATGGCTTAATAACCTGGGTTAGAAGGCTCGTCCACCAAGCTACATCACCAGGTAATGCAAACGATTGGTAGTGAAGCTCTTCTCACGGCCATTGAGAGTCTCGCGGAGGCTGAAGTTGTATAAAAGGCATACATTTATTTCTAACTAACACTATTCTAACATAAAACAGACATTACACTTAACATAAACAACTAACACAAAATAATGGAATAGAACCAAACAGAAGATAAAATGAAAATGCAGTGACTAGATTTAAATGGGTAACCTAAAAAGGGAAATACTGTTCTGCAAAGCAAGCACTGTTTAGGGAAACACAACTTTAAAGTTATAGAGCAGATTAAACAGAACAGTTTAGGTTGTTAGAATGAATGGAAGTTGGTTTACATGGTTGGCACTGAAGAAGGCGCGGTGTTTGTAGCGGTTGTTAGAGTGGAGCCCCTTGGATTTTCTCTCCTTTTGAAGCTTTAAGATAAAAGGCTTTGTCTTGGGGTTGCAGTTCTCTGTTGGGTAGCAGGTCTTCACCGGCAGGCTTCAGGACGGGCTTCTTTACTTGGATTCGCGGTAGTCTGGCGGAGTGTTTCCTGTCTGATGTCACTCAGGCTAAGGCACTCCTTGGGTCTCTTGTTTGTTGTCTCAGTGTATGCTCCGACCGCGGTGAGTGATGTCTTGTTAAGGGAGATATTTTACTCGCAACTTCGATCAGTGGTTAAACGGTGCCCACCAGGTGACATTCCTCTGGTCATGGGTGACTTCAATGCGACCACTGGCACTAAATGGGCTGGCTATGAGGACTGTGTCGGTCCCCTTGGGTCTGGAGACCAGGGTGAGAGTGGCTCCATGTTCCTTGACTTTGTGGAAGGTCATGGGCTGCACGTCACTGGCTCCTGGTTCCAACACCCTGAGCCACATTGTTGCACTTGGTACTCCAATACTGGTGGTGTGGCAAATGAGATCGATCACATCCTCATAGGCAGATGGTGAAGGCTCCTGCAGAAGTTTGCATGCAGTTTGTGTGAGCAACTTGCAGACTTAGGTGTGATTGCTGACTCTAATGTGATGTGGGAGACCTTCTGTGACAAGGCCCTGAAGGTTGCTGAGGGTTGGTGTTGCCAGTGTTCCCAGAAGGAGGTGTTTAATCTCGCAGGGCACGCTGGATATTATCGAGAGGAGTTGTAGCACACGACTTGGTGGCAACTCCAGTCTGCGCCGGGAACTGGGAAGGACGGCTGTGAGGGCTTTGAGGGCAGATAAGGAGGTGTTTGTTAGACAAATCTATGAGCAGGTGACACACTATCTGTGGTCTAGTGACGCACATCCTGCTTAAGGGGAATTGAAGCATTACGCATATCTGAATCTTGCAGACTTGCAGTCAGGGTGGATCAGTCCTTACCGATGACACTGTTGTGACCTGCTGGACCGGCTCCTTTGAGCAGTTGTTTAAAACTGACCCTCCAGCTAGGATGTTGGACATCTCTAGGCCCACAGTTCTCAAAGCTGATCCTCCGATCAGCTGTGAACCACCCAATCTCTCTGAGATTGCACGGGTAGAAAATCAGCTGGGGGCAGGGAAGGCCACAGGGATCTGTGGTATCCGGGATGAACTTCTCCAGGCTGGTGGTAAGGCTGTCCTCCTGGCATTGCAGGCAATCTTTGCTTCCATTTGGGAGTCAGATGTCATCTCAACTGACAGGGACTACAAGTCCTGTTGTCCAATCTGGAAAGGGAAGGGTGATCGCTTGGACTGCGGCAACTACAGAGGGATAACACTGGTCTCAGTGCCAGGTCCTTGCTAGGGTCACCCTTAACAGGATCTGTGATAGGACCATATGACATTTCTCATACAGAGGCAGTGGTGCTAATAACAAGCTATGTGAGGTAAAATCTGATAGAGAAAAGCCAGTTGGCCACCTCTATACCTAAACAGCTGCCAGTTCCCTACTCCAGTAGCTACCAAATTTCTACTGCCAGACAACAAACCTTTCCTTGTGATTGTTTGTTGGTTGGACATATTTCAGGTTCCATGGGACAAAATGAGGTCAACTTTGAAAAGAGCCAGAGATGCATGGAAGAGACCAGAACCAGAAGATCGCAGACACATGGTGAAGATCACGGTTGATGCAATGAGAGAACCTTCCATAAACCCAACCTGTTGGTAGCAAAACGCATAACTCAGAAGTATCCAGATGGCTTTTTAGATAAAACTGAGGATTATTGGATGTGGATACTTTAGTTTACTGAATTGGATTTTTATTTTATTTTTTATTTAACCTTTATTTTTCCAGGCAAGTCACTAAGATCAATTTATGTTTTACACTGACAGCTTGGCAAAAGAACCTTTTGAGGACAAGGGGTAAAGACAGTAGTAAACACAATAATACCAAAACAAAATACAGTATAAATATGTGATATTTTCATCAGTAATCATTCAGATATGAAACCAGATGAAAGCCAGAATTGTGTCAACAGAGGCAACACACTGTTCCACCTGAGGAAGTCTAAATGCAATCCTCCTAATGCTGAGGGTGACTCTCCCTCAACATATAAATGTGTCAAACTTGATAGTTATGAGTGTATTGGTTAGCCAGAGGAATACCCGGAGGGGGAAACATCAGCTACATTAGAAGAAAACAGACAGGAAATGGTGAATATATTCAGTCAGGAGGGGTTCAAGGGGGCAGAGAGAAGGAGGGTAGAGGAACTTGTTGGGATGGACGCTGGATAGAGGCAGACGAGAAAATCAGAAGTAATCTGAAATTTGTATTTCTTTGTTTCCCTTAGAATACAATAATAACTAAATTGTACAAAAGTGCAAATTCAGTCCAAACATAATTTCTGTCGAATGCAACCGAAGAAAATACTCATTTTAAAAAAGGCGGGTTATGGGCTACAGTGGCTAGACCCCGACCTCTAGTCCAGCATCTCCAGGCTTGTTCCAGGCTGCCCCCCTCCCTCTCTAAACTAAGGCCAGTGGCCTAATACAGCCCTCTGGGAGCTATAGCGCCACCCCTCAGCTCACACCAATCACCACGCACAAACAATCCTCCAAAAAACTCTTGTGTATTCTAACCCCTATTACTTTCTTTCTTACACTATTAACAGGTGACTATTACTCCTGCTGATGCAGAGAACCGGTTGTCTCTCCCCATCAGCCCAAGGCTAATCATGCTAGGTAAGATTCTTATTCAGTAAAACGTATTACAGTGAAGATAAATTTCCACCATTGGCAAAGCAAATTAGTTTATTTTGTAGTATAACAACAAATATTCAAAAATATGCCTGAAACGGGATAGCAGATGGAATGTGCAGATAAGGTCGTAGTGTTGTTACCAGCTTAATGTTTCACTTATTCTGCAGGAGACAACATCCTGAGAGCATCAAAATGGATGTTGCATTTGAGGGGCATGTTGCACATTCGACTCCAGTGCCTGACTTCGCCACTGCCTTGGCTGTGCTCTTTGCCAGTTATGTGTTCAGCATTGAATATCAGGTGGAAGCAGCCAGAACACTGGAATTTCCTCAGAGGTATGGTTTATATTTTGTGTCTTTACATCACTTTTTATTTACATTAATTTCACCTGTAATTATATTGCTATTGTTACGGGTCCCACAAAGCGGTACCGGGGTAACAAATATAATCTGCATTAAACAGAAAAGAGTTGCAGCAACAAAGACACGTGCGTTGCGTGATAAATAGTCTCTCTCTTATTAAACATTTCAAACTGTATCGTGTCATTCTCATTTCAGATCAATTGCTCCAGTCTCAATGAGTACTTCTACTTATTGCTGTATTCACCATAGTCAGCTTTTAACAGATTGACACATTTTCCCGAACATTTCCTTTGATTCTTATACAAAATTACATTCATTGAATAATGAAAATACTTTTCGTTCACCACCATTCACAGTTTACGCTTTCACTTCCACGTAATGCAATTATCAGAAGTATCTACTGCCCTATCACTCATACAACCCTTAGTACCAAACCTGCAATAAATGCATCGTTCTGAAGTGTGCAGTTAGACAGGTTTTGCTTTAACTGAACAAAATCTTTTAACAGTTTATATATAACAAACCGATTTCCCTCGCTCTCCACCATTATCGACACATCTCACGTGCTAGATTTCTACCGTCAATGCACCTACATGCAAAGCGCGGAAAAGTAATGCTATACCTACCATTTAAACATAAGCTTCCACACTATTTATAATGTGCCAAAGCCAACCATGTTGTGGAGCGTTTAACTAGATCGTCCGATCGCTTGTACAAGCACCGCATGGCGTTAATGCCGTTACTTTTAGCGAGCGCCCCTTCACTCGGGTTTCCTAATGTTTGCGCTCATCCAAACTCTGCTAACTTTTAGCGAATTTCCTGTATACACTTATGGGGTAGATACTTACATTAGACGATCATTTACCTACCTGCATCAAAGAGAAAAGAGTTGCAGCAACAAGGACACGTGCGTTGCGTTTCGTGATAAATCGTCTCTGAGGGAAAAAGCGGAAATGCACCTTTCTCCCATCTGCCCAGAGCGACCCCTAGAGGCGCCACGCACCATTTCCATATCATTGTGTCTGCCATTCTGAGCTATTAAATGAA
This sequence comes from Mormyrops attenuatus, assembly GCA_026777985.1. NCBI lineage: Eukaryota > Metazoa > Chordata > Actinopteri > Osteoglossiformes > Mormyridae > Mormyrops > Mormyrops attenuatus. Next base: position 12,283,477 of record JAODKC010000053.1, on the reverse strand, counting down.
TGGGTATTAATTACACACCTATAAATAAATATATAAGTATTTACTGCCCCAAACAAATTATTTAAATGTTCACCTGTGATCACCTTAATTAATGGCGCGTCACACTATTATTCGTTTGTGTTTTTAAATTATACAATTTTGTTCATCATATACCTGAACGTTTTTATGTTCTTATATAAAATTACAGTATGTTATTTTCAGTTGACCCTAACCATAATAAGCCCTACAATTATCAAAGTTAGATGTTTTTGCTGGTTTTCATTTTCTTACAGGTTCCTAGTCAGGATTAATACTGATTCTAGCAAGTGCAGTGCCAGTATTCATAGGAGCCAAAAAAAACTGGAAAAATGGTCAAACTAAAGATATCACATATGAACTCATATGTCAGTTCCTTCATTAGGGATTTCACATGAGTTTGACTGGCAAAATTACTAGACATGGGTTCGTTTTACTGCTTGGTCTTTAAACTGACAGTAGTGGTAAAACATACCAAAAGATTCAATGTAAACGTTCAACATCACAATTTATTGTTCAGGGACAAAGAGGAATATAGTGGATGCAAATTGTTGAGATGCAAGCAGTTTTGTCACTTTTGCCAATAATGTGAAGACATTAACAGATTTGAAAACAAATAATTGTTCATCGTTACACTGTTAGTGAAGAAGAATTATTTAGAATGTACATGGTTTACGAAGGCGTAGCCTTTGTGGGCTGCGTTCTTCGAAGGTTGAATTAGAAATGTTGGGAATTTGGATGGCCTAAGAATAACTTCCTATTTGTATCACCAGCTGTTCATGCCCATACCCTTGTGTCACGAAGCGCCACTCCTATCGCCCGGCCTGGAACACTCCCACTTTACCTCCCTGCTATGAATCTTGGGATAGGTTGGGCTGGGAAGGTGTATTTCTACAATGCATTTGAAGGAGACTTGTAATGTGTAATATTAATTGATATCGACATTGCAAGCTATGCACAAACAATTCTCATATCGCAGCTTGGTTGAGATTAGGTTTTTGCCTACCTGCATACTGTATGTAAATTTTACTGCGGGCTTATTTTTCAATACAGCATTTGCTACTCTCCTATGAGGCCTGTAAGTTTAAGTTTCTTCTGCATCCAAAATTAATCTGAGCTAAGAAAGCAGTGTCAAATGAACAAAGCACAATGTACAAGGTACAATGAAATTCTTACTTGTATTCTGTGGAGAATGCATTCAAGTCAAGTCATGCCATCTTTATTGATATAGCACATTGTGTCAAAGTGCTGCACAATAAAATCAACTTAGGTAAGACAAACAAAACAGAGAAAGGTAATGTAACTTACAACTTAGAGCAATGCAAAACTGAGATCAAACAAAAACATAAAAAATATTAAATTAAGAGTAAAATCCAAAGCAATAAGTGAATTAAAACAGAATGTAAAAGAATGACTACCAGAATTAAAAGCAATTAGGAGAAAATCACAACCAGGTGACACCAAAACAGAATGAACCACGACAGAACAGACAGCCGACTATAGTCTTTAAAGTGGCCAAAACGCCTGGGAAAATAAATTTGATTAAAAAATATCAACTGTAGGAGATAATTTTATGGATAAATGAAGACTTTCCAGAGTCTTGGAGCAGCTACTGAAAAGGCCTTGTCAGAGATATAGCTAGGAGCCACGCCACGAAGAACAAATAGTAAAACTTCAAATTGCAACTATAAATTTGGCTGGCAGCCAGTGCAAGGATGCGAGCATGGGTGTAATGCTCTATATGGGAGTAATGCTCTGTACAGGACTAATGCTCTATGTGGGAATAATGCTCTGTACGGGAGTAATGCTCTAAATGGGAGTAATGCTCTATGTGGGAGTAATGCTCTGTACGGGAGTAATGCTCTGTACGGGAGTGATGCTCTATTGTGGGAGTAATGCTCGGTACGGGAGTAACGATCTTTCTTTTCTTGCAATGACAAGATTGCCTGACAGGTCCCCAACTAGAGATAGTTACAATAGTCAATACAGGATGAGACAAAAGTGTGATTGACTGTTTCCAAATCCTTAAAACACAAAATATGTTTGAGTTTCGCTATATTCCTAAGTTGAAAGAAACTACCACAAACCACTGTTTTTATTTGTTTATCAAACTTAAGAGCAGAATGAAAGATAAAACCAAGATTTTTACATGGCTGTGTACATTAATTGACAGTGGGCCCAAGTCACTTGCTAGAACTCTGATAGCATCAATTTTGTCTTGGTTTAGCTTAAGAAAACTGTTTCACATCCAGCATTGCACATCCCTTAGACAGTTGGAGATGTGCTAAAGTGCACCATTTTCACCTGGCTTGAGTAGAAGGTATAACTGTGTGTCGTCTGTATAACAGTGATACAATATACAGTATTATACTTCTGAAACATGGACCCAAGGGGGAGCATGTACAAGGAGAACACAACAGGGCCCAAAATAGAGCCCTGAGGTATTCCACAAGTAATGCTTGGTGAAGACGAACAGCAGTTTCCAATTCTGATATGAAACATTCTGTTTTCTAAATACAAAACAAACCAGAAAAACCAGTCAAATACTGACAATTAACAAGACAGTGCAACATTACAGCACATAAAATACTATGATGGCTCTGTAATGTATGATATGCAATGAATCTTGGGATAGGCTGGGCAGGGAAAGTGCAAAAAGAGGATGCATTTCTAGAATGCATTTGAAGGAGACTTGTGCAATATTAACATCAACATCACAAGCTATGCACAGTGAATTCTCACATCGCAGCTGGGTTGAGATCAGGCTTTCATATATAAAGTATTTTCATAAACAATGTTATTTTTCAATACAGTTCTGGTATTTATAAGTCTTGGTAATAAAATTCACAGAGAGCAAGCGGTTTACGTTTCGCTAGAAACCAATGTAAATAAACATTTATTTGACAGTCCTGAGGAGGGGAACCGCGATGCCCACTGCTAACTCAACTCCAGGCTCAAACGTGCTTAACATTTTAAGTGCTTCTTGACTTAAGTGCTTGATGGGAGAATTGACCCAGAGGTGGACTTTATCATTAGGCAAGGTAGACAACCGCCTGGGGCCCCCGGAAGCCGGGGCCTCATGAAAGGCTCCACAGTATATTTGAATTATATACATGTATAAAGTAATGTGTTTATTCTAATTTATGCTTGGCAAAAAAATATATTCAAAACGCTATGAGATGGCTTATTTTATGTTATTGCGTGCCCTCCCCTTCCTTCAGACTTTAGTGGTGTCTTCCATTGTCAGAGTGCACTGCACAGCTATGAGTAAGTAATGTCCGGAAGTTTAGAAGTCAGAGCATAAAAACGTTATTCCAAGATGTAGTGTAGCATAGAAACAAGTAAACAAAATGAATCATAGTTACCTGAACAGGGTCGAGAAACGCAAAAAAGAGAGGAAAGCAAGAAATATGTTGGAAAACTCTGAAAGGTAAGAGCGTTTTTCTCTCCACCAGCAGAGTGTTCTACTGCCCAAGCGAGCACTAGTGCTGCTGCTCCTGTCCCTAATGAGTCAGCCCCCCTACTCCCAGAATGTGATAATATAAGCATGTTGATGATGGCACCGCCACTGTTCCTCGTGATGTTTACAGCGCCAGTCAAGATAGTAGATTTGAAAGTGTTAATGATTGTGTCTCTCGTGAATAGGAGACAGTTGTACTGGGTAATGACACAGCTCTTTGGCTAAAACAACTGTCAGATAAAGAGCGGTGCTTGCTAGTAAAGAAAACCAGTTCAAGTCAAAGACAGAATTTTTCCTATAAATAATGAAGGTCACAGATTTACCAACAGTAACTATTTAATGCAGATGAAAAATGGAGAAAAGATAAACAGAACATGGCTGGTGTACAGTGGAAAAAACAACTGCGTGGTGTGTTTTTCTGTCATCCCATTTAAAGCAACACGAAAGATATGTTGAACACACCAAAACCATGGATTGTTGGCACAGTCTTTTGGAGAAGCTAAAAATGAGAACAGCCATAGATCAGGTGAATCAGGAATTAATGTCTCTTGAAGTAAATCATTGGAAAGAGAATCTGTGAAGATTGATCGCAATTGTCAGCAATTTGTCAGAATGTAATCTTGCTTTCCGTGACCATTCAGACAAGTTGTTTGAATCTGGGAATGGAAATTTCCTTGCCAAAAGCACAACTGATGCCATTGCTGAGAAAGTAAAGAAAGCCAAATATTATTCAGTTATCATGGACTGCACTTGCGATATAAGTCATTAGGAGCAACTGTCAATGGTGTTAAGAGTTGTAAATTGTAAGACCTCAAGCGGTATCTCCATTTATTTTGTTGGTTCTCTCAGTATACTTGACACCACAGGAAAGGGCTTATGGGAGCCATTTTTTATGTCACCTGTCCACACTAAGTTTGGATATTTCTAACTGCCATGGCCAGTCATATGATAATGGAAGTAATGTTTAGAGCAAGAAGCAAATCAAATCAAAAATCTTTATTTGTCCCCGAGGGGCAATTTGAAGCATGTAGAGCAGTGTTGCACAGGCACAGAACCAGACATTAGAGATAGAACAATAAACTAGAAAAAGCAAGGGCCCCAAAAGATAGTGCTGGAAATGAATAACATGGCATTATGTGTTCCTTGTGGAAGTCACACACTTAACCTTGTTGCAGCAAAGTCATTCATAATGTTAGGTGCTGAATGGGCACGGGGCGGAGACAGAGGAGCGGGAGTCCAGGGAGTCGGGGAAGCGAGGGATTTATTGAGGGAACAAGAGTTTTACTGGGGAGACTGTAAGCACACGGGACAAAACAGGTAGTAACGTCAATGACAGGACTGGGGGACGGCGAACAGGAAGGTACTTAAATGCACCAGACTACATTGAACGAAACTGGACACAGCTGGTGACACAGGGATTCCACACGAGGCAGCTGGGGGGGGGGGGGGGGGCGGGGCCCCGGGGGGGGGGGGCGGGCCAAGACCCATAAAAGATGT
>JAODKC010000053.1:12206574-12224915 GCA_026777985.1 Mormyrops attenuatus | reverse complement strand
AGGTGATCGGTAAATTTTACCGTAATGACGTTATAGTTTATGTTGATAATTACACAGCATCAAGAAACAATCATAAAATCATATGTCGAATGGACATAAACGACACTGAATATACTGATATACTGAATATACTGAATATACTGATGAACTTGACGTTGCATATTATATGCGTAACAACCGCTGGTTCGGTTTTTTAAGCATATATTTAAAGATAAGTTCATTTTTTGAGTTCGTGTTCTGCACCATACTTTTAGACAGACTCAAGCATAATAATACTTCATCTAAGAAAGCGTTGGGGTGCCTCCTTGCACCTGCACACGCACACACCGGCACCCCTGTCAGCCACCGTCAGTAATTCTGTGGGAAACACTGGGTATAAATTAAGTGTGTAATGCAGGGGTCACCAACATGATGCCCCCAAGGACCACATGAGTCGCCCGCGGACCTGTTCTAAAAATAACACAACTCACCAGTGAGCATCGTCTAAAATTTCATTTTATCCTGTTGTTATTGTTCTTTAATCACATTTGCATTTATACAGATTTGAAAATGACAATATCTAAAAAAAAGCATTTAAAACATGTTTATTATACATGATTTAAGAAGAGTGTATCAAACTGGTAGCCCTTCGTATGGCTCAGTACCCGTGAAGTAGCTCTCAGTTTCAAAAAGGTTGGTGACCCCTGGTGTAATGGTTCTGAAGAGGGCCGTAGGCAAGATTTTTAAAATATCGAGGTAACAATGTTAACATTCCTAGGTGTGCTCTGTAATAGATCATGTTTGTTGGAGTTGCAGAAAAAATATTGAGGACTTGACTTCAGTGTCCTCAATGGCAGATACAGGCATGGTTCTGAAACCAAACTGTGATACTGTGATCCCTGAGCCGCAGGTCTTGAGCTCTCATTACTTAGGCCTATACAAAAGTCATTTTTCATTTTAACACATGTAAATCACAAGATAATTATTCTTTTTCATTAAAAAACATTTCCTCACACCAGTATTTTGTATTTCATGTTATTGTTATTTAATTGTTACATTTGATGAGCAAGTATCTGTAATTTGTAACAAGATACTTTTTGATATATTTGCGCCCATCTCTGTTTGGCACCAGCACTAAATTGCAAAGAGCTTCTGGTAGAGGAAATGAGCATCACTGTGGTGATGTTAAGGAGAGTGCTCCCCATCTGACTCCATCCCTCCCTGTAATGTTTACACCCCTTTTTCTTCTTTTAATTAAAATGGAATTTCTGCATTTTGCCCAGTAATGAGAAAAAGCTGAACCAAGCTGAGAAAAATGCATAATCAAAGTTCCTCCCCCTTTTATACTGTCAGTTCACAGGCTGGGATTCAATCCACTCTCCTGTATCATTTTATTCAGTATTTCTTTTTGTTAGCCTGCATCTTGTAGACACTGTAACATACTTTTGTGTTATATATAAGCTATAAGATAATAAAAAATAATACTTCAATAAAATAATAATTCAGTTGCAAAGTATTATTGGTTTTTATTTTATTCTTTTTTTTTACTGTGAATCAGTATCCAACAAAAATCATGAGAGACAAACTATATCCATAAATCCACCTTCCAGCTTTGTTCGGTTAAGGTCAATGAACAGTAATGAATCCCAAAAATAGGACTACCCTTTACTGAATGTTGCAGGAGAGGTTTCTGTGCCTGCGTCTCCTATTGGCCACATAGCAGGAAATAAATTGGATTGGAGGAAAGGATGCATGGAATCAAGTTTCAGGTACTTAAGTTTTTTTTCTGTAATTGATGTATTCTGACAGCAAATGAATAACTTGCAATTGACTTTACTGATGGATTTAGGTACACAGGCGACAGAGGCAGCCGGCATGGGTATCTTGCCAGGGGTGAGGTTTGCGCAATCGGTTTTGTGTTACTCATCTGCACGTCATGTCAATAATATGTCACCTTGTGCGTCAACTACCCATGTTGGAGGAGGCATTTTGATTTTAGTTTGTGAGTTATGCAGGCTACCACCCAGGAGTATGAGATGGGGAGGGGGGGCGGCGCTGGGTTAACGTCAGGTCGCCCCACTGGAAACTGAAGGTAGAAGAAGCGGGGGAACCCATCAAACAGCACACCTGTAGCTTTGTACAGTACTATTAGAAATAGTTAAATCAGTCACACTACGAAATGCTACATCAAATAAACCACAATTATTTCATAATAGCCTACTGTGAATATAAAGTTTCACAGACACATTGTTGCATTTTTTTCTGGTTTTCTGGTGCAAAATTCTTAAGAACAGTATAAAGCCAGTCTGTACACCACCAAGGTGAACTGGTTTAGTCTTGACTCTTAGTTGGAGGATGGGTAATGTATTCATGCTTTAGTGCCAAATTAATACAAATGGATAAGAAAAGGTCTAAGTCATCAGGTGCTCCATGAATTACAGACTAATGTAACATTCTCTCTACTTTACTCTTAATAAATTCACGCTTACAAGACTGCCAAAAATCCCCAGGAATAGCATTTGCCTAAAAGGGTGAACATATTAAAGTGGGTATTGTAGGGTTAGGTTCAAGTAAATGTTATTTTTGTAATCTGGAGGATGTTATTTAAATATAGCAGGTGAATTATTCACTCTAAGCTGTATGTGTGCCTCCTGGGAGTCCCTCTGTCTGTATATGGGCTCTGGGTCCATTGTGACCCTCTGCTGTGAAAATAGATACATAGGTGGTACAGGAAATATTCAGTAAATAAAAATAAATTTTACAGTAAACATTATACATTGCATTAAAATTACTTGAAATAATTGCAATTAGATATAATGTCAATAGGAAAAGAGTTACACTATATGCAATTATTTTGCTGTTCATGAGATCTTATCATTGCCACATTTAACTAAATTTCTGCCCATGCAGGGCCACCCTTTGCCAAACTGGAGCTCAAAGCATGATTATCATCTCGCCCCCACCTCCCCAAACCCCCCAGCATGCCTCTCCCCGAATCCACTACATTATTATTTTTCAGAAAACTTTAATTCAAACAATATATAATAAAGAATCAGCACACATCACAAACTTAGCTATAACTTTTTACTGTCAAGCAAAAAATATTTTTATGAAATATCAGATATCTCTCCTTTTTGCTATGATTATTACATGGCCCCTACGCTAGCCATGATTTTGAGTACATGTAGTTCTGCCTGAATTACAGTTCTATGTATTTATTATTAATCAAATTAGCATATTCAAAATATCAACAATGCACCATTCATTACTTCAACTGCCTCGGGTGATGCGTCAGGCATGAGAAATTGTGCAATACTCTGGATGTTGCTTCTCATTTACAGAATACCTCTCTCCAGGGCGTGTTACTTGGCATTTCGATACACTGCTATGTGCGGCAGAGTGCACTACAGAGAGCCATAGATACCGGCATTCCCATTTGTGACGATAATACTCAGAGTCACATTAGATGCAGAATCAATTCTTTCTCAAGATAGCACTAACTGGCTTGTACAATTGCCCCTGCATATCCAGCAACAAACACGATGCAAGCGAAACAGGGTGAGACAGAGCTTATTTTAGTCATTGATTTATTTATTTAGCTAATACCATTCCCTGTTTTTTAAGGAAAAGACTAAGTATAGTCGATTGTAATATAGGTTATTTAAATACGCTCAGACTCATAGTACCATAAAATAAGGAACTAGCAGCAACCATAAGTGACAACACATGTAACGTTAGCCAGCTTACTGGAAATTAGACAAATTTTCTAAACAGAGCTTCATGCTTTCCTTGTTTTCTCTTCTGTGCTCCTAACTGTTGTGGACTTAAAACTCTCTCTCTCTCTTGCTCGCTCGTACTTCCTGATATGTATGTAGGAAGGGGCCGCTCTATACAGTGTGCACACAGGTGTGTTTGGTCTTGTCTGTCCACATTAATGGACAAGCACAATAGGTCAAAATGGCATACACAGCACCTGTCTGGTGATTTTGACAACTATATTTTTCAAAGGCACCGTTCCCTCCAAAGCCTGACTTAACATTATATTACAGTAATGTGTGATTTCATTGACATTTGTACTAGAGACGAAGTTCACATTATTCACTGCATTAATGAATGGTAGTGAATTTCTATCATTTAGGTGACATGTCATTATAATCTTCTGCTCCATAGTCAGAGAGGGTGGCTGAATCGCAAAAGTGATTAGAACATGAAAGAGAAGGATTTATTTAATGGACAGACAAATAATGAACATAAATTCTGTGGTTGATAATCAAGTCTATTGTATGAATGGTCCAATTACATGTGCTGGTAACATTAAACAGAGTCCAAGAGGGACAGGAAACTTTTGCTGAAGGAATTACTCTCTGTGTCCTCATGTATAGTGAAATCTCCAAGTATTGTAATATTCTCTAGATTAATGACTAAGTCAGTTAAGAGGTTCCGCAAATTCAGACAGAAATTAATGTATGGTCTAAGTGGTCTGTATACTATAAGAATGTAGATGGGCAGGTCTGACGCCATTTGAAGTAGCATTGCTTCAAAGGTTCTAAAATCTTTTATGATTTCTGGTTCAGTTGTTAACAGTGAGATAAAAATAGCTGCCAGACAGCTTCCACACCCAGAGCCACATATTTTCTGTAAGAATCTAAACCCATAAGGTGAGGCTTCAACAAGAGGAATAGTGTCTGTGAGTCTGAGCCAAGTTTCTGTTAAAAACACAGGTCTGCACCAGTGTCAAGCACCATGTAATTGATAAGAAGTGATTTATTTGCTAAAGAGTGAATGATCAATAATGAGCATTTTATGGAAGGTTTATCTTGTGGCTCATTTATTCTTATCAGTGGGATTGATATTAAATTATCTGCCCCCAGTGGAGCATTTAGGTGTAAGTTTTGGTTTAATAATAGTTACAATATTCAATTTTTTTTTTAAATGGCAGGCCGTTCCCAAAAATGTCCCAATTATTAATAAAGGCAATGTTTTGAGATGCACACCAAGTCTCTAACCAGCAGTTTAGGGAGAGTAGCCTGCTATAGGTTACATCCCCTCTATACTGAATTGGTAAGGGACCAGAGACAATTAGATTCCGGCTTTTGTTTTAGCTTGTGCACACATAGAAATGAAGTTTTTGTTTAATACCTTGTATCGTCTGGACTTTATAACATTAGTTCTTGTGCGAACAACCAAGGTGGAGATTTTATTGCTGGAGAGGGAGTCCAATTGCACCTCGATGTCAGAAACTCTGGCATTTTACAGAAACCATTGCTTTATGACTGTAACGTTTTTAACTGTCAAGACTCCAATTACGAGCACCTTTTCCGCTTTGGCAAACACACTGCTGAGAGCAAGAAACCTGTTGCTAAGCGCATCAGCTGACTTCACATGCAGTTGGACATTGTGAAGACCTGCACCATCCCCTTCACCCTCAAACTGATTGGCTGGTGGAGCGGTTTGACCATACGCTTGCCCTGCAGCTCACCATACTTGTTGCCCACCACCAGTGAGACTGGGGCTACCACCGGCCACTGGTCCTGTGGGCACATTAAGTGGCAGTGCAGGAGAGCACTCAGTGCATGCCAGCCAAGCTAATGTTTGTGTGGGAGCTGCGCATGCCAGTGGACTTGGTGCTTGGGCAGGTGGTACCGAAGGAGCCAGGTATAGCGTACTTGTGGTGCCTCGCGGAGCATGCATGAGCTGGCCCACAGCAGCAAGGTACACTGACTGCCCAACAAAAGAATGCCTACGATGTACACAGTCAAGGGCAGGACTGTAGCATCGGGGACCCAGTTTGGATGTACTGCCCCATCTGCAAGAAGGGCTGGGCGCTCATGCTGAACAGTCACTGGAGGGGAGCAAGACAGATCCTTGAGCATCTCTCTTATATTGTCTATTGCCTGTGCTGCCTGAGCAGTGAAATGCTGTGGTCATGCACTGGCATCACCTGGCACCACATCGCCCTCTCCACTGTGTCTGTGGGATTTTCTGTTGGGCTTTCAGGTCACTTGGGACAGCTGATACAAACCTAGGCTAACTATGGCACAAATGGCAGGTAATTTGGATAATGGTCATAATGTACAGTGAATGGAGCTCTGTTGTGTAAGGGCTACATAGCCAGGGATTAGACTTGTTGATCAAACACATCCTATAGTTACTCGACATGTACATGACTGTCCACATAATACAACAGAAGAAGGGATTCATCAAACCAGGTGACCTTCTTCTGTTGCTCCAAGGTGCAGTTCTGAGACTTGCATGCCCATCATATATGGGTCAGCTTGGGTACTCTGAATGGCCTGTAGCTATGTGGCCCCATACAAAACAGGGTTCAATGCCCTGCGTGTCGCGACATATTTGTCTGTGATAGCCTTCATTCAAGTCTCACACTAATGAGTCTGTCAGCAGGATTGGATACTGTTCACACTTCCCCGGGTTCTCCCAGTCCAAAAACATGCTGACATTAACTGGAGTTACCAAATTGCCCATAGGTGTGCATGTGACGGTGAATGGTGTGTGAGTGTGCCCTCTGATGGAGTTGGTGTCCCATCCTGGGTTGTTCCCCACCTTGCGCCTGTAGCCTCTAGGATAGGCTCTGGACCCCCCATGACCCCAAAAAGGACAAGTAATTTCAGAAAATGGACGGATGGATGGAACTCTTCTACTAGTGAACCATGAAGGATAATGGGGTTTAGATGAACATCCACTCTGACTGCAGGTACTGGTGCAGACTGGACAAACCATTTCCATTTGCTGGAACTACCTGAAAGATTAATACCAAAAAATAATTTGGTAACAGTTTACTTAATGCAGTCATAAAAATGCATTATACATATACCTTCATAATACAGTATGGTGCTTTCAAGAAGTATTATAAACATGACTTGAAATATATAAAAAAAGGCATAATGTTATAGCCATTTTTACTATGCATTATGAATGCTCTCGGCTGTTATGCACTATAAATACCTTCAAAACATAATGGCCAGTATGATGTATTATGAAGGTATGCATAGTGCATTATAACAGAGAACATTCATAAGGCACAATACACATGGCTATTATGTGTAATGCCTTTTTATAAATATTTATTTCCGCGTTTATAATACTTTATGAATGCATTATAATGGAGTTATATGACTGCTTTGAGTGTTACCGAGAATCTTCATTACATAAACGTATTTAGGTTTAGAACAGGGGCTATTGAAAAAAAACAGAAGATCATTCAAGTTTCCCCGGGGCTTCAAGGAGGACTGGTGAAATACTCGGGGCTGGGGTTAACATACTAAGGGCTATAGTCCCGATCCTAATGACGCCCATGGTTTAGAATAATCAGTGTACATTACCATATTTTAACATATTTTCAAGTATAACCCAGAATTTCGAAGTAAAACACATTTTCTAAGTCTGCTGCAATCAGGAGAATGCCGCTCATGACTACATATGTCTTCCGAGGTTCTCCTTCTGGTAATCTTCCACAAACTCACGTTTATGTAAAAATTTTGAAAGAAACATTGTCTGAGCTCCAAATGCTCCATTTTACTAATTGGTAGTGCATTATAAACACAACATCAATGAAATTGTGAATTACGACTTTAAAAACCATCTAAACTTACCCACCGCAAATAACGTCATTGCTTTGCTTGTCGTCACTGCCGGGGAGAAATGCTAAAAAATGCACCTTGCTTATTACTTCAGACCGAACATACTTGTGTGCGCACTTAACGAAGTATGTAGACAATTACGTCCGTAACTGACGTCAAAGATGTAACAACAACCTCAAAATAACTTACGGTGGGAACATGACCGATTTTTAACATTCAAGAAAGGACTCGAGGTTAATTTTCGGTGACGGGAGCACAGACGGACAATCAATTCAGTGGCGTTCAAAAGCACCGTTCGCCACTAAGTAAGCCATTTCGAACGATTCAAATAAATAATTCTAATAGTTAATTGTGTGTATATATATAAGGTGTATTAATAAGAAGTAACAAACAGACATAGAAACAAGTTGTAACATACACATTTTTAAAAATCGAATTATTAAAATGGGCACTGGGTAAAGTAGGGCAGTGGCCATCGGGATGGCACTGGGTGGTAAAGGGACTAGGGAGGGAAGCTGCTGTCTGTCAGGATCAGCGCCAGTCCAACCCTGCCCTTTGTGTCTCCTTCATGTTTGGCCAGCAGGTGTCGCTGGCCATCCTGTCCTCCTCCGTCTCTTGCCGTTCAGCCCCATTGTGTCTAATCCCTAGTGTGTTTCGCCTGTTTCCTAAACGGCTGCTTAACTCACTGGGCTGAGTGTGTGGTATACAGACTATAACACTCCGAACCTGAAGGTCCAAGGCTGGTCAGGGATCAGTCTCACCTGTTTATTTGTATTCATTATTTTTCTACCCCAGTGTTTTCTATTCTGTGTTTTTGTTCCCCAGCCTTTTCTATTCTGTTTTCCTGGTTATAGATCTGCCCAGCTTCTTTCCTGTTTACTTCTGGTCTTGTTTATGCTATTTGGTTCTATTAATTATCCTGCTGTATTCCCAGAGTGTTGATTAGTGTTTTCTAGCATTGGTGTTTGTAGTATTCCCTAGTTCCGTGCTTGTTTATTATTTACACCTGTTGCTCATTGTCTTTCTCCTTTTGTGATTGGATTTTTGATTGTATTGTGATGTACACCTGTCCTTTGTCTGTCATGAATTTCTGTTCTGGTCCTGTTCCTTGATGGTTCATTGTAATTGTATGTTTGCCCTGGTGTTCCTCTGTATTTAACTTAATGCCTGTGTTCAGTTCTTTAGTGAGTCACCAAGTTGTGTGCTGTCCCCTTTCTTGACCCTTTGGCTTTTGTTAATGTGATCTGTTTTGTTTTAATAAACCCTTGTTGTCTTGGAGCCGCCTCGTGTATCGTTCTTTTCCGACCTGCGCCACGCCGCGCCATGACACCTGTTAGTTTGCAGAGAAATAAGCGTGCTGAAGAAAGTAAATAAAAGTTATTCTTTGTAAACTGCCCATGCCAAGCTTTTATCGCTGGCCTTACTAAGGCACTCGTAAAAAGACAAAATACCTGCATGCCTTCTTTTTCTGCTTTTTTTTTCTGAATTGGGCACCTGATGGCCTAGACCGTTCCTTATCCATATCTGTTAGTTTAGAACTCGAGTAAGAATACTTTACTTGTACATTTCATACTTTTGAGTGGTGGCCTACCTAGTTCACTGGCTAAAATCAAAATGCCAACAAGGTTAATTGATCCAAATGTACGGAATTTGAGAACGGCCATGCTTAAAATTATTTATCTGAAGATGATGAGATCTCGCTGCATAATTACAAAGATAAGCATAATGTGGCGCCACCAGACCATCCTGCCATATGCGGCGCTGCTCGTATATGTACTGTAACTGTTACTTTAAAAATAACAGCAAACACGGCCATTCTTGGCTCCTATAGAATGTCACCATTCCATTTTTTGTTGTTTTTTTTCGTGCAGACACCCTGCACAGCCCCCGGCAAAATACCAGGCTTTCCTTGCTGACGTGATAGGCCAGCTACTGAGCCACCAACTTTTACTTTCACCCTTCTAATATAAAAACAGTCAAAATTAGTTCATACTATTTGAGTTTTATTTTGAAAGAAAAAAAGTCGAAGGACACATTTTTGTTAATAAAGATTGCAAATGATAATACATTCAGTGATCTTCTGAAGAAATTTAAACATTGAAAATATTTTAACTTGTTGCTATTTTTAAATTGATACATTGTTGCTATTTTTAAATTGATAAATAGATGCACAAAACAATTAAACAATTAAAATAAATTAATAAATGTATTACCATTGACCAGTTAGCATTTTTCATTTGAATGGAAGCCTGCTTTCAATATTAATATAATTTCAGTTACCTAATGACCTCAATTTAACAAATTTGTTTATAAAGAGGAAATACAAAGTGTTTAAATGACAGGGAAACTTTAATGAAAAACAATAGAGATAAATGTCATTGCTTCTTCAATTTTAAACATTCTTCTCGCCTGAAATTACCCTCTTCCAAGAACGCTGGTGTATAACAATAAGATATAATGAAGCAGTTTGGATGAACATCCACTGTGACTGAAGGATGAAGCTGTAGAGGCTGCAGAGGCTCAGTTTCCATGACTGGTTACCTGTGTGGGCTGGACAACATCAGGCTTATATATTTGCATTTGCTGGTACTGCCTGAAAGATTAGTGCCAAAAATGGTGTAAACAGTAAGGAATGAAATACATGAACCATCACCAAGTTAAAATGAATTATTAATCCATCCATCAGCTAAGCATGTTGCCAGGGCACAAACACTATGGGATACTTCCAGAAACCATTTCACTGAACAGGGCAGGGAGGAAATCCAGGGAGCTCAGGGAAAAGTCCATCCATCCATCCATTTTCAGTACCCGCATGTCCTATAGCAGGGGTCTGCAATTCTGGTCCTGAGAGCTACTATCCAGCAGGTTTTCTATTCTACATGGCTTCTGATGAGCCACACCTGTTCTCAGGTAAATACCAGGAACAGCTGTGGCTCATCAGAAGCCAGGTAGGAAAGAGAACCTACCGGGCAGTAGCTTTCCAGAACCAGAGTTGGAGACCCCTGTCCAATATGCACAAGGCAGGGAGCAACCCAAGACGGAGCACCAACCCATCACGGAGTACACTCACACACCATTCACTCACACAAGCATACCTACAGGGAATCTGGTAACTCCAATTAATCTCAGCATGTTTTTGGACTGTCGGGGGAACCAAAGTACCCGGAGGAGACCCCATGATGACATGGGGAGAACATGCAAACTCCACACACAAGGAGCCATGGCAGAAACTCAAACCTTGGTCCCAGAGGTGTAAGGCAGCAGTGCTAAAAAACGGACTGGATATGTTTAAACCCTCAAACCTGCATGTATGAGTCCATAATGCTACCCATTGAGCCAACATAGCATTAGATAATGCTGCTCACATTTTTATAACCTTTACATTACAAACCTGAATTTCAGCATAACATTAAGTTTTGTTATGTAACAACTCTTACCTCATTAAAAGAGGTTGTTGTGTATCCTGTACTGAATGTCGTAGGACTGCCTTCTGCGCCAGCGCCTCTTAATAGCTGCACAGCAGCCACACAGCAGGCACTGCGACGATTGGAGGAGAAGGATGTCAGTCAGCAATGACAGCCATCACACGCAGATAAGGAGCTCATAAAACAGTACCCACAAAAATATTCTCATACTTACACAAAGGAGAATCCAGCAGGGGATGAGCAGGAGAAGGATTCCACATGGGATGATGATGGCCAAAGCCCAGCCAGGGAAGCCACCTCCCACATGGGTGATGTTGGCCCCACCAGTGGTGAGCGGTAGAGTTATAGTGGTTGGGGGGGGGGCAGTGCTTACCAGACCTGGGGGTGCAACATGGATGCTTTGTTTAAAGCCTGACTTTTAAGTATCCTTAAATTCAGAAAAGGATTCTAGACTGTAGAATCAAATCTTGGTTTATGAAAGTTTTAAGTCATTTTAGTCTCCCAGGATAGCATTCATCAATGTGCAGAATTCACTGCACCCCATCATAACAAGAATATTGTGGTGTAGAAGTACTGATAATGTTTATTAAGTGAAAGAGTCTAGGTCGGGGTTTGTCAGTCCTGCCAACCACAAGGCCCAGCAATTCAACATTTTTCATGCTGGTCTTTCGAAATGTTTTTCTACCTGCGAAAATGTCCTACCCAAGCTAATTGCTATTTCATACACACCATTAAGTATATGCTGGCATCAAATGAATTGAAGGAAAACACTTTGGGATGCAGATATTTATGGTTTGTACATATTTATACTGTTTTTCATCTATGATATACCGTTACTTAACTACAAGACGTAGGAAAAAATATGAATGGTATGATTTTAGCTTTAATAGAGCAATATTTTATTCTGAAAGCATGTGCTGGTAGGATATTCTATCAAGGTACGACAAAATAACAGATATGGCTATAAATGAACATGTTCTAGTTAGAGAATCATTTTGTGCAGGAAAAAAAATCAGAACACAGGCAGCCCAGGGGGGAAGGGCCCCCCTCAGTACGGTTGCCAACTGGGAGGGACCTACTAAGTATTTTTTTTTCACATTTGTGCAACTGCATTTCACTGCCACAGTACCCCGGACCAGTGGTTAAGAAAACCTGGTCTGAATGACAAAGTCAAGGTATGAAATATACCACTGTCTTTGAAGATGTCAAGAAGGAAGTCACTTGGTTCACTTAAATCTCTGTCTGTAATGTTATACATCACATTAGCCTTTATCATGCTAAGAAGATTCCTAAAAGAAGACAAATATAAAAAATTAGTCTACATTTATAACACAAACACAAAATTTTTTGTGAAAATTTATGTATCAAATTTAATGGCAGATATATATATATATTTTTTTTTTATTGAAACTTACGTGAAATTTGCCTCCGGAAAGGCAAAAGGCTTAGAAATTGGTTTCTGCAGTATTTTATACAACTGTGGTTAGAACATCCATGAAGAAAAAGAGAAAAAAATACAGATCAACAAACCAGACATGACAAACAAACCATATGTAGTATATAGGAAACACAAAAACTCAATAAAATTCCCTATAAAATGACTTGTGTTCTTACCAGATTATTGGTAGAGTTCTGGATGTATTGGCATATGTCAGTCCGGAGATTAAAATTTTGTGACATGTTTATGTTGCTGATCAGATAGGTCAATGTGATGGCAAAGGACACACTAGACAATTCTGAAACAAAATAACGTGTTAAAATATTGCATCAAATAATGCATCAAATAGTATGTTTTTTGCTTTTTTGAGCCTCAAAATGTTTTTCACGATATGCCGTTATTAAAAACTGGAGCAATTTACCTGTATCTATCGAAATTAAACATACTGTAGGTCATTAAAAATACAAAAGCATTTACTAAAGCAAGAATATAATGTTGGGCCAGAGCAAATTAATTCCATCCATCCACTTAATCCCAACTGGGGTCGTGGGGGGGGACCGGAGCCTATCCCGGGAACAATGGGTGCAGGCAGAAACCAACCCTGGGCAGTCGCCAACACACCGCAGGGCACACACACTCACGGGGCCAACTTAGAGTCGCCAATCAACCTATCCTGCACACTTTTGGACTGTGGGAGGAAACCGGAGCCCCCGGAGGAAATCCACACGAACACGGGGAGAGCATGTGAACTCCACACAGAAAGGACCTATACCTGGACTGAGCGTAGGACCTTCCTGCTGTGAAGCAGCAGCGCTCAACACTGCGCCACCGTGCCGCCCGGTAAATTAATTCTTCTATGGTATTTGATTCAAGTAATAAACATAAATTGTTCAGGAAGAAAGGTTTAGAGGTCCACGTGTGACTTACCTGTATAAGTGACATTCTGAAACTTTGGTATTTGGCTCAGAGCTCGTGAAAATATTCGTGAACCTAGGAAACTGTTGGCTGCTGAAACGACCTGACTTTCACTGGGGCAATGTGGTACCTTGAAAATGAGCTCGATCTGGATAACTACTGATCCCATACTGAAAAAATAAAGAAATAATTCATTAAAATAAAGAAAAGGACTATTGCCACGTATTCATGTTATTGACAATGCCAAACAATAAAGGCTGAAGTACTTGAGTGAAAATTAAAAATACATCTCACATGGTAATTGATCCCATTATTGTTCCAAGTGGACCTCTGGTGTTTCTTATTGGAGATACTGTTGTTGTAATACTTGCTGTACTTGTTTTTGGTGGTTTTGCTGAAATCATAGATGAAGCAGCAATTTGTGCTGGTGCTAATGGAAATATTGCTGCTGAAGCTACAGTTGTTGTGATAGCTCTTGTAATTGTATTTGTTGGATTACTGGTAACTGCTGTTGGAGCTACTGTTGTTTTTGTTGAGGTGGGCTCTTTTGTTGAGATCAGATATGCAGCAGTACTTTGTTTGGATATTTGCCTTGTAGTCAATTTTGTTGATGTCAGGGGTACTGGGAATGTTGCTCCTGAAGCTTGAGTTATTGTCCTTGGTCCTGCGATTGTAGATATTGGATTGTAGTTGATTGTTTTTGTTGAGGTGGATCCTTGTGCTATGATTCGCAAAGAAGTTGGACTTGCCCCTGGTGAGTAGCTTGCAGTGGAAACTGTAGATAGAGTTAATGGAAGTTCTGGGGTTGTTGAAAGGGATACGGGGGAGAGTGGCATTGAAGAGGGAGTTCTTGTGGTAGCTTCTGTGACTATCGAGGTTGGATTTTTGGTTAGTGTGGTTTGAATTTCAGTTCCGTCTGCTGATACTGGTGCTTCAGTTGAGATGAAAGGTGCAGCAGTGCTTGTTTCCAATGACAGACTTGTAGCTGACAAAGGAGATGATGGCAAAAGTAGTGGAGATGTTGCTACTGAAGGTGCAACTACTGTGGAAACTACTGTAGCTTTAAATGTTGGATTACTCAAAATTGTCATTGGCACTGGTGTTTCTGGAGAGTTTAATGCTACAGTTGCTATTGCTGAAGAAGAGGAACGTTCTTCTGGTGAGTATGGTGTATTGGATACTGTTGAAGTGCTTAGTGGCAGTTCTGAGGTTGGAGAAAGGGGTTCAAAGGAGGGTGTCATTGAAGAAACTGTTCTTGTAGTAGCTCCTGTGACTACTGAGGTTGGATTGCTAGTTAGCGTGGTTTGAAGTTCAGTTCCTTCTGCTAATACTGGTGCTTCAGATGAGATGATAGATGCAGCAGTACTTGCTTCCGATGACAAAATTGTAGTTGACAATGGAGATGATGGAAGATGTTGTGGAGATGTTGCTGCTGAAGGTGCAGCTACTGTGGGAAGTACTGTGGCTCTAGATGTTGGATTACTCAATATTGTGATTGGCACAGAGGTACTTCCAGACGTTCCTGATGTGGCTGCAGGTGTGCTGGTTGCGCTACTGCTTGTCACTGTGAAAGCTGATATCAAAGATGTCTGGCTTCCTGTTGTTGGATTTAAAGTGGTAGATACGGAAGTATCTGTTGTGGTTGCTTCAGATGTGCTGGTTGGGCTACTGCTTATGACTATGGAAGCTGATGCAGAAGATGTCTGGGCCTCTGAAGTCACTGGAGCTGAAGAAGTGGTACTTCCAGATGATTCTGTTGTGCCGGCAGGTGTGCTGGTTGCGCTGCTACTTGTCACTGTGAAAGCTGATATCGAAGATGTCTGGGCCTCTGCAGTTGTTGGAGCTAAAGTAGTCATACTTCCAGGTGTTTCTGTTGTCAGTGCAGGTGTGCTGGTTGCGCTGCTGCTTGACACTGTAGATGCTGATGTTGAAGATATCTGGGCCTCTGAAATTGTTGCCGTTAAAGTAGTGGAACTTCCAGATGTTTCTGTTGTGGGTGCAGCTATGCTGGTTGCGCTGCTGTTTGTCACTGTGGAAGCTAATGGCGAAGATGTCTGAGCTTCTGTGGATGTTGGACTTGATGTAGTTGTACTTGCAGAAGTTTCTGTTGTGGTTGCTGCAGACGTAGTTCTTGGGATACTGCTCATCACTGTAGAAGCTGATGTTGAAGATATCTGGGCCTCTGTAGTTGTTAGCCTTAAAGCAGTCGTACTTCCAGACGTTTCCGTTGTTGGTGCAGTTGTGCTGGATGCGCTGCTGCTTGTCATTGTAGATGCTGATGGTGAAGATGTCTGGGCTTCGGTTATTGGATTGGAAGTGGTACTTGCGGAAGTTTCTGTTGTGGTTGCTGTCGATGTGCTGGTTGGGCTACTGCTCATCAAGGTGTAAGCCGATGTAGAAGTTGTCTGATCTTCTGTGGATGTTGGACTTGATGTAGCTGTACTTGCAGAGGTTTCTGGTGGGGTTGCAGCAATCGTAGTGGCTGGGGTACTGCTTGTCACTGTAGATGCTGATGCTGAAGATGTCATTGTGGATATCACTGTGGATGCCGCCGATGTGGACGTTGTCTGAGCTTCAGTGGATGTTGGACTTGATGAAGTTGAAGATATCTGGGCCTCTGTAGTTGTTGGCCTTAAAGCAGACGTACTTCCAGACATTTCTGTTGTTGGTGCAGGTGTGCTGGATGCGCTGCTGCTTGTCATTGCAGATGCTGATGGTGAAGATGTCTGGGCTTCTGTTATTGGATTGGAAGTGGTACTTGCGGAAGTCTCTGTTGTGGTTGCTGCAGGTGTACTGGTTGGGCTAAGGCTTATGACAGTGGATCCCAATTTGGAAGTTGTCTGAGTTTCTGTGGATGTTGGACTTGATGTAGTTGTACTTCCAGAAGAATCTGTTGTGGCTGCTGTTAGTGTGCTGGTTGGGCTACTGCTTATCAAGGTGTAAGCCAATGTGGAAGTTGTCTGAGCTTCTGTGGATGTTGGACTTGATGTAGTTGTACTTGCAGAAGTTTCTGTTGCTGTCGGTGTGCTGGTTGGGCTACTGTTTATCATGGAGTAAGCCGATGTGGAAGTTGTCTGAGCTTCTGTGGGTGTTGGACTTGATGTAGTTGTACTTGCAGAAGTTTCTGGTGGGGTTGCAGCAATCGTAGTGGCTGGGGTACTGCTTGTCACTGTAGATGCTGATGCTGAAGATGTCTGGGCTTCTGTTGTTGGATTGGAAGTGGTACTTGCGGAAGTTTCAGTTGTGGTTGCTGCAGGTGTACTGGTTCGGCTACTGCTTATCATGGAGTAAGCCGATGTGGAAGTTGTCTGAGCTTCTGTGGACATTGGACTTGATGTAGTTGTACTTGCAGAAGTTTCTGTTGTGGTTGCTGCAGACGTAGTGCTTGGGATACTGCTTATCACTGTAGAAGCTGATGTTGAAGATATCTGGGCCTCTGTAGTTGCTGGCCTTAAATCAGTCGTACTTCCAGACGTTTCCATTGCTGGTGCAGGTGTGCTGGATACGCTGCTGCTTGTCATTGTAGATGCTGGTGGTGAAGATGTCTGGGCTTCGGTTATTGGATTGGAAGTGGTACTTGCGGAAGTTTCAGTTGTGGTTGCTGCAGGTGTACTGGTTCGGCTACTGCTTATCACCGTGGATGCCGATGTGGAAGTTGTCTGAGCTTCTGTGGATGCTGGACTTGATGTAGTTGTACTTGCAGAAGTTTCTGTTGTGGTTGCTGCAGACGTAGTGCTTGGGACACTGCTTATCACTGTAGAAACTGATGTTGAAGATATCTGGGCCTCTGCAGCTGTTGGCCTTAAAGCAGTCGTACTTCCAGACGTTTCCGTTGCTGGTGCAGGTGTGCTGGATGCGCTGCTGCTTGTCATTGTAGATGCTGATGGTGAAGATGTCTGGGCTTCGGTTATTGGATTGGAAGTGGTACTTGCGGAAGTTTCTGTTGTGGTTGCTGTCGGTGTACTGGTTGGGCTACTGCTTATCACCGTGGATGCCGATGTGGAAGTTGTCTGAGCTTCTGTGGATGTTGGACTTGATGTAGTTGTACTTGCAGAAGATTCTGTTGTGGTTGCAGTCGGTGTGCTGGTTGGGCTACTGTTTATCATGGAGTAAGCCGATGTGGAAGTTGTCTGAGCTTCTGTGGGTGTTGGACTTGATGTAGTTGTACTTGCAGAAGTTTCTGTTGTGGTTGCTGCAGACGTAGCGCTTGGGGTACTGCTTATCACTGTAGAAGCTGATGTTGAAGATATCTGGGCCTCTGTAGTTGCTGGCCTTAAATCAGTCGTACTTCCAGACGTTTCCATTGCTGGTGCAGGTGTGCTGGATACGCTGCTGCTTGTCATTGTAGATGCTGGTGGTGAAGATGTCTGGGCTTCGGTTATTGGATTGGAAGTGGTACTTGCGGAAGTTTCAGTTGTGGTTGCTGCAGGTGTACTGGTTCGGCTACTGCTTATCACCGTGGATGCCGATGTGGAAGTTGTCCGAGCTTCTGTGGATGCTGGACTTGATGTAGTTGTACTTGCAGAAGTTTCTGTTGTGGTTGCTGCAGACGTAGTCCTAGGGGTACTGTTCCTGACTGTAGATGCTGATATTGAAGATGTCTGGGCTTCTGTTGTTGGATTGGAAGTGGTACTTGCGGAAGTTTCTGTTGTGGTTGCTGTCGGTGTGCTGGTTGGGCTACTGCTTATCATGGTGTAAGCCGATGTGGAAGTTGTCTGAGCTTCTGTGGATGTTGGACTTGATGTAGCTGTACTTGTAGAAGTTTCTGGTGGGGTTGCAGCAATCGTAGTCGCTGGGGTACTGCTTGCCACTGTAGATGCTGATGCTGAAGTTGTCTGAGCTTCTGTGGATGTTGGACTTGATGTAGTTGTACTTGCAGAAGTTTCTGTTGCTGTCGGAGTGCTGGTTGGGCTACTGCTTATCATGGTGTAAGCCGATGTGGAAGTTGTCTGAGCTTCTGTGGATGTTGGACTTGATGTAGCTGTA
>JAODKC010000053.1:12179208-12206474 GCA_026777985.1 Mormyrops attenuatus | reverse complement strand
ATACTTACCTGATAAGCTGTTAAGTGGTTCGCAATCTGTGAAAAAGGTAATATAAACACTGAAGTGCTAATCGCGCTAGCGCGCCATTGGGATTTACAATGTTTATATTAGCATCGCTATTATAAACTCGTTCATTTAACCGCTTGTAAGTGCAAAGTATATATTGTGTATGGTTTCAGTTGTGATATTGTTCAGTTTCGCAGTGCCTCTTTTCCCGGATTTTTATTGGAGGAGCCTGTTAGCCATCTGTCAAGCTAAAAACTGCGCACTCACATATGCAAAGACAGAATAGTGCAAATAAAATGCGTTACTTTTTTTAATTCATTATTTTCATTTTATTTTCATTTTCTGTAATTAATCAAAATTAAAGTTCCAGTCCTAATATATATATATATATATACTGTATATATATATATATAAAAAACACACACATACATATACACACACACATCAATGTGAAATCAATATACTGTCCTTTGTCAGTGGATTTTGTCTTCCTATTTTAGAATATACAATTAAATATTATTGTTTCTGTAATAAAATGAAATTGTTAATTGAATAATTAATTAAAACATTTTTAAATATTATGGTTATCTGAAATAGAATTCTGCATGATACAGGACTTTGTGTTACATGTTAAGCTCAGGCAATACATTGCTCATCAATCAATCCATGGATCCATTCAGAGTCATGGTGGGGCTGGGGGTAGAGGTGGGGGCTTGAGCCTATCCCAGGCAATAGTTCTATTTTAGTTTCAAAGAATTAATTATCTGTTTTTGTTGAATGTTATATATTTCCAGAAAAACCAGTCCCATATCACAAATTCTGTACTTTATTTATTTTGGCAATCCACTTGAAAACATAGCATGCTGTATTTTCTTTTCACACCCAGAGTTACAAAATCTCATTCAGTCTGTAGGTGATTCAGATTCCATAAGGCACCAAAATGACTGCTGCATTGTCATGGAGCAAGGGAGGTGCACCTTTTTCTATCACCTGCTCTGCTGGTGTGTGTGTATATATACACTGATATATATATATATATATTTATTACACACACGCACATGTCCACGCACAGAAATGCACAGACCACTGGAGACTTCAGAAAGGCAGCCCTCTGTGATCTGATTCGGTTGTCAAGATGGGATCCCAACAGAAGTTATATTGCATTTATTTTAACTCTCATTCATTTCCAAACATTTTTCTCCAAATCTCCAACACTTAGGCTCCTTTACTATTACAATGTATAATTGTATTATACACATGGGAACTAGGTTACCATTAAGAGACTACATTTGGACTGAAAATAGTGAAGAGTGGTGTCTTTTTTATAGCAGGAAGACGGCATATATTCACTATCTTACATGTATTTTTTCATTATTTTAATGTCTATGTTTGTGATTGATTTTCTAGCAAAATTTATACAGTGTGTATCAGTACTTGAGTGCGACAATACAAAGACATTTTTACTAGAATCTTTATCAAGCAGGACATCGCTTTTTTATAGGTACACAAGAGACCACAATGAATGAAAGTACTCAACGAGTCTGTCCTTCTTCCAGCCAAGTATGCAGAAGATGACTGCAAGGGACCGGGAAGGGACACCCTGGACAGAATTCCCATCCATCGCAGACAAATGCACTCGCTTACAATGTAAGCAATGAGACACACCAATCCACCTCATGGCATGTCTTTGTTCCTGAGCCACAGAGCCAGCATATCACCCTGCAAGCAATTTCGTGACCTTTTACATGTGTTTACTTTTCGAGGTTGGGCATTGAATGCTTGTACTTCTTCTTTTCGTGACAACTGGTCTACTTAAAAACACTCTTGGTAAATAAACAATGAAATAGTGTTTTGAATACTTCTCATGTTTCTGCTATTGTGTGTATGTACAATATAATTCCAAAGAAGACAACAATAAACACAGCTATGCAGGGTAAATAACAATAATAAACAAGTAAATAACATTTAGTAGGATATATAAGTGAGTGTAGTTCTCTGATGATGGAAGAATACTGTGAATTTATGACCACTATTTCCCATGATGTTCGTGTACAAAGGCTCAGTGGGTGGCAACATTCATTGTGCTACATCCACAATGTCACTATTCACTGGGACGCACAGTGATTACATTGGTCTAAAAATCAGTAACTTTCGACCTGAGAGATCTGGTCATGAGGAAGTGGTGAGTTGGCACGCAGACCTGTTTGTGTGTCTCAGACCATTTACTTACTCTGCTACCCATAGAGCTTTCCTTGTATAGGGGCAACTTAACACAATGATATGGAATGGACCTCATTGGGTGTGAGTTCAAGATGACATCTGAATGGAGGGCTATATCACTGAACAGCCTTCAGTATCACCACTGCAAAGCTGACTGCCCAAACAAGCAGGGGCTTCACATCCTCTCAGTGTTTCTCATTTGGGCCTCATCCAGCCCAACGTTGAATTTAACTGAAGACACTATACTTATACAGACTGTCCTTGATCCTGCAGTCTGTCACAAGAAGCAGAGGGCCCAAGGCAGGAGACACCCTGGATGTGGTATCAGTCCAACACAGGACATGCACTCATGCACACTCACAGAAATTCACCTAAATGTATGTTTCTGGACTGCAGGAGAAAAGCAGACTGGGGTGGGGGGAGCATTAAATATACAGTGGAAGAAAATGCAAGCGTCACATGCCCTGAGGTGAAACCCAAACAGTCAGTGGGAGAAAATCCAAGTATCACAAGCCCCGAGGTGGGGGTGGGAGCTGAACCCACAGAACTGCCCTGATGCACCAAGGTGGGGGTGGGTGCAAAGCGGGGAACAGCCCAGGATGGAGCGCCAACCCATCGCAGGGCACACTCACACACAATTCACTCACACACACCTATGGACAATATGGTAATTCCAAAAAACCTCAGCATGTTTTTGGACTGTGGGGGGGAAAACAGAGTACCCAGAAGAAACCCCACAAGAACATGCAAACATGCAAACTCCACACACATGGAACCCAGGTAGAGACTAGAACCCAGGTCCCAGGGGTGTTAGGCAACCTCCATGCCTCCCTATATAGCCAATATGTCAAACATATTTGAAAAATAAACATCCAAAATAAGAATCCAAAAACCCCTACCATTTTATCTGTCAGTTTGATTGGACCTGAAAATGAAATCCTATAATACAGGCTTATGATGGACTACCCAGCTTTACTAAATTCTGCAGAAGTGACACTCATTGGGGTTGAGCAGAAAGGAGTCCCACATATAAGGCCCCACAGCGTGAACGTTAAATGAAAATTTTATGAAAAGGTGATATTAGTGTGACGTAACAGTGACTGAATGTCATTGCACTCAGCTGGACTACAGAACTGCAGTGATGAAAACATGCAAATTCCAAAGGGAAATGGAGAAGAGCACGTGACGGCCCTCCATTCAGATGCGATCCGGTTCATGAATGTTCAAGTTGATGCCATGAACCGTGTTTTCAAACTGGGCGGCTCACTGCATGGTGGAACGGGCTGCTTTCACTTTGTTAGTGTTTGTCTGCTGTGGATTAATTAAGGTTGACCTGAGTGAAAAACAACATTTGCTTCATTTTTCCAATCAATTCAATGAAGCAGAGATACAAATCAGCCCCTGATGTCCAGAAACCACTGGGACATGGAAAAACAGGAATGGAGAGACTCACTGGGGACAGCATCCTCTTCCTTTTTTTTTTTGAAATACTCAGATACACCCTTCAGCCTTTCTCTCTAAACTCTAAACTGATGTAAAATTAAATGTACACCACAACACTCAGTCAGCAATTAGTATTGTTTGCCTCACCTAAAAATTACATTTTTATTTTTAAAAACATACTGTCGAAATAATGAATATGTTTATTAATAAAGTTTTATAGGTTTGCATTAAATTATTTGTAGGACTCACTAGAGACAGCATTCCCTTTTTCCAGCCTTGTGGTCTCTTCTCGATAAAACAAAAGCAGGGAGATGTTCATATCACACACTCAGACATGCTGCTAAATGTTCATGATCATTGCTGTGGTTTTTAAAATTCAGTGATTTTATAAAAATGGACCTACCATTGTTTTGTTTGGCATCTGAGTGGATTAGTTATACTGAATGTCTTACGTCAGATCACACAAAAAGCAAAAACAGGGCAAAGTCCCTCATCCTTAGAGGAAAAGCAGAGTATGGGTCAGAAAATAACGAACAATCACATTAGTACACAATGTTACTCAATGTTAACTTGACTGACGCACGTATTTTTAAATCAGTTTACATGCAAGTCTTAGTCAAGGCACTGCTGAATTAATTTCATAAAACTCTTAATGTTGCCTTTTTGAAGGTTGCATCAGCAAGGTTTTTTCCAAGGAATGAACCAACGACCATCCCCCTCACAGTTTCTGATATTTACCCATGTCTGATGTCACCTGCTAGCAGGTGAATTAAGAGCCCAAACACACACACATAAATCTCCTTTCTGGAAATATCAGTTATTCTAGTAAAAAGAACAATATTCTCCACATTATGCAATATGCCTGAAAAACACCAATTTCTCAGTAATTGTTTAAAACAGAGATTAGGGCCTAGAGAAGAAAAATCATCCTAATTGGTTCTTACTAGCTGCAGATGAATCGCAGAGGCTGGAATGAATCTTTGGCTCTTAACCTTTTCTGTATGTTGCCATTTATGTTCCGTAATTTGCGTAAGTGTGTAAGCCTGCAACACATTTTCCGCCTTCTTTTGGAAAAAAAAACTTTTGATGTGACTTCTATTTGTATTATCATTATTGACATACATAAAAACATGTATACATCAATTTCTTAACAAAGTTCTGTATTACTCATTTATATCAAATGGATTTAAGAACTATCTAAAAACATTCCACAAAGAATCCACTAAAGCCAAACAAACAGCCCCTAAAGCAATCAAGACAGAACATAAACAACAGTACCCAAAGATGCATTAACATCATCAGAAGTCCCTGAGCTACAGTATTTCAGTTGTGCCTCTATTATTTTCTACGATGGTGTAATTGTCGGGCCGGAGATGAGTAATTTCTCATTTGACAAGAAATACCAGTTCCTAAGGCTGTTGGTCACCTTAAAGAATGAGTTCAATGCAGCTTTGAATTTTAAATAGTTCAAATATATCAGCGACAGTTGGAAGTACTTAATTGTTCACGGATAATTTATGGCAAATTCATGTAAATTATAGCATAAGATAACATGAAATTGGCTTCATAAGAATCATAATAATAGCGTGACCCTTATTAAAGAAAAATACAAATAAAAATCACGGAACCGCCCCAAACATATTACAATCTCTCGAAATGTATCATATTACAATAAATATGAAGCAAAAATATTAAATAAAATGGAAATTTCATTAAAATATATTATCTATCATGTACTGGAAGATTTCATTACTGCAAAAAACTAAAATAAATAGTCTGGAGTCACTGCCTTAATAGCGATATAGGCCAATATTTATTAAAAGCTGCTGTACACAAGCCAGGTAGATACTAAAATAGAATGTGAATTGTTTAATCAATTTTTGGATGTTTCATCTATTTTACTTTGCACATCATATATATTTCAGTTTTCTGTACATTTTCTACCTCTTTAATATTTTGCTATTTATTAATAGCATATTGTATAGACTTTGTAATTATTTTTTTTTTATTACTCATTGTACTTAGTGTTGGTTGTGTACAGAGCCCACCACTATACCAAAGAAAACTCCTTGTGGAATCAATCTACTTTGCAGTAAACTAAAATCTGATTCTGAATATTTCATTATTGTTTACACATTTCTCCATTTCATTCATTTTCGTTGTGTATACCAATGAAAACATTCTTCTACATAAGTCATCAGGAAATACACTAACCAGAAATCATACTTTCAAATTTTACATGAAACGTACACGACTGCTTTGTACATGATGTACAACACAAGCCATACATTTATGAACGTATGATTTTGAAAACAAATTGACCAATAGCTGCATAGAACTAGCTGTAAATGGATATAAGATTACATACAATACTAAAGAGATGTCAACTGACCACAGTTCTCTGCCTCCTGGTAATACAGGCATTCAAGAGGAAACTTTTACAAAATACATGTATCAGGGTGACCACACATCCTCTTTTTCTGCATATTTTTTGGGACCTAAAAATACTTAAAATGTCCAGGATTTCACTTTGTTTCACGTTAACATTTACTTTCTACAGTCAGAATGCTTCCTGTGTACATACATGTGTTGCTGTGATGCCTCTGTGTTCTGCATCCAGTTTTGTCTATTTTATGGTCACCCAAGTATGTTTGAATGTTAATATATATAAAAATCGAAAATGCGTATTTCAGGAAAGGGCCAAAACACAAAAAAAAAAAAAAACAAACATATATAGACTTCTTCAGGAGAAGTTTTAAGGAGACAACTTAGAGATAGGCCTAGCATAAGCATAGCCTAGATAAAAATATTTTCCATTTGATTATATGTGTCGTTTCACCTAGGGATCAAACCCAAGGGTAAAAAGTAATTATATAATGAGAAACTGATGTCATGTTAAAATTTAACATTCTTTAACACCTGAAAGTGAGTGAGTGTGGTCCAATCACTCAGTGAAAGCCACGTATGGCAAGGACCACAGATGCGGTTAGGTCTGATCACTCGGGGTTATGGCTCCAAGATTTTTAGCCCCGGTGTGAATCTTCCTTCCTTCAAAAATATTTTTTTTTTTTTAAAGTCAAGCCCCAGATAAACTTGACTTAGCCCCTGATTTTTTTCCAATAGCCATGAACACCCCTAGAGAGGATGCGAAGCAGTGGACATGCACCTAGCAAACAATTTCATGACCTGTTTCCAGTTCAGGGAAGACTGCGGAGTATGATACTAGCAGATTTCTTTAACGGAGGTTAACTGGAGGTTGTTGAGGGGGTCACAGTTTTATTAATACGTATAATTGTGGATGTGAAAGTACAGCTGGAAACTAGTCAACCCTGCAATCAGAATCAAGTCTGCAGGTGATGAATTAATTCTCTGGTGTCATAATTTGTAGTTGCATCAACTCTCAACCATTCCTACAATAATCCGGTTCAAGTCAGAGAGCAAATGACACTAAGCCACAGGCATAATAAAACCACACATGCATGCTTTGGATTACAAGTATTACAAGAAATGTCAGAAGAGCACTTATGCCCTCAAGCAGCCACACGAATGAGTTCGTCATTTGGCAAGAGATACCAGTTCATAAAGCTGCCACTCACCTTCGAGGACATACAGCTTTCAATTTTAAACACAATTCTTCAAATACATGAAACACATACGAATTTATCTAATTATTAACTGATGATTCATGGCCAAAAGTTTCAGCTAAATTTCATATTGCAGTGGAAGATTTAATAATTGCAAGAAGCTAAAATACACAGTACTAACTGCCCCACTAGTAATAAGCCTATGTAGGCCTACTGTATTTGTGATTGCGGTGTGCTTGTGCAGAATTCACTATGTTCGCTCACATATGATTTGATTTTTTTTTTTTTGTTTTGTTCTTTACTTTTTCTTCCCAAAACTTTGACACGCATCTCCTACAGTTTTTCCAACAAACTCCATTACACCTCTCAAATGTTCCACCCACTAAGAAGCGTGCTTGTTTTCCTATTTTTCATCGCTCTGCCCATCAAATTTTTCCCAGACTTGTAGAGAAATTTTTCAAACTGCCCCCATTGATATTCAACATAAAATCTACGAACTTGCTCAACCAGTGTGCAGCTCAAAAGTATTCAATTAATGTTCATCTGTTTAACCGTCCTTCATCCCTTCTATTTCATCTGTCTATTTTCATACTTTGTTTTGCCTTTCATATTGATTGCACTCATCTATTTCACCCTTATTTTCTTTCATTCATCCCTCCAACCTTCTAGGCCTACATAAATCCACTGATTTTATAACTCCCGTGGTTTTAAGGTAAGGAGTGCGCCACAACAATCAAACTTTGTACACAGACTCAACAGCTGATTAAAAGCACTAAAACAACCACTGAATCAAAGCACCGATATGTCATCGCTTCATCCTTTCTTTCTATGATTTCTACGCCTTCAAAAGCAGAGTAGCCGGTGGGTTAGGGTGTGTTGCGATACATTATATCAGTGTTTCCCAACCCAGTCCTCGGGGAACACCACACAGTCCACGTTTTTGCTTCTTCTCAACTCCCAGCGCACCTGTACCAGGTATCCGGTGTTGCTGATTGGCTGGGAGGGAGCAAAAACGTGGACAGTCCGGGGTTCCCGAGGACGGGGTTGGGAAACAGTGCATTACGTAATGCGCTCCTCAATCAGGCTCGAAACGCCGATTGTAGTTATTAAAATTCGCTGCTGGTGTGTGGACGGTTTTAATATAAAACCAAAGGACGGACACCAGGACGGAATTCGATTGTTTAATGAATATTTCATCGTTATTTACACGGTTTCCTATTTTGTTCATTTTCATTGTATATCAATTAAAACATTCTCCTATATAACCGATTTCTGAAAAGTAAATGCACTAATCACAAATTGTACCTTAACGTAAAAAGAGACACACACGCAACTGCTTTGTACACGATGTACACACAAGTCGTACATTTACGATCATGATTTTAAAACAAAATGACCAATAACTGTATAAAACCAGGCACAAAATGGAAACGAGAGTAAATATTGGAATATACGAAAGCGCACTGCAGTCATATGAAAAAAAATATTAGACACCTTATTTTGTTATTATGACTTACTATCTCGTATTTTACAGGAAACTATTTCGAATTTAGGAGGTAGTAAGTCATAATTACAAGAGAAGGTATCGAATTTCTTTTCCGCAAATCTTTCCTGATAATTACTTAGTAGGCCTAAGTCATAATTACGGAATAAGGTGTATATATTTTTACACTGTGTGAATTCATTGCGCTTCCGTAGTAACGATAAGAGAGGATATTTTCAAGAGCAACGTAAACTTTCAGGGAAAAAAATAAAAGTTTTACAAAAACTGGGGGCAGCGCTGGGTTGCTCCTAAGTGCTTAAAAAAGTTCTTAATTAAAATCAGTGTACATACGCGCGATACATAACGAAATCGATTTATATGTACATATTATGCATGTGCACGCATACACACACAGGTAACAGTACATGTTTATAAGCAGGTCATTCATTGACCCAACGTGGAGACCGGACAGACGGCCAGAGGTGCGCGGAAGACTGGACAGGGACTCGATCTCAATGCAACTCAATCCAAGGGGCAGCGGCGCACTCGCCGTTTTTACAGCAGCACAAACCCAGATAGGCTATGAATTAGTCAAACGCTGACAAACACAAGCAGCTGGCACTTTATTAGTTACACCTAGCTAGTACCGGGCTTCGCCTCCAGGCCAACTTCAGGAGTAGAAAAGATGTACATTCAGGAAAGCCGTTCTGCAGACAACTGCCGTACTGACCTGGTATTTTTCTGCAGTTGCAGCTTTTGTACTTTTACCACGATGGCAATTCATCTCTGATATTATCAGTCTGAGCCACATGTATATACTTGAAGCAGCACGGTAGATTATATGGCGAAGCTCCCGATGCTGCTTGGGTGCTGACTAGTGTTTAATTGCGTTAATGAGGTGTCCCTAATAAACTGGCCACTGGAGCGCATGCGCAAGCGGAGAACCGCTACGAACCTGACGGGGTGTTTGTTTAATAGTTTCCTCTGATGTGCTGTTTAAATCGCCTATTTCCGCTAAAAAATTAAATGTGTTAAAGTCCCACGATTCCGCCCACTACAGTTACTACCTCTGGCAACCTGTCCAATCCTACCTTTTTACAACCAGCATTTCCCTTTTCACCGTGCCCTGCTGCCTGGAACTCTGGCTTAATACGTGAAGCCGTAACTGTGTCGTAACTCGCCAGATCAACAAAGCCGGTTTCGGTCTAGTAGATATTCTCTGTCAGACGAAATTAAATTGTAAGTAAACGCGCAGCAGACACAAGGCGCCTCACATGGTATGGGCGATACCGTTTCTGCATAAGCAGACACAAGCACGCCTACTCACAGACTTTTTAAATGGGTACAAATGAAACGCATCTGAATGTGTTAAAGTACACAAAGACAAATGAACGAAAATGCATTACACATTTAATGCCGTTTTAAATAATAATTAAATTCAATCGTTTAACGGAATGTAGATATGAGTGCCGCTAGATGGCATAAAAATCCTGACGTCATGCTGTACCAGGATAAAAACGACTCTTCGGGTCACGTGTCTTT
The DNA here is from genome assembly GCA_026777985.1 of Mormyrops attenuatus. Lineage (NCBI taxonomy): Eukaryota > Metazoa > Chordata > Actinopteri > Osteoglossiformes > Mormyridae > Mormyrops > Mormyrops attenuatus. The sequence continues at coordinate 12,196,196 of JAODKC010000053.1, read as the reverse complement.
TTATGGCACCGCGGATTATTACCCCTTTTGCAGCTGCAGACTACGCACATTCGCATGAGGGTCTAAATAGTGGCAGTGTTAGTGCTCGCTCACCTTCACATTCCATTGCCGTGCACATTTACTGGTTAACAGACCTAAGCGTATTAGCAGTCTCGTTTTCTGTGTCCAGGTGCTGGCAGAGCTAGTCAATCTGCTTGGTTACACCACATGTTTACCTGCCTCTCTATCACAGACGTGTTTGTGATATGAGGCACACTGGATCCTTTAATGCAGGACTTTGTCCCTGCTCTTGCTGTGTTCAGGCCTCAGTCGTGAGGCAGACTGTCTTCCTCTGTGATGCCCTGGGCTCGCAGCTCCTCCAGCACATTGTCCAGGTGCCCTGGGTCTGGGTATCCGTGGCCGGTCAGGTTGGAGCCGAACTCGGTCTTGTGGTGGATCTCGTTCCAGATGACGGTGTCCGACTCGCCAGTGGTGCTGGAGGTTCCCACGGAAAAGAGGAGCCTGCGGTCCCAGGCTACCAGCAACAGGCGCAGCACCTGATTGGTGGGACCGGGGTGGGGGCGCACATGGAGGTGTGAGCCCTCCGTCAAGAACTCATGCACTACTGTGTCAGCACTGCTTTAGGGTACCGATAGCTCTATACCGCTTCATTATAGATGAGATACTCTGAACAAGGAAATGTTAAAGCGCAATAACGCTAGTTACTGAGGGCCAGTGACCAGCATGGTGACTGAAGAGCTAGGCCCAACCAGCAGGCACGGCGCGGCTTTGCATACCTTGCGGCCTTTTTCGCTGTCGGGGAGGTAGCAGTGTCGAGGAAATCCTCTGGCAGTGAAGGGTTTGCCTGGGTTTGGGTGCTCAGGGCCCTAAATGAGAGAGAAAGAAAGGAAGTTGGAAAGAGGACCAGGGTCGAAGTTAGAATGGTGCAGGAGTGTGCAAACTGGTGTGCTGCAGCCTGCAGAGTGAGGTGTGTAGAATAGGAGTGTAAAGTGTGAGAGTGTCTAACAGGTGTGTTAATTCTAGGTGTGTTATAGGTGTCAAATGCACATGTGTGGTATAGGTGTATAATAATAATAACAACAACAATAATAATAATAATCTTTATCTATATAGCACCCTTCATGCATTAAATGCAGCCCAAATGGCTTTACACTAAAAATAAGGAAAAAAGTAATAAGTAAAAATAAGGAAAAAGTAAACAAGCAACTAAACAGGGTAAATAAGTGTAAGACGATGGTATAAAAGAACAAAGTATACAAATTAGAATAAATAATAAGATGATATATAGAAGTAAAAACAAAATATAAAATTTGAATAAGACATTTGCGCATAAAAGAGAATCATATAAAAATAATATAGGGACACAAATTAAAAGTCATAAATATTAAAAGCCAGGGTAAATAAATGTTTTTAAAAGCTTATTTAAAACAGGAGAAGTGCCTCAGCTTCTCTAATTGCTACTGGTGGTGTATTCCATACTTTGGGTGCATAATGACTAAAAGCTGCCCCCCGTATTTCTTTGTAACTCTTGGAATGTGGAGAATAGTAGAATTTGAAGACCTAAGAGCCCTAGGGGGAGGATCGACAGATAAGAGATCAGTAATGTAAGATGGTGCCAAGCCATTAAGTGCTTTATAAGTGAGTAAAAGGATTTGAAATTTTATTCTAAAAAGACACAGGTAACCAATGAAGTTCATGCAAGTGTGGTGTAACGTGATCAAATCTCTCTACTTTCTGAAGTGTTGTAGCTGCTGCATTTTGAATAACCTGTAATTCGTCAATATTGTTCTTTGGTAGGCTGGCAAAAAGAGAGTTACAATAATCAAGACGAGAAGTGATAAAAGCATGCATCAACTTTTCAGCATCTTTCAATGATAAAAAAGGCCTGACTTTAGTGGAAAAAGGCTATCTTGGTCACATATTAGATATGACTTCTAAAATTCAAATCATAATCCACAATTACACCAAGATTTCGAACATGAGATTTAGTCTGGGTCACTAAGCTACCTAGCCTTGATTTCACCTTCTCTGTCATTTCCTGGGGGCCTATAATAATCATCTCTGTCTACGTGTGTTATAAGTGTGTCATGTCTACGTATGTTATAGGTGTGTAAAGTCTATGCATATGTTACAGGTGTGTAAAATGTATGTATGTGTGTTATAGGAGCGTACTGTCTACATGTGTGTTTTATAGGTCTGCAAAGTGTGTTATCGGTGTGGGTGAAGCTCAGGTGTCGCACGATTTTACTTTGTAGGAGCCCATGGTGGCAAGTGTGAGCACATGGTACCTGGATGCCAGGCGGGATGGTGTAAATGATGCGGATGGTTCTGCAGTCGGGGTGCCCGGGCAGCGAGTGGGGAATGACGTGGTATTCCATCTTTCCGGGCGGCTGGCTCCCAGTCTTCACGCCATAGATGGTCTTGCAGGTGGGACACTGCAAGCTACCGTCGCGGTTGCCATTGTTATACATGGCGACCAGGCACTGCAGGTGGTACTGGTGCCCGCACTGCGCCAGACGGCCCACCGATTCGCCCCGGGAAACACCTCCCACGCCAGGGCCCTTGTAACCCGAGGGGCCCCCTAGTGGCTCCATGCAGATGGTGCAATCCTGTGACGATGAGGTGGTAAGTGAATAATACAAACTTTTAGTCAATAATGGGGGGGCTTAGAGGGTTACAGGGAGTCTTACCTCCTCAGGGGGGTTACGGACCTTCTGCAGATACTTCTTCACAACCTCTTCTGGAGTTCTACCTGAGATCAAGTGAGACTTTAATAATTTCTTTCATTATTTCTCACAGATTGCCTTTAAAAGGTTGTTCTACAGTTAAATGGAAGGATATGTATGTCCATGAATAGGCTGTAGAGCAGGGGTCACCAACATGGTGCCCACGGGCACCAGGATGCCCCCAAGGACCACATGAGTCGGACCTGTTCTGAAAATAACACAACTCACCAGTGAGCAGCGCCTAAAATTTAATTTTATCGTGTTGCTATTCTTCTTTAATCATATTTGCATTTATATAGATTTGAAAATGACAATATCTAAAAAATAGCATTTAAAACATGTTTATTGTACATGAAGTTTAGAAAAGTTTAGGAGGGCGTTTCAAACTGGTAGCCCTTCGTATGGCTCAGTACCCGTGAAGTAGCTCTCAGTTTCAAAAAGGCTGGTGACCCCTGCTCTGGAGTCTATGAACAGGTTCTAATGGCTTTGAGCAGGTACTACAGCATCTGAGTCTGGGTCTGTCTGCGAGCAGCTCCTGCCTTACTCTTTCTGGCCTGCTTCTTGCTGGTCTTTCGGCAACAGTGTCCCAGTCCTGGAATGGGCTTGATGTCACTCTTGCTGACAGGGGGTGGATGTAGGACAAGTTTGGGGGGCCGGGTCAGACATACGGGGAGACCTGCTGCGCTCATCAGGATACCTGTAATGCCTGGCAGGGACAGGAGGAGGAAGAGGAGCTGAGCAGCCAGACGCCACATAACACAGCCTGAGCTACCGAGCAGCCAGACGCCACATAACACAGCCTGAGCTCCCGAGCAGCCAGAGTGCCTGTCTGTCTGCTCTGTTAGTAATTAAATGTTCACTAAGTAAATTAGTAAAGTTAGTGCTGGTGTGAGCTATTAACTCACATACATTTACTTAACCTTTTCAGACTTGGCAATAAAGGAGGGAGGGTTGAAATACCCACCCACAACTCAGAAACCCCCCTGTCCTCCATCCGCCTGACTTTCTGACTTTATCTGGCTCTCTGTGACTGGTCGTCTCTGACTTTATCTGGCTCTATTTGTGGGTCTGTCTGTCTGTCTTGCTTTATCTGGCTGCGTCTGCGGCTCTGCCTGTCTCTCTGACTTTATCTGGTTCTGCCTATGGTTCTGTCTGTGGGTCATTGTGTTATGTAATTATATTGCATTATGTAATAACTCAACAAAATGCAACAAACTTATTGCATTGTGCTTATATTATCTAACTGCTTTAACACAGCATAGCATAATAACCTATAGATACAGGTGCTAGTTTGATCATGTTAACATGGCTTGTTTGCTATAAGATCTTGGTATATTAGAAGATCCCTTACATTAATCACTGATTTGAAACTAGGGAGATCATATTTAACTAGTATTCCATATAGCATGATGTGTGCAATTCTGACATACGGTAAAACAGAGTTTCGACAGTGGTTCAGACATAGTGAGTCCATGGTTCTAATTTGATGGTTAGCGATAGTGTTAGCAATGTCTGTAATAGTGTACTTATTACCAGTGCTAAAGAAATGTAATACAGAACAGCTTTCAAAAATGCAGGACCACGGTACCTCCTTAGTACCGATATGCAGTGCAACACTAGTTTGCACAAACTCTGAGATATTTGCTAAAATGTGGCACTGTCTTCGATAAAACTTTATTCAAAGAAGTTATTATAGATACCTTCCTAATGCACTGTGATGCATTCATAAAGTATTACAAATGCAGCTATAAATATTTATAAAAAGGCATAACACACAGCCATTTTAATTATTATTATGTATTATTATTTGGGGTCTGTGTCTCTGACTTTATCTGGCTCTGCCTGTGGGTCTGTCTGTCTCTCTGACTTTATCTGGCTCTGAGTCTCTGTCCACTCTTACCTGCCAGGGCTGGGTGCACAGGGCTGGAACCATTAAGATTCTTCACTGGAACAGTGGGGACCCTGAAAAAGCAGCAGACATGAGAGATGGAGAGCTGTAAGCGCAGCTCCTCATGGGATTACACGCACTTTACCCTGCTTCACACCCACACGTTCTGACGTCTACTCTTCTGGAACACAGTCATGCAGAAACACTGCTGCTGCACGCTATTCCCCATGGTGCTGGCTGCAGGGGACTGACGCAGACGCATTCAAAGTGCACAAATACCTGGCATGCCTCCGGGGCAGCCATACTCAGCGGAAGCTCACGGTTATACTAAAAGCCAAATATGTGGAATGAGGCACCGTTCTGCCACCCTCTGTCTCCCACCCTGCTCACCGGAGGCCGTGGCACCCCTGGGGGGGGGGGTTTTACCTACGGTCATGGGTGTGGCAGCTGGGGGGGTGAGATGAGCTCTTTCAAACACATAGGCACACAAAGGGGGAGCCCATTTCCTCTGTTCTGACGTATTCTATTTAAAACAGAAGCCTTCACACCCTGGCTGTGCATTCAATAACAATAGTATGATCTAATATAAGCTTTTTGCCGAATTCCCAATCTGGTGAGACTGACTATCCCAGATAATCAGCATTCCTCAAGGCATCTGTTTACCGTGAGAGCAAGAATTTAACACCAGCCGTCATTTAGGAAGTCGGCCTAAGACTCGACTGCTCACTAACCCACACTGCAACAAAGTTCAATTTCACTTCATTTATAAAGCATATTTCTCACAATTGCAGTTGAAACAAAATGCCGTACAATCGAAATAGTATAAACCTAAACACTTAAAGCATCAGAGACAATAGACAGCTCTAGACAGGGAGTTAAAAACCAAAGAATAAAAAACGTTTTTAAAGTTTAAACACGGAAAGTGTTGCAGCCCAGGGGAAACGCTGGGGCAGCTCATTCCACAGTTTCAGAACTAAAACCGCAAATGACCGATCTCCCCTGCGCTTTATCCTGAAGTTCGGAACCATAAGGAGGGACTGATCAACCGATCGTAATGACCTTGCTGCGATATATAGTCTTAAAAGGTCTAAGAGATAGATTGGAGCAAGGCCATTTAGTGATTTATATAAACATAAATATTTTGAAATCAGTACTTAAGTGCACTGAAAGCCAGTGCAGAGAGGGAACTATTGGAGAAATATGACCACAGTTTTGCGTTGCTGTTAGTAGTCGGCTACTGTGTTTTGGGCCAGTTGTACGCTTGAAATGGAGGCCTGGCTGAACCAACATAAAGGGATCTACTGCAATCAAGCTGGGAAGAAAAAAATGCATGTATGGACCTTTCAAAGGCACTAAAGGACAAAAAGGACTTCACCTTTGATACAAGCCTCAACTGGAAAAAAACTTTTTTTGGCCACAGGATTTTCCAGGAATTACCAGCTCACCATTTCTAATGCAGTACTTTTAAAAGTTTTAATAAGATTAGATGAAACTTATTCATCTTGGGAGGAAATTTTTGTGCATCCAGCAGTGAGACCTGCCTCCAAATATGAAGTGCTGTCGTGCCGTGGGGGTGGGCAACTGCCGTAGTAATAAACCTTGACGCACATGCTGATGAACCTTGAAGCAAATCTCCACACAGCACACAAAGCAGGAGTGTCCTGGACATGGCTGCACATGTGGGGTTAAGGGATGCCCCCCAGGTGCCAAAGAGGGGGCAGTGACGAGGAGACAGAGAAACATATGGCCAGTAAATGCGAGAGGCCAATCAAGTGAGAATTACGCTTCCTCTAGGTATTCACTCAGCAGAAAGAGCTTAAATAAAATGTGTTTTTTATAGCTTAGCCTAGAATATGGAAATACCAGAAAATCTCACTCAGTAATAGAGGGTTTCACCTCAGTGGAACTAAATCATGAAACCTTAAGCTCTTTAAGCTCTAAATTTGTTATGGACCACTGCACCATCTGCTGGCACACTGCTGCACTGCACTAAGCACTGACACCAGAAAAATAAAGCAGTTGCCATGGAAACGAAGTGTTGGTGGTTGGAGTGTCAGCACCGGGACATCTTGCGCTGAATAATCTGAAGGGTTTGTTACCATGGACACGGCTTGCAGAGTCTCCTGCGTGTGCTTTCTGGGTAGAAGTCCACTTCAGCATGCAGAGGACAGATATTAGCTGATATTTCAGTGGCTCTGTCACCAGCCGTTATTATCCAACCTGGCTTTGAATGCGCTTCAGGAATGTGCAGAATCTCTGCTGCACAAGGTTGGACATTTTAGTGCTCTCATGAGAGACACCTGACCTGTGATACATCAGGGTAAAAGGCTGCAGGCCCACACGGCTTGCTATGGACCTGAGAATCTTAATTCACTCAGACACATACATACAGAGACACACACACATATACAGGTACCCCCATCTGTACTCTAAATACATACACCTAAAACTGATAATAAAAACCTAAAAATTTTATTTTAACAGACCTGCCCTCGAATGATGCGAATATCATTAAAATATTTTTGCTTGACTCTTGACAGCAGACCCATCAGCCTGTGCATCACTGGTGTTCACACCATGAAAGAGAATTCTGCAGGTGCCCCCCACACATACATGTACACAGACGCTCGGAACATTCCCAGATTCCCAGAGAAACTGAACCAGAAAACACAAATGAGTGCAGCTGCGGAGAGCTTTATAAGATGATGAGCAAGCAACTAGCAGGATAAAGGAACCCCCGTATCAGGTCAGCTACGCCCCTGAGCAACTCTGGTAATGTTTACCAGATATAGTAAGTGCAGCCTCAAATGGTCAGACTCTGCCCCCTAGTGGAAGAAAGCAGGCTCATCAAAAAAGCCTCTTTTCTGATTGGCTTGTCACTGAGCCCTTTTCCAGCTGGTTGCACACATCCTGCATTTCTACTCTCCATCTCACTGCTCTGCACTCCCACACATGCAGTCCCTCCTGCTGCCTTGTGAAGTCTGTCAATGTTTACATCCATCCGTCATCTAGCTACTTATCGTGATCAAGAGAGGCATGGAGCATAGAGAATAAGCCTGGGGCACATGCTGGGCGGGGTGCTGGTCCTTCACATGGTGCATACACACACACACACACACACACACACACACATATATACAGGTTTGTAATTATATCTTTGTGGGGACTCTCCATTCATTTCTATGGGGAAAACTCTAATCCCAACATGACACCCTTAACCCCTGCCCAGCGCTAACCTTAACCACCAGTAACCAAACTACATGTGAGGCTTTTGGCATTTTTAGTTTTTTGATTGCAGCCACAGACTTTAATAACACTAAGTTTTCTCTTGCGAAAAAAATGCTCCCCACAATGTACCACACATATACAGACAGACAGACACACACACACAGAGGCGCACACACACACCCCTAGCTGCCGCTCCCAGCCTCGCTGTGTGGCACCCAGATGCCCCCTTGGTCTTGGCCTTTGTGTTTATTCGGATGGCTGCCTGTATGGCTCAGGCCCAGAGACCACTCAGGAGCCTGACTCCCCCCCCCATCCAGCTCCCAAGTCTCCGGCACTCTCACACATGCCTGGAGATGGATTCAGAAAGGCCCTGACAACAGCCACCGCCCCGCAGAGGCCCCCTACCCCTGCATGCTGCTCTGTGCAGGAAGGCTGCTTTGTGCCGCTAATGTGAGCAGGCCCCGAAGCTGGTCAAAGGTTGCCATGGAGATGAGGCCTGTGGACATAATGTGCAAAAAGGCCCCCGGGAAAAAAGAGAGGCCTGGGAACCGGGGAGAGGGCAGTTTATGGAGGGGGTGTGTAAGGCAGCCAAGGGTGTTCAAAGAGGTGGGGGGAACTACTGACTCTTTTTGATGCCACCCCAATGCACCATGGAACTCTAGCGGATGACTGATTTTAAGTTCACAAATGCAGCATACCATGGTCATCAGCGTGGCAGTCGCATCACAGCTTGCTAATTACTCCCACAGCACCGAGTAACATATCAGGTTAACATTCCACAATAGCCTTTAGTCTCATTTCACTACTCCATGAGTGTCTATATTACAGCACATAATTTAAAATCCAAACTTGTTCAAATGTAACATTATATCACACACATGACAAGTATCTCTTTCTTTAATCCTGTTTACCAACAATCAGCAACAGGTTTAATCCCCTCCTGAATGATCATGTTACCGGCTTTCTTTTAGTTAAACCAACAGTAACTAATACTGTACAAGCATCCTGCCCATACAAGACTGCACCACCTTGACAACAGAAATGAAGAATGTGTGCAGTGCACTGTGAAGATGCACAGGAGTATGACACCCCGATGACCATCGGGGAGTGAACGAGGAATAAGGAACAGGTGCGCTGAACAATGATACATTTTAACAGACATGACTCAGCATTTCTTATTACACTAGGCAACCTTATCACTACAGCAACAACAGCATCGGTTGCTATGGTAGCATGAGCCTCAGCAGGAAGGCGGCACTGTCACTATGGTGACGGCGTCAGGGAAGCCACTTACCCAGAGGCGATGAGGGCACGGGACTGCGCCATGGCGATGCGGTGCAGGGTGGGCCGGCTGAGACCCGCCAGACTGGACCGAGCGGGCAGCGGTGCGGTGCAAGCGGCAGAGGAGGCTGTGGGCCTCGGGGCAGGAGGGGGGCCAGCTGGCAAAGAGGAGAGGGATGATGCCGTTGCCGTGGGGATGAGGGAGGCACTGGGGAGCAAGGGGGTGGTGACACTGTTGGTGGAGGATGAGGGGTTCGATGCAGGCGGTGCGGATGAGATGGGCGGAGGGGGAGGTGGTGGGGGGAGCGGCGGCTGGTGCGGGTGGCTAGGAGGGAGCAGTGGAGGGGGCAGTGATGGGAGAGGGGGAGGCGGGGTTCGGGCGGAGGACAGAGATAGAACAGGCGGTGCAGGCCCCAGCAGGGAGAGCGACTGGGCATAAGTGGTAGGGCTCCTGTGTGCCGAGAGTGAGCGGCTCAGGGACAGGGGATGTGGCAGTGTGTGCGAGTAGGAGATGGGGTTGGGGGAGGCAGAGGAGGTAGCCAAGCGGCCCCCCAGGTTCAGTTTAGGGCTCGGGGGCTTGGTCTGCGCTGGTCGTCGGCCCAGCGTATGCGCCATGGCACTGGCCTTGACGCTTAGGACCAGCATGCACTGCGGGCAGGCACAGGGCTGGCTCAGGCTGCTGAGGGAAGACACGGACAGGGAGCCGCCAGCGAAGGCTGCCCCGCCGCTCCCACTCACTGCCGTTGCTCCCACGCCGAGAAGCCCGCCGGCCGAGGCACCGCCCCCAGGGGAGCCTGCCCCCCAGGCCTTGGGTAAGGGCCCAGACACCAACGGGTAGGCCAAGTCCGAGCGCCTCTGGATGCGCCGTCGCCGGTTCGTCTGCCGGTTGATCTGGGTCATGCTCTGGAAGTCGATGAGGTAACAGAAGCCGAGTGGCGCCAAGTCAAGCCAGGGCTGCTGGCGGTCCCGCGCCGCCTGGATGGCGATGCCCACCTCCGTGTCGTAGGCCGTCCAGGAGCCCGAGTCGTTCTCCCACTCCCAGAGCCAGCCCTGGCCTGGAGCAGAGGCGGGATCATAGAAGCTGCGCCGCACGGGGCGCAGAGTGCCTGCGGGGGACAGGTCTACTTATACTGGGTGCTGTAGTACAGTGTGGGTACAGGGACTGAACACATCTGAAAGCTAATGTAGTACTGAGAGGGAGGGTTAGTACAATACAGTACAGAAAGAGTGACTGAACACTACTGCACATTAACATTGTACTGAGAGAGGTGGTTAATACAGTTTAGATACAGTGACTGAACACTGCTGAATATTAACAGTGTACTGAGAGAGGGGGTTAATACAGTACAATACAGACACAGTGACTGAACACTGCTGAACATTAACACTGCACACAGAGAGAGAGGGTTAATACAATACAGCATAGATAAGGTGATCACAAACATTCTGAAAGAATAGAGTATGTATGGGGCCTCACAGCTGGACCTACTTTCTCTTCAACATTGCATTCTGGGATAGAGCCCCACGTTCTGCTCTTTCATTGTGATTTTCAGCTTGCGTGTGAAACTTGCCATGAAGTCCCCCACCCACCCACCCCACCTCGTCTGACATAACTGAGCTCAGAAGGACTTCTGTTTCCCTCCCAGGCTCTCCTTCTCTCCTGCTCCTATCCTCTCTGTACTTTTTTCGCTCTCCAGAATTCCTTGGAAAAGCCTTTCCTCCACACCTCATCTGCATGAACCCAAAAATCAGGAGTGGACAGAGATTGGCTCTCCCTGTCCCCTCAAGCTTTGCACTTTTACCCCACTGACAGTCAGGCTTTGTAAGTTGTGTCTGGGTTTGTGCCCCAACATGGCTGGAGAAACTGTAATCAAAAGGTGATACTCATGCAGCATAGTGAAGGGCAGTGTAATGAACACCAGGGTACTGAAGGGCAGTGTAGTGAAGGGCATTGTAGTGAAGGACAACATAGTGAACAGCAACGCACTGAAGGGCAGCGTAGTGAACGGGAGTGTAGTGAAGTGCAGCATAGTGAACAGCAACGTAGTGAAGGGTAGCGTAGCAAAAGGCAGCATAGTGAAGGGAAATGTATTAAAGGGTAGCGTAGCAAAAGGCAGCATGGTGATGGGCAATGTAGTGAAGGGTAGCGTTGCAAAAGGCAGCATAGTGAAGGGCAATGTAGTGAAGGGTAGCATACCAAAAGGCAGCTTAGTGAAGGGCAACGTAGTGAAGGGTAGCGTAGCAAAAGGCAGCATAGTGAAGGGCAACGTAGTGAAGGGTAGCGTAGCAAAAGGCAGCATGGTGAAGGGCAACGTAGTGAAGGGTAGCGTAGCAAAAGGCAGCATGGTGAAGGGCAACGTAGTGAAGGGTAGCGTAGCAAAAGGCAGCATGGTGAAGGGCAACGTAGCGTGATCAATCAGATCTTTCCCATGCTGCATGGACACAGCCAGTTAGCTGTTTGTTGTACAGCATGCTAGCTGAATCATTCTCAAATCTAAGACATTGAGCAATGACCACAAATAAGCAATACATTATAGATATTATAATACAACAGGCATCCAACAGTCATTTAAGTGCTATTGTAACTCCATCTAGCTCAGCCAAAGCCTGAGATTTAGCTAGAAATCACTCTTGCTACAAAGACAGCCTAAAGTCTCACGGCAGAAATACGGACTCCTGAATACGAAGGGGTTTCATTCTGTGGGGCGCAGTCTGGGCCCCGATGGTACAGTCACCGCTGGGGAGGAAGCCTTCAATCAACGTGTTCCCTACAGCTGCTCCTGCAAGGGCCATATGGACCAATCCAAGATCCCTGACCTAACAGTACAGCCCCTATTTTTATGATCCTTGGACCTTGTCCAGTTGGCTCTCATCAACATGAACTCAGCAGCATCAGCTGTGGGAAGCAACCAAACTCCAGCCAAATAGAACTGTGTGTGTAAACATGCCAGAGGCTCCCAAGTGCATCATATCATGTGATGTCTACGTAGCCTTTGCGGGCTGCGTCCTTCTAAAAATCAGAGCAATAAATCTTGGAATATGTTGGGCTGCAAAGGATCCATCACGACTCTGCAAAGAAGGACACATTTCTAGACCGCATTTGAAGGAGACTTGAAACAGGATGGCCTTGTCACACTACTGTGATGCATTCAGTCTTCTAATGCAAACATAGAAGTGGCAGTGCCCCTGAATTGGGGTTCTGCCACTGTGTAAACATGCCAGAGGCTCCTTTGTGCATCATATCATGTGATATATCATGTGATCGATCATGTGATCTGTGGAAAAAGCCACCTAACTCTGGCCAAATGAGACTGTAACTGAATAAGTAAACATGCAACATGCCACATGCCCCATGTGCATCGTGTCACTTGATCTTTCATCCCTTAACATGACAAATAGCCTTTTAAAATCTCCCTTTTGCCACACTGAAATTCTTCAGGTTTACAAAACCAAGCAATGCATTCCTCCTCTAAAACTGAAGCAAACTGTTTGTTTACTTTAGATAATCAGAACCCTTGAAAAACACCGTTATCTTTAGCTGTTTAATACTTCTTTAACGCTGTCTTTCTCAGAGAGATTAGAATCTTGCAGAGCTGTCAGGAGATTAACCCAACAAGCAAACAAACAGCGGCAGCGGTACAGCTGACTTACCTGTGTCTTGCCTGAACTGGTGCATGGAGTGGAGGTCTATGATGTAAGGCGAGAGGCGGTTGTCCACTTGGCCCAAGACGACGCTGCCGGTGCGAGGGTCGCTCCGCATCACCGCCTCGATGTGGTGGCACACGGCGGGGCTGTAGGGTCGCCAGCGCCCGTGTTCATTTAGCCATTCCCATACCACCACTGCGGACGCCAACAGCATTTTCCTGCTGCCGACATACAGCCGTTGTTACTTATGTTTTCCCGGATTTATGCTCAGCCCGGGTAGACAAATCTCTCCCTTTTACGGCATGCAATAGGGCACAACTACACAAAAATGCAAATACAGCAAATATTATAACAGCCTTAGCAGGGCGCTAAACTGAGCACTACGCAAAACGATTGCATACGGTTTGAACTGCATTAGGAAAGTGGAGGAATACAGCACACACTGGTTACCAGAACAAACAATAATGGAAAATGACTGGTGTTGGGAAATATGGCAGCGTGTTTTAGATGCTATTCTTTACCGTTTACGGCCTACAAAACTAATGGTAGGTGCTCTCGCGTGATGCACTGTCTCCTCGTTAAAAAAATACACGCATTCAGAAATGCATAAAGGTGCATTTTGAGGGGAGCATCCTTGTATTACTTTGACATGTCGGCCGTTGTAAAAGAAAAAAAAAAGACATCGTAATTGTGACACTCATAGACGAGGCGTTCGCAACCACTACCCAGATTTCGTCACAACCTTCAGGGATCAGTGACAGAAATGGGTTTAACTGGTTAGGTGGAATATCACGGCTGCGTAAATCCGGCGAAATAATGCCGGGTGCTGGAAAGGCAGTGGCCACCCGCATTCAACGTCCGTGCTTTTGGTTGCATTCTTGCAGACAATGCGGAATAACAAGTCCTTATCTACATCTCGGATTCCCACCACTATCTATCGCATCATTTCCCACTTCCCGTGTAAAGCGACTTTAACGCAGGCCACGGTCTGCATTAGCAATATAACGATACATACATATGTTAAATATCGTTTAATCGTTATGTGTAAAATACACTGTTTCTTTCTTATTTCCCACACCGGGATCGGACGACAGTAGAGTGACAGACAAAACTAACTTGTACAAATACCGATGTAATATCGAATGTATATGATTAATTTCCACTGCTTTAAAAAATTATGTCTCTGGCACCTTTATATTCACTGGTCGTTCGAAACACAGCAGTGAATGTGGGATTCGGTTTAACCCTTAAAAAGAAACAGGGACACATATACATGTTATTCGGTGCTCTTTTGCTTCGAAACGGCCGTATAACGTTAATTTTATTCTAAGAAAAAGCACGCAAATATGCAAAGGCGGATGCACAATGTCTAATCGTCTATAAAGACAATTAAGTATATTCACCAGTTGCTCTGGGTCTTCGTTGTCAAAACGGATTGCAGCGTCTGCGATCAAAGCCGAAACTGCGGGTGCAATTACTCTGTAATATTTTCTGTTTGTCCGTCTTCCTGCCCCATAGGGATCCGTTGCACTTTCACAACCAACTAAGGCGTCGAATGAAGAAGAAAATCACGACAGAAAAGAAAAGATTTAAGTAGAGGTATTCATTTCTGTGGCGTATTTTCGCATGGAAAACGAATCGGTTTCCTTCGTGACTTCATCAAAATGGCACCAGGAGCCGCCGAAAAAAGCACCGTTTTTCGGTACATAGCTGGCGTCATGCCTTGAAGGTTTGACTTATTTAATCTCTTATTAGAAGTTCATTATCAACAGCCCTTTTATCGCTGCACACTAGGCGCGTCTGTGGGAGAAAAGCCAGAGATGTAAGGGTAGGCGTAAGTCTGTGGCGGCTCTGCCCACAGACATGCTTTACACACACAATTTAGACCCCCGTAACCCAGACCCCAGTACCGCTGACTGTGGCAGTACACTTCTGAAGGTTCTGCCCACACACACACACACACACCTTAGCCACACAATTCAGACCTAGACCACAGTGTTACGGTTTGGGACGAACACAGTCTCACAAATTAGTTAAGACCCTGAATCTTTGCATGGAACAGTCATGCGTTATTGAAACAAGCTTCAGCCATACCGCTCATCCATTACAGGATCTGGAGTCCATTCCATTAGGCACTATGAATGGGATTCCAGTCCACACACTCTGGGCAATGTAGAAACGCCAGATTCCTTAATCATATTTTTTGGACTGTGTTAGGAAACCAGAGTAGGAGACATCAATTTACAACCCAGTATTGGGTAAATGGTTGGATGATGGGATGGATGGATGGATGGAAATTTTACAAATTGTTTATGATGGTAAATCTTCAATCTATTTCGTAAAGATGTCTTTCACTGAGTGTAGAATAAATAAATTGCGCGAACGTATGTGCGAACGTATTTCATAAGCGAATGAACGACACTTCTGTTTTACTGGCTGGAGTAGTCCTCCTCAGATCATAGGTTATTAACAGTCGAACTTGAAATGCGTGTTAGTCTTTGTGGTAGTATGATACTGCCATCTAGTGGTTCCTTTAGATTTCAGTACACGAAACATCGATTAGATTTTTAAAATTTCATCTCATCTTTCATAATTGCGTATCCAGTAAAGGTTCAGGATGAGCCGATTCCAGCAAGCACAGCGTATGAAACGGGGGGGTGCACGGTATGGGATTCCTGTACAACACCTATTTGTAATTTATACAGACCAAAATCGGCTACACGAGTGTTTTCAATCCGTGGGACGAAACCCATGGAACGGTAAACTCAAACAGAGAGCTGTGGATAGGAGTTAATCCCAGACGCTGTAGGTCCCTAAATTTAAGTCAGACGTCTTAATAGTCAACATGCTTTAACTGCTTTATATTGAACAATACCAAAATAACCGCTTCTCATTAGACAAAGTTCAAAACATTTCAACTGAATAATGCAATGCTGTTAGAACGTTTATACATAGCTATAGCTGAATTAGTGTGTATGTTTGTTTTTTTTTTATCTCACAAATGTTTAGTTTCAGAGATCAGGCTTCGTAAACCTTGGCTGCGGACTGTGTGGCCGCGGTTCCGTTTTGTGGTTCGGGGTTTTTCCTCTCTCATAGTTATTTCCAGGGAATAGCCGGTGGTTTTCACGGCCCCCGGTCCCATGTGGCCTACTCTGTGCACGCGTTTTCAGGTTTCCCTTGAGACGTTTTAAGTTTAACACAGTAAACTGAAAAGTGCTTCCTCGCGTGTTTTTCCCCCCATAGGTTCTTTTGGATTCCCGGTGAAATTAGCTACCTAATAACAGAAAGCAATACTGGAAACTTAGAGAAATCTCCGCTGACGTTTCTCCAGTGATGCGTTTGACGCGGTCCCGTTAGTGTGGATTTAAAGCCTAAACCGAAGGGCCACGCCAATACTTCTCGGAAGTCAAAGCAGCCTCGCTCCCAGACCCTTTTCTGGCAGCTTTAGGACACGCGAAGTCTCTGTATTTCAGCCCAACTGCTGGCTTTAACAAGGCTTATATATTTTATTGAGCTTATACAGTAGCCTATAATTAAAATAATCAATAAAAGACACCTAGCTAGAGGGTCGAATCCGCGGATCTGATGTGATACCGAAATAATTAACTACTACTGGAAAGGTAGGTCTGCACCTATACTTTCTACTTATTTATTATGTAGGCTATTTGTGTAATATATACACAGCGTGGACAAAAGTATTGGGACATCCGTATTAATAACAGGAAATGTCCACATAAACGAGTTGGTGCCCCAATACTTTTGTCCATAAAATGTAAGTAGGTCTACGATTTTATTGTCTAAATTTAAACAACGTGCTGCGTTTGCAGCGACCATTGTTATGACATTACTCTTTATTATAATCTTTATTATAATTTAAAGAGAAAACCTTTCTCGTAATTTGAATTTTTTACAGTAACCAGAATCTGTTGTCACATTTGGGTCAATGTTGAACGATAAACAATAATATCTGAAAGTGGGGAACTTGCATGTCAGTCTGGTAAATACCTTTATGTTAAACATAGAAATTCCCTGTGTTCCATATGAATTCTTCACGCTTTAGTGATTAAAAGGAAAACGGATTAAGTAATGGGCATTACGTACAACATACATACACATTATATATATATATATATATATATACACACACTCACCTAAAGGATTATTAGGAACACCTGTTCAATTTCTCATTAATGCAATTATCTAAGCAACCAATCACATGG
>JAODKC010000053.1:12164252-12179148 GCA_026777985.1 Mormyrops attenuatus | reverse complement strand
AGGAGAAGGCCCTCTGCGAGCTCCTGGAGGGAGAATGTAATGAGGCAAAGGACCCCTTTACTTTCTGTTTTCAGCATCGGGAGGACATGGAGACTCAGCAGTTGCAGAGATGAACAAGGCCTTAAATATGTTCTTATTTGTTATTGTTTTTCAGGAGAACTGAACCCTCGTAAATCGTATGTTTTTTTTTTTTTTAACACGATATAATGTCATAATATAATATGACATATTTCATATGTATTATGAATTTACATAAGCAGATACGGTCATTTCTACGCTTCCTTTTGTAGCCGGTAGATTGTAGACAGGCATAGGAAAGGCACCTGGGGTCCTGACGTGTAAAAAAATAAAAGGAGCAGCCAGGAAAGAAAATGGGTAGTAGTGGTGTGCGATACCACAAGATTTGGTATCGATCCGATACCAAGTAAATACAGGACCAGTATCGCCGATATCAATACTTTTTAATAATTAACGTGGATGCATCATCAAATTGCTAAAGCTGAAATGGTTTTCATTACCTTTTAAGTGTTTTTGTGATATTTTTATTAATTAGTAAAACCCAAGACAGAATTTGGGAAAAGTTTATAAGTAAATAAATACTGTGGCGTCTGTGAGCCAAGCGCCGTCTGGCCTGATTGGCGCATGTCCCAGCATGCCCCGCGCGCGCTTGTAAATAGCCCTTGTTGTGTTCTTATTGTTAATGTTAATGCTTATTGTTACGCGTGTGTTTTCCTGTGTCTTTTGTACCCGGTCTGATCCTCGTGTGTAATTAGCTTCCATAAATCCCCCGCCGTGTATGCGTCTTACAGTTCGGCGTCTGACAACCCTGTTTCCCTTCTGTAATTGGTTTTTGGTGCTCGTTAGGTGCCTGATGTACTTCTTATAAGAACTACTAATAAAGGGCGTGTTTCCCCGGCAAGTGAGTCTCCCTGTTTCTCTGCTCCCGCGATGCCTCGGTCCGCCTAACGCTGCCATACTTTATTATAAAACACAAGTAACACAAAATGTCTTTGTTAAATAAAGTGCGCAAAATTAGAGAACCGGCTTTGAAAGAGATTTAAAATGTAAAATTAGTGAAAATACAATAAAGTGTAAACACGCTCAAATAAATAAACACAAAAGGGTAATTATAGTCAGTCAAATCTCAGCTATATTATATTCAGTATATTTGTTTCAATTCCAGTAAATGTATTCATTTTATAACATGTGGCAATGGGATAATATTGTATCAAATATCACGTTAATTTTGATTGATTTAATTAATTTAATTAATTACAGAAAGATTAATGAGTTAAAAAATTACTTTGATTAACCGCATTCTGTGGTTCTGGTCACGGTGATTTGACCCTGATGCTAGCACTAGTATACATGATATAAAGGTCTTAGCATAATTTATACATTTTGAATTTTAACCACTCGCACTTTGAAAATTTAATATTAACTAATGCTGAAGATGACTAAAATATTACTGGCACCACTATAATCTCGTGTGTGCGCGCGCAAGTGAGCCTGTTCGCTTACCTGGCGCCGCTGAGTCACGTGACGGTACAACATCGAATCACAAGACTGAGGAGGAGGAGCAAAGGCTGCCAACCGCCAATGAAAACGCCAGAAGAAGAAGCGGAGCAAAGCCGGCTCCGCGCTGACAGCCAGGAGCGGCAAGTGAGCGCAGCAACGCTTATATAGATAGCCGCAGTGCTTTCGGGAGAGAAATTAAAGCTAAAGTATCGATCTCATTAAACTGGTATTGATCAATGTCAATACAAACATTATTATCGATACTTGGATCGATCCGCCCACCACTATTGACTGGACTGAATATACATTGCCAGTCTTGGAGGCTGTAGTTAATTTCCTAAAATAAAAACGTGACATAAGTCAGCGATCAAAAATGGAATGCAGCTCCTCCAAGCAGATGTTTTAGAACTACACCTTGTACAATACAGAAGTGCATAACAGAAAAAATATTCAAAATAAAGCATACTCATGCAAAGTATTTGGAATTACCACAAAACTTTTCTATTAACTTACAACAGAAGAGTTACACATAATGAAATATAATTAGAAATTAAAGCTATGCAGAGCTGAAAAGAATTTAACTTGCAAAACTCCGAGTTAATCAACACCTTTCGAAGACGAGTGATAACCCACCTAAAACAAAAACATGACGGGAACTTAGCGTGTGAGTCTGGTAAATACCTTTACGTTAAACATAGACAATCCCTATGATCCGTATGAGTCCTTTACACTTCAGCGATTCAAAGGAAATCGGATTAAGTAATGGTCATTATGTAAAACTTTGCAACGTGTGTTCCCCTATTAAAAATGCGTCAGAGGCCAGTGCAATCACAGGCGGTTCTCGGAGTGCCTATATATTTATCTGTCTACAAGTATACATTTAATGGCTTCGCCCAGCTGATGCTCTTACACTTGCTAAATACCACAAACCAAATCTGATTTCTGCACTGTTAGGGTCATCTTTTTACTGATGACAGAGCTCCTAGTAAAATGACACACCTCAGTCTAATTTGCTAACTGTTGGCCACTCTGGGAAAACCCTCCAAATACCAGTTATTGCTGGGTTCTGTGCTTTGTAGAGAACGGGAGAGACATCACCCTGTCCTGGTCAAGAGGGACTGAACCAAACCAGCAGCACTGACCTCAGCACCAGCCTGTCCCTCCCCCTGGAGATCGAGGAGGACAGTCCTGCCTACAGGTGTGTGGCCACCAACCCAGTCAGACTAAGACTCAAAATTGAGTTACTAGGAAATAAGACCTAAATATATGGATCTGGGTAGCAAGTGGTCCAGTGAAAATGGCTGGATGTCATATTGCATCGTATCCCTGAGCCGTAACTGTCCAAGTATAAACATGGAAACACATACGACCGGGGCTGTGACTGTTAGCTGTGTGGGGTGGTGCCGGCAGTGAAGGTGCAGTGATAGCCCTCACCCCCATCTCACACTGACTGGTATCCATCCTTCCATTCTTCTGCCTGTCCATGTTTTCTGTACCTGATTGTCCTGCTTAAGAGTTGCAGGGGTCTGGAGCCTATCCTGGGAGCTACAGGCACAAGGCAGGGAACAACCCAGCTTGGGACACCACCCCTTCGCAGGGCACACTGACACACCAGTCATTCACTCACACATGCACACTTCTGGGCAATTTTGTAACTCAAATCAGCCTCATATTTTTGGAGTGGGGGGAGCAAATCAGAGTACCCTGAGCAAGCCCCACGATAACATGGGGAGTGTAGCTGTCCCAATGTCAGTGTATTCTAACAGTTCATTTTAGTTATAAATTGAGTTTACCTAAGTTCATGGTGATCTTGAAAAATTGATTAAAAATGTATTAATTAAAATACTAAAAGGGTTAATGCTGATAAAATGCAAAACTGTTTAAAAATATACGGTGGTAAAATAATGTTATTGAATAATTTACAATTTTTTGTAAATTTGTCTGTAATGGGTCACATGACTAAGTTTGGCACGGTTTGGCGCTGTTGCACTCTGGGAAAAGGCCAACATTGTTGAAGAAGTTGTTACACAGCACTGAAAAGAATCGGATTCTGCATGTGGGTCAAGAAGCACACCCAGTAATTGTTAACCTTTGTTTGTATTGTAAGTGATATAATTAGTATGCATTTACATGTAGGATGGAACCTTGTTTTGGTTTGTGAGTATGATGCACTTTGGACGAGCTTGTGTGTTTGTGACGGGGGGTGCTAAGGAAGAGACTTATACTCATACTGATTGATATAAATATGTGTCTTAATTTTGTTATATTATAGTTTTCACAGAGTCTACTGAAGAGAGAGGGCGAGTGAGACTAAACAAACCTTCAAATGACATCGGTATGAAGCGTGGCGATTGTATAATGGGACCCGTGTGGCTACAGGGAGAACAGACACAGTCATGGCAGAGACTCAAACCCTAGTCCCAGAGGTGTGATGTAACAGCGCTAAACACTCCACCACCGTGCTGGCTGTTGAAGCTTATAATACTCAACATTTTGTTTCTTGCCCTGCTTGGGTCCAGGGTGATGCAGTGCAGCCAAAATATCCAGTCACATAAAAATCACACCAGCATTAATACAAGTTTGCCTTTTAATTCTTAAATGCTCCGTCACATTAAGAAACTTATGAAACCACAGGATTGGCTGAAAACTCTCCATATTAATGCTGAGACAATGAAAGTGTGGCTACAATGGCCTTTGAGCCAGGGTACCTGCACTATGGAACGCACTTCCTCACAGTCTGCGAGAGATACAGTCACTTACAAATTTTCAAGCTTCAGTTGAAGACTCATTTATTCCACGAATGCTATAATGTAGGGGTGTCAAATTCAATCGCACAGGGGGCCGAAACTCAAAGCACACTTTAGGTCGCGGGCCAAACAGTTCAGTTCAATTTCAGTTTCATTTTTCATATGCAAGTTAACACAGGGTCAACATTACAATGAAATGTGACTGACGAGAATAGACAAGTCTCTCAGCAATATAGTAGAAAGAAATAACAATATAAATTTAAAAAACAGGATAAAGATTCATTGAACAAACTAAAACATAAATATGAATTGAAACAGACAGGATACAATATTCTTCCAAAATAAATAAATTTAAAATGCCTTAAAATATTTTGTTCTCCATATAAAAATATTTCCTGTCAAAATTATACAAATTCTGAATATGAATATGCTGCAAAAAACCTGAAAATATAAATATTGTGCTTTTAAATGAAAGTTAAAATAATAAATCAAAACATTCCATTTTCTTTGCTCTTACGCCATTCTGTCAGGGCTGCATTCTTGGCATCTTTTCCTGGCAACAAGTCCGTTTATGTTCGGGTTAAGGGTCTGTGTTGTGGAGATTCTCTCTCAGCCACATTAGCTCCACAAATAAGACACGCGGGTTTACCGGCAATGTCAGTAAACATATACTCAGCTTCCCAGCGGGTTTGAAAGGCTCTGTTTTCAGAATCAACTTTTCTCTTGGCCATTGTTAGGGGCTAGCTTTGACTTCAAATTAGGGTTGCACTGCATTATGGGATTTGTAGTTTGTGTGTTAACGGCGCTTCATATCGCCAGGCCATTAAAAAAAAAAAGATATATAAAATGATCCTGTGGGCCGTAATTGTATGCCAGGATGTGGCCCGCGGGCCTTGAGTTTGACACATGTGCTATAATGTAACTGCTACTACGTAGCACTCCTGTTGTTGTTCTGTTGTTATTGTTGCTGCTGCATATGCATTGTTTTCTGTATCACTGTTTGCTTTGAAAAGCGTCCTTGAGTGTGAGACAGGCGCTATATAAATATAACACTATAATTATTATTAACACGGAGTTCCCTCAGACTGTACACAGCATGGACCAAGGTACTGGCCCACTTCAGATCAAACTGGAAGTATTTCAGTGAAGGGCCTGATGTGGTCCATGTATTTTGGCTTGAGGATGCATAAGGAAATCTGATGGATTAACAGGCACTTACAAGTCGCTGGAAGCATGTAGGACTCTGCCCCTCCACCGGGGGCCGGGGGGAGGGGGGGCATCTCCTGCCTAGTGTTTGACAGAGAGACTCTCAGTACAAAATTGCACAGTATAAGTAACAGGTGACTGGTTAGGTATACAACAGCACCAATTATTGTAGGAATGATTTTTATAAGCACAAGGAAGGAAAGTTTAAGAACACCCCCTTTTTGGTTAGAAGAGGACTGACAAGGCATTGGCACACTGGCGGCCAAACTTTCCTACAATGTGAGCTATTTTTACAAGTCATCATCATTCCAGGGCTGAGGGCCGCTCTTGTCTTCGGTGTCTCCGCTCTCGCAGACGGGGACGCTCAGCTGCTCCTCTTCTCCATCCTCCTGCACATGCTGACCAGTCGCCAGGGACGCCATCTCTCTCCGGGGCTCAGAGTCCTCTTGTGAAACGCCTGGGTACGCCATTCTGTGCAGTGAAACTGACTGCTTCCGGGTACAGTGAATGTACCTCTTCACCCCCACCCCCAGCAGCACCCCCAGCAGCACCCCCAGCAGCACCCCCACCACCCACGGCACCCATGGCCTCGTGTTTCCTGTGGAAAGGAGCACAATTCTTCATTGAAACACAGATCACTTTGGACCAAAGCAACAATGAAACAAAGCAGCCATGTGCCACTATATACGTCACAAATTTGCTTCTTTGCGCTGTTTTTGTTTGTCTGCAGTACTTTGGAGCGTATATGCACCAAGCCTTCAAAGAGAAACACACAAAATGAAAAACCTGCAGTAGCTGGAGGGTCTGCACTTTGGATGTCGGTGGTGTTGTGGTGGACTGAAGGGGAGAAGAAACATGTCAGCTTAGCAGGAGTTAAACCCGTGGGCGAACACAGCACCATCACCTGAATTACTCCGAAAATCATCCAGCGGTACAAAGAAACAGACACTATGATTCACATTAAAGCAGCCAAGGCAGTCTGCGCAGTCAAACAGCCAGTGAGCCTGTACACAAGGTCAGGTAGAATGTGTGTAATTTACAGCTACACTAACTCTTTAGTAAACAAACCAGTTATGCAACCTATCAGTCTGAGCAGATCTCTCTGAAGCTTACGGGGCTTGTTTCTCTCTGGCTTCCATTTATCTATTTGACTGAATATAAACAAAGTATTAGAGCGTACTCTACCTTCAATAGTGAGGATGATTATATCGGGGTTTACAGTTTTCCCCGTGCTGAAGCATTGATAGGTTCCTTGATCTGAATGACGCACTTCAGAGATGGTCATAGACAGGTTGCCAAATCTTAACCTGTCTTCTGACATGCTACATCTGTTCTCACATCCAGAGCTTTTATCGAACAACCCAGACTGAAAGGCCAGGACAGTTTCTCCATCTTTCTCCCAGTAAACAGTATCAATGTTGCTCTTTTGCGTTTTATCCACCTGGACATAACAAGAGAGAGTGACAGGTTCCCCAGGCTGTGCACGTACCTCTGTGGGCACTGTAAGAGACACAAAGAGAGACAGAAGTGGCTGAGCAGAGACACTGGCAGACTAGACAGGATAGCAAAAGGCTGCATTTCACCAAACCACATTTCTAACAGCAGTGGGAGACCCGGGCAAACAGGAGATGTGCTTAGACATCAAACATCAGCCTCACCCCTCCCTTCAGTAATATTTAGGAAAATGTATCAAAGTGATAATGACACAAACTTACCATGGACCTCTAGTTTGACATCAGCATGACGTTTTCCATTCAAGCGGCACATATAAAGACCTCGGTCACTGTATTCCACAGAGTTGATTTTGAGGGAGAAGTTTCCAAACCCGATGTCTTCTTCAGAGATATTGACTCTGCCCTCGAACAAATCTCCTGCTATGAGCTCCCCCTGGTGGTAGTGCGCGACCAGGATGTTATTCTCAGTCATCCAATAGATGTCATACTCCTGGGGAGGAGTGTCCTCGCTTATGGCCCCTTTACATGGTAGGGTAACACTTCTGTTCAAAACCACATTCAGATGAGTAAATTCGGACTTGCTGCTCACTATGGGGGGAAAGACAGAGATATTCTGGCTCGGGGCAGACTGAACATCTGGCAATTTAGCATCCTGAATAATATTGGTAACTGTAGTTTCAGTATTTTATTATGTTTTCCTGCATTTTATTTTCCCTACGATCTGATACTATTGAATAGGGCTGCATGATATTGAAGAAAATACCACAAAATTTTAGATTTTTGCAATTAATATTGATATTTATATATATATAAAAAGATCGAATTTACCCAAAACAAACCATAGTCAAATAGAACTAATTTACCAATAGAGCGTATCAAATAAGTTGGCGGTGTTGCCACAAACTGTGTCAACAGACAGAAAGATGTACGGACTAAACACTTGTTTTGCTTGAAATTGTCTCTGGAATACAAAATATTTATCATACAGGAGAAAGCGAATGTCTTTTGGTGACCAGTTCTCAAGAGTCCATGCAGAGCTCACGCAGTAACGCTTAAACTGATTTTTTGTCATATACTCCATTACCTTAAAACAATCATTAAAATTGCAAAGCTTGCTAAGTTTTGTTCCCTATGACAGAGTGGAAATGTTTTAGCATAACTTATTGTCTTAACCCAGCTATTATAATCTTTGCAATATGAAGATTTAATGTGTAACATTCTACGTCAATATTAATATTATATCAGTTCTATCAAGAATGATTGTGATTGGTCATTTGCTGTGTATGCAGAGCCTGCATGTCACTCGCTAGCAACAAAGTATAAGTAACCAAGAACCCTTAAATCAGAGTAAATTATATCAGATTTCTCTTGTAGATTAGTCATGGAGAATGAGAAACGTGATTATTCCTTTCGTATCAAGCAGCTAAAAAAGCTGTAGCATGATGTACTTGATTTAGCCTGACTTTGCATGTCCTTCGGTGTGATTATTGAGGATGCACACATTGCAATGACGATACTGAAACGATTTATCGTGCAGCCCTATTTATGAATCATTTGACTGTTTTAAAATTCATTTTAACTTATATTTCTTAAAATAAACAGAACTAAGAGAATCCTGGGATTCTATTAATCAGAGCACCTGTAATGCTGACAACTTTGAGATCATTATAAAGTTCATATCTAAAGATTAAGAACCTTACATAATTCATATTAATATCATACAGCCCTACTTATCAATTTAATTTTTTTTAATTAATTCTAACTTATATTTCCTAACACAGCTTAAATAATTCAGTGCAAATCACTGCCAGTCAAAGTCATGTCAAACTACAGTGTTTCACAGTCAGAGTGCAGATAAAACTGCTTTTCACTATTGAAAACCCTTAAGAAAAAAAGAAACACTAAGTTCATGGTGTCACTGCACACACACAGTCAATACTCACCGATCACGGTCAGGATGAGGAAACGTTTAAGCATTTCCCAAGGCCCCATCAGGACAGTCGGGCAATTGAGTAGTCAGCTCAAATGCAGCTCCACTGAGGACTGAGGAAGAGATGCAACAGATAAATGTGATGCCCTGGTGATGTTCTGAGACAGTGCTGCACAGTGTGTGTGTGTGTGTGTGTGTGTGTGTGTGTGTCCAGTAGCTACACATGAGACACCCTGGTGATGTGTGCTGAGATGGGGCTGCACTATTACTGTCCAGTAGCTACATATCACAGTGAGACGGTGCTGCAGTATTACTGTCCTGTAGCTACAAATCAGACACCCTGGAGATGTGTCATGAGTTGGTGCTGCAGTATTACTGTCTAGTAGCTACATATCACACAGGCCCTGGTGAAGCGTACTAAGGTGAGCGTCATGATGGCCGCAAGCTAAGCTGAACAGAACAAAACTCCCTCTTTCTATGGAATGCAACAGTAAAACCAACAAATACATCAGAGCATATTTTATGTTTAAAAAGTACCACGTTCAACAATAAATACAACATGAAAGCAAAGCGTTAATTCACACATTTAACAAACAACGCTGTCTAAATTGTAATTTAGCATGTCATTATTTTCATTTACAGTACATGTAAATGAGCACTGTTGCAGTATAGTTGAACATAAATATACACAACAAAGACGATGTTGCCCTAACTCATCGCATTGAAGCTACTGTCCATCTACACAGTTCACAGCCTGAGGAAGAACATTTCAGTCTTTGCGTTAATACACTCGGTAACTGAATACATTCACGTTGATCCGAATCCAGCACCAGATCCAAGCATTTTCCCAAAAATCAAAATGTGCGCCGCTAATCGCGGCCACGCCCACATCACCAAAATAACTTTTGTGGTAGTACCAAAAGTGCCGACCAAAACAACAAAATACATAAATGGATATATGCAGAATGCAGAATAATTAATGAGTAAAAAAAAAAAATTAATAAGTACACAAAACTAACACAGGTATCAATTAACATGGCTACATGTTGTAACGCTTCTTCCTACCCGGAGCGTGTGGCGCGCTTCTTGAGCCGGGGCGGTGTAGCAGCTAGCGGCTAAATAAGGCTAACGCGCATGGCAGTCGGTCACTTCCCAGCGGCGGGCACGTTTATTTAACACGAACCAAACACACATACCTACGGATACAAGGATCCTGCATAAACCCAGCGTTACTCGGAGGGTCAGACGATAGCTCGTTCGGGGAGAGACGTGGAGGAGAAGGAGCTACAACCAGCCTTCTCGAGTCCTGCTTCTTCACACTCGTAGTTCTGACCCGAGTTGCACGTCTACTAGAATCGAACGAGTACCGAGTTACCTGTATATAGGTGACTATACAAAATGGGGCTTATCGGATGTGGGCGTGGCTTAACCAGGAAGTTCGTCATTTTGTGGATCCTCCCATATGAAAAAATATTGTTTTTTTATATGTACTATAGAAGTTTACTATGTTGCGCCAAGAATACAATACATATGCAAGACTTAAATAAAAGTAGCCACCAGTGTCATGTAAGACCGTATATCATACATGTATAAATCATATGTGAAAAGGGCCATAATCGTATCCATATAACAGAAAAACCCAAGAGACAATTTAACCTGGGGGGTGTTCCACAAAGCAGGATTTCCTCATTAGCCAGGTAAGTTAAACCAAATGTAAGGACTGTCCAATAGGATTGTTACTTACCTCTCTTCCTATTGGACAGTTATCATGTTTGGCTTAAGTTGTCCAACTAACTGGCAAATTCTGCTTTGTGTGATACCCGCTTGGACTGTGAGGAAAAAGGAAAAATGGCTGGGATCCCCTGACATATTAACTGACCTGGATAAACCACACAGGCTTTTGGGCGCATGCCCAGGCGCACCACATCCTTGGGGGGAGGGGGCACTGAGCAGAGCAGCCCCCCCATATGATATCATATGATTTATATTATTCTTTTAAAATGGCACTCATGTAGTGTTCTCCCTGTTAGATGCATTTCTGAATTCCGTGAGCCACCAATCAGCTCCATTTCACTCTGACATCATGTGCGCTGTTGTCCAAGGACTTTTAATACTCTTTATCCGGCCAAGCATATTAAAACCATAATGTATGTCCATGTCACCTGCTGCATAACGACATTTAAACTCTAGCTCTCAGAATAAGAAGATCACAGTTTTTCAGATTTTATTTTTTGGAAAAAAACACTGTTATATTGATGCCCGTATGTATATAAAAATGACAGGAATATCATAATACTGTGGTTCGTGTGTGTGTATTGAACCATCGGGGACGTACCGAATGGTTCGATAATACACCGTGTACTGTAAGTGTGTGTGTGTGTGTGTGGGAGAGAGCAATGTGGCCTGCTGAATGCCAATTAGATAGCTTCTTGATAATACTATTTAACTTATTTAAATCTAACTAGCAAAACTACTGTATGTGTACTACATAGAATGCAACAGATTTTTTTATAAATCCACAGAAGGGAGAACGAGTAAACTTAACAAGAACTACGCAAAGTAAAAGTGCATCTAAGCATAACATCCTGAGAAATTTTTAAACGCACGCAACACAAGACACATTAGAACAGACTTCACGGATTAGTATTACAATTATTATCTAACCCCCGTTGCCCCAACCCTAACCCAACAAAGTGCCCGATTTCTGCCTTGCATGCGCACCATTTGCACGCATGCATACACTCTAAAGAGAAATATCCATTTTAATAACTTCACCCAGACTACCACTTTTATAGATGTTCTATTAGAAACTGAATTTAAAGAAATCTAAAAATGTAATTTCAATCAAAGTACAAGGCAAGCAACTGGTTTAAGGTGGTTTACTGATACTGCTGTATGCATCCTCTCATTATCAGATCATTACAGCGCATATTCCGTTATTAAAATGAACAGAAGTACAGAGGTTACAAAAACTGCAGCATAATATGTCAATGTGCAAGGGGATAGTTTTCAAAGAAGCGATATGATTTCAAGGACGTGGGGACAGCTGGGGGAGAATACGGAGCCCCTGCCTCAGCGGGTGCGTCTCCTTCTAGTCTTTAGATGGACAGTGATGATGGCTGAGATCATGGCCAGCAAACCAGAGCCCAGGGAGGCAGTGTACAGGACGCAGAAGGACAGGGGACTGCCAGCTGGGGTGACAGAGAGGCACGGGCTGGGATGAGCCTTCCCTTAAGGACTTTCCAGGCATGCTCAAACAGAAGGCATAACAGTACAGTGAAAGGCACTTCTATTCTCAATAGATATTCAACTTCATTTGTGCCAGTGAATGCTATATTTCAAATATATATTATTCCATCCATACATCCCTCAAAAGATTCTATTCACTAAGGCTTCGGGGTGAGCCTGGGGCCTATCACAGGGGGCACGAGGTACAAAGCAGGGGACTCCCCAAATGGCATGCCAGTCCATCACAGTCACATTCACTCTCAGTGTGGGCATTTTAGTCAGCCCAGTGACATGTTCCTGGACTGCAGGAGTAAGATGGAGAAGAGACCCACATGGTCACAGAAATCCCAAAAGCAGACCGCTGACCCTAAACTCCTGAGTGCCCAGGCTCCACAATGAACTACCATACACCACATATGAAGCCCAACCTTTGCACTGTCTCGCCTGTGATGGGTTCCAGACCCCCAACAACCCAGACCAGGATAAGTAATTGGAGGATGGATGGATGGATGAACATACATACAGTAAAAACACCACAACCTTATAACTTGACCTGTGCTTCAGCTCTATGATTTCAAATGCATGATGAGGGATGGGCAGTTTAAAATATGCCTCTGGTGTTTATCACATCTTCTAATTTTCGAGTGAATGTTACCTTGCTCACTGTCCTCCAGAACGGGTGTTTCAGGCCCTAAACCTGTAGTGTTACAAATAAGCAGTAATGATACAAATAAGTTATACAGTTGGTTAACAAATCACCGCAAACAACTGAAAGTAAACTTGTAACCTGACACAGCGTGTGCCAAATGTTATTCACATATAATTAATGGTTTTATGGTTTTAGAGGGCAACAAATTTTTTAATGAAAACACATTTTACTTTCAGTCTACTAGCAGAAAGCTAATCATGGCACAGTGAGCACTGTGGCTATAAGAGGTGACCAAAAAGTTTGTTGCGTAATCTCTTATGTTACGTGTATGGTATATATAGTATGACTGATGCCGTGTACAGATTCCTGCACGCAACAGTGCAATGACACAGCAAATTCAGATTAGCTAAAATGCTCTTTTACTGCTCGGGCTCGATCATGTAAAATGACGTAAGGAAGCCACAGCAGGTCATTGCATCGCCGGGCAGAATCACACGATGAAAAAGAGGGGCGGCGGACCTTTGAGTAGAATCGCTTTCCCGAAGTGCAGCGCATCGCCGTCTCTGCCCACGCAGTAATAGAGGCCGAAGTCGGGCTGGCCCACGCCGGCGATGCGCAGCGCTATGGAGCGGTTCACGACGTCCGCCCCCAAACTGAGACTCGCGTTATATGTTACGGCGAGCTTTCCGCTGTTTGTAATATGTGCAGCCAGCACAATAACCGGGTTATGAGCAGCGTCATGTTTTATCCAGGTGGTGCCGATGTGGTATGAGATACTGCACCCGAGGTGGATCGTATCACCGGGGGCAACCCAGAGTGTCTTTGTCGCTTGGTTAGATTGCGGTAGAAGAACAACCCCTGTAAAGAATAACAGCAAGTCAACAGGGGGCTTCGGCTCCCCTTCGCCTTGTGCGCCACAACATCAGCATACAGGACGATGCTGTCGAATAAACTCCCAATTTGAACCCTATATAGCGAAGGTTAATAATCACTCTCACTAAAAATGTATTGTTTCTGTCCATTACTTCCACCAACTGTCTAGTGAGTAGTGATGATTACCCAGTAGTCTGTAGTTATGTCCTCTCAGTCGTAATGTTCTATTTTATTGGAAAATAAATTTGAAGTTGTAATTTAGTTGTCCTCTTTTTGTCAAGTGACAAATACTAATATGATAATGGACTAGCACTGACAGACATAGTGCTATTTCTGCTTGTGACAGTCCATGATCAAAATGAAATGGGTTGGTCCATTTTGTTGTATAACCAACTAAGCTACTAAAGTGGTCGCGAGATCAAAGGGGGAATGCCACCACAGCAACCGTGGATGTGTGGCGTTATGTGTCAGCATGGGAAGACAAACACAAAAGCAACTAAAAAATAACTAAAACTACAAATAGACCAAACAGAAAAACATATATGTCCTGTGAGGGGTTTGCTAATACAGACAATTAATGGTAATCAGCCATTTTATGAAAATTTTTGCCAATACATGAGATGGGCCTTAACTTCCTACAACTGGTAAGGTGCAGGCTTGAAAGATGGTTTGAAGCCCTTTATCACGTGAATAGTTTAATACTTTAATAGTTTTACATAGAAATAGAGAACTAACTTGTGATCTCGAGAGGTCGCAAGATAACTTTGTTATCTTGAGACCAAAAGAAAACTAAGCTGTGATCTCAAAAGATAATGGGAAGTTAAAAATGTGACCTCTCTGGACTTTCGTAAAATAGTGTCTTCGCATTCCCTTTTAATTAAAATCAGACCCCCAGGTAAAAGGCGTAGCCTCCCTTTCCATAAATCTCCAAGGATGCCTCTGCGTTAGTCTATATGCGATATCCCATGCACATCGGTGAAACACATATACTGGATTTAAGACCCAATACAATTAACAAGCAGATGTCTAATTAGCTGAATAATTTGCATTATGGCGCATACACAATAAATCAGAGAAAAAAAATAATCAGACAAATACCCACCGATTAGTGGAAAGAGGTGAACAAAACGCATCGTGCAATAATGGCCTTTTGACTCTGCGGCTGTTGTCTGTCTGCACAATTCGATGGTAAAGTTTCGAGTTCCGCGGAATATAATGTGGCGGGGGCGGCGGCCCCCCCCGGCGGCCCGGCGGCCCCCGGGCGCAGGAGGGGGGGGGGGGCAGAGGCAGG
>JAODKC010000053.1:12152175-12163062 GCA_026777985.1 Mormyrops attenuatus | reverse complement strand
GTGTGTGTGTGTGTGTGTGTGTGTGTGTGTGTGTGTGTGTATATATATATATATATATATATATATATATATATATAAAAAACCCATCTTTATCTCTTAATGTCTGGTTCCAACCACCAAAGGAAATTCCTTGTATGTGTCAACATACAACTCTATTCTGATTCTGATTCCCCGCATCAAACTCGGTGCATGTTAAAGGCATCAGATTCATGTGGTTTCCCACCACAACCCCAAATACTACATCATACCAATTATCAGCCTGTTGTATTTCCTGGTCAGTCCATTATTGCATATCTGAATCTCAACACTAGACTCTCCAATGTTGACACTATTTCATGCCACTGAATACCTGTATGATGGCACGGAAATACGGCCCACATAATGTAACTTGATTTCTCTTGCTGTCTTTGTGTCCACTATAATGATTAGTGAAGTGGGTGGAATAGAATGATTTTTAAGATACCTGCATTTATAATGCATGATCGTCTTTAATTTGAAAATTGATACTTAATTTCATATTTCAGATTATCGTCACAACTCATGCACAGACATATCCCACATATCCCGGAAGTTTCGGTGGCCTACCGCAAACTGGTAGGCAATTAAAAAACAACTCCATCATTTTCCTATATAATGAAATGGAACTACAACCATAATTTGTAACCTGACGATAAAGTATGCTGGGGCGGAGGAATGAAATGTTTACGAAAAAACAGGACAAATCGCATCATGTATTGATGTTCAAAACTACACATAACGTCTTATTTTTTGATACGGAACGATCGCATAACACGACGATACATACAAATATAAATGTAGGGTTGCCAAGTCTCAGGTATCTGGCGTGACACTCGGACTTTTAGACTCACGCAAGGAATCTTATATATTATTCCATTATAAACCTAAAATGAGTTATATCATTACCGTTTGGGTAGTTTGCAAACCCTACAAGCTATTTACAAGGTAAAAAAAAAATATGTGTGCAGACTGGTCTCGAATTTAAAATCTCACGCCAGCCATTTGACCAAACTTGGTAACTGTGCTTCATTACATGTAATTTTTTACTGTTTACTTATGGATCGCATACCTTCACATGAAATCTTCACTGGCTGCAAAATCACCAATGCGATCTGCGCAAAATGAACAGTGGACGCAAGCTACGGTCATATAGAGGAACCAAA
This sequence comes from Mormyrops attenuatus, assembly GCA_026777985.1. Lineage (NCBI taxonomy): Eukaryota > Metazoa > Chordata > Actinopteri > Osteoglossiformes > Mormyridae > Mormyrops > Mormyrops attenuatus. The sequence continues at coordinate 12,161,881 of JAODKC010000053.1, read as the reverse complement.
TAATCGAAATCATATGGATACAGTTACAGTTATGCATAAAATACACAAGTGGTTACGTTCAGGTTTCGGTTAGGTGAGGTTGGTGACGCGCTTCCGGGTGTGCGTGCGTCGCCAGTCGCTTAGTGATGACGCGCGCAGGTGGGCGCCTCCCTGCCAGACCCGGGTCTGCTCTGGATGTCCGCAAAGGGAGTACGGGACACCTGGGAGCCGAGGGGGACACCCACACCGGGCTGGATGCTGTAATTCGGCCAGCCTGAAGGCCAGTGAGAAGGTACGAGCATGCGTCCGGAAGAGTGTAAGCCCGGAAGAGTGACGTATAATAATCTATGGTGTGATAGCTACTGTCGCTTGCTGCTCGTACATCAGCGTGGCACTGCGCCCGCTAATCTGTGAGAAGTTAAGCTAATAAAGTCACCCGTAGGTGAAGCTACCTGATATAATGGGTCGCGTAGCTGCTTAACCGGCTAACTGGCTGCGACAGCCGAGGTCTCTCCGCCTAGGAAATTGGGTGGGTGGCCTGTAACATCATCTAAAGGTGTGAGTTATGGCTACATAGCCCGCAAGCTTCAGAAATCTAAACGCGTACTACTACTACTACTACTACTACTAATAATACTACTACTGTGTCACACTTAAATGACAGATAGCTTTACAGCCGGGGTGGGGGGAGTGAGTGAGTGAACCCAATTTCATTAATTTCTCATAACCTGCATACCAGGTCAGGTTCTGCCCTTCACTATAACACTGATCTATGTCCATGGTAATATATTGACTGGTGTTACGCACACATTGCAGCCACCGTAATGGTGTTAATGGTTTTATTTGTAAAGGGTATGTTGTTTGGACATGTGTTACGTTGTATTTCTTTGCTGTAGGATGGCTGGAGTTTTTGACATCGACCTGGAGTCAGAGGACCCGAGTGATGCAGAGGTAACGCTCGGGGTTCGCTCTGGGAGCCAGAGAATGTCTAGCCTTTTGGTGGAGCTGGCTAGTCTGGAACATATCTGTAGATCTAGCGTGAGCTGTCGCAGACTGCGCCATTGAATGGCATTCATCACCCCCATCATTCTAGTAAAGGTTGTAGGTCAATGATGGCACTCATTTTTAACTGGCTTATAGACACATTTTGTCACTGGGGCTACCACCCAGTTCTGGAATTGTTTGAATCTAATGATTCTAATGAGCAGACTGTCTGGTTAAGGCAGCGGCATGCCCCAGCAGAGCAGTGTAAGGCAGTGCATGGTTTGCCCCAGGGTGGACCATTAAAGTGGTTGCCATGGTGTCTCTGTTCCAGGACGAGGTGTGTGACTTCACCATGGCAGAGGCCGAGCCGTGAGTCATCCTCATACCTGCTGTCTTCTTTCTCTGAACTTGCCGTGTGTCTCTTTGTCATCCGTAACATCTTCGCCACAGTTGCCCTGACTCACGTTTTTGTCACTGCAGTGAGCAGAGGGAGGAAGTGGAGCTCACCGGCAGCAGCGTGGACAGGGAGAGGGTCGGCCCCGAGTGCTTCGAGCTGCTCACAGTCCTGGGCAAGGGTGCCTATGGCAAGGTGTGTCCCTAACACTCTTTGGCCTGTTAGACCAGAGAGTGGTGGTTGGGGCCATTTTGACTACAGCTTATCCAGTACAGGGTCACAGTAACCTGGAGCCTGTTCCAGCCTGCATGGGAAGCTGGTCCATCACAGAGCTCACATTCACATGCACCATGGGCCAATTAGAGTCCGGTTAGAGGCAGCATGACGAAAGTAGAGGACCTGCTTATACTGCCACAGGAAGATGCCAAAATATTATGGAGCATCACACCGCTTAGCCTCTTTCCCTGCACTGTGCTCCTCGTTCCTGTGCTCCTTACGTTGCTGAGCCTCTTTCTGCACATTTTACAGTGCATCACACTGCAGAGTTTATTTCCATGTCACATTCACCTCACACAATGCACTGTGCCATGCCGCTGAGCCTGTTTCTGGGCACCATGCACCTTGCACATTTTACAGTGCATTATGGTCCTGAACCTCTTTCCATGTACCACGCACCTCACACACAATACTGTGCGTCACGCTGCTGAGCCTCTTTCTGTGTACTGTGTACCTCACACATATTACAGCACATCATACTGCTGAGCCTCTTTCCATGTGCCATGTACCTCACACACAATAATGTGTCACGCTGCTGAGCCTCTTTCCATGTACCTAGCGCATATTACAGTGCATCATGCAGGTATTTTTTAATGTACAATGAGCACTGTTATCCTTTTCTTTTAGGTGTTCCAAGTAAGGAAGGTACAGGGTGCTCAGACTGGGAAGATATTCGCCATGAAAGTGCTGAAAAAGGTATCGTGTTGTGAGTTCCCACGACGGGCTCTTCCTTCTTTCTCCAGCCGTCCATCGGTCCCTCTCGTAATCCGCCATACTGGCCTGGCTCTGCCCCCAGGCCAAGATCGTGTGCAATGCGAAGGACACAGCTCACACCAGAGCCGAGCGCGATGTCCTGGAGACCATCAGGCACCCTTTTATCGTGGACCTGCTCTATGCCTTTCAGACCGGTGGCAAGCTCTACCTTATTCTGGAATGTCTGAGCGGTGAGGAGGGGGCGCTGTGCGCTCCTATGTTTGACCCGCCCGCCTGAAGCAGCATGCGGCATATGTCTTTCTTGGTTAGCCCTCCTTTTAGCTCGTGTCTTCCTCGCATATCCTTCAGGCATGATGCTGGTTTGTCTCTCTCTGTATCTCTATCTGCTGCTCACTTCCCCCCAGCTTCCTGTTACTAGCCAAACCCTCCTCTCTGCATTTCTACACCATGTGAATCGAGATGTATTGAGCATCTTGGGAATACTTAGAGCCTGGTGCAGTGTGGGTTTTTCTGGAATCGTGCTTGTTTCCACAGTAGACTTAAGATTCTTTGTCGCATACATCATTTTACAAGTACAACATGTAATGAAATATACACCTGGTCAACATATGGAAGATATATAGTGTGCATACGTTTAAGTAATGTATACGTTTTTACACAGTGCGCATATATTTTTAGCACAGTAATCCTTGTATATTAAAGTGCAGTGTGCAGTTCTGTTTGTGTACTTACCCGTAGTTCTGAGGCTATTGAGTGACAGCAGATAGAGTTCGTATTAGCAGCTCGCTTCATATTATGACACAGTGTTGAAGGCTGTGTTTACATGTCCTGGTTGAGAAGTCTTATGGCCTGAGGATAGAATCTTGAGATGTATTAAGGCCTTATTCCGGTGGTCGAGATGTATTAAGTACTCATTCTTGTGGTCAAGGTGTAGTAAGTACTCATTCCCATGGTCTGGAGTGTCATATTTGCCCCCCCCCCTCCCCCCCAGGTGGGGAGCTGTTCATGCAGCTGGAGAAGGAGGGCATTTTCATGGAGGACACAGCCTGGTGAGGAAAATGACCACGTGTGGTAAATGACCACGTAGGAAAGAGCAGTAGCCGGTACATGATGCACGGCGGATTTAGAATTTTCGAAAGTCGGTTGTTTGCAGCCGGTGGTGCTTTCCTCTGCTTCACAGCTTCTACCTGGGGGAGATCACCCTGGCTCTGGGACACCTACACTGTCACGGGATCATATACAGAGACCTGAAGCCCGAGAACATCATGCTGGACCATCAAGGTGGGTGTCGCAGCCGCCTCATGCATTCGCCTTGGGCCGGGATGTCGGCTCTTCCAGGACACCCTCACGCTGTTATTCTCCGTTTCGCTTGCAGGGCACATCAAGCTGACCGATTTCGGCCTCTGCAAGGAGTCTATTCACGATGAGGCCGTCACACACACCTTCTGTGGGACCATAGAGTATATGTGAGTGTAGATAAGCATGGACTGGACTGCCTTTGTGGTGCTGGAGGACCTTGAGTGGTGCAGTAGTGTGTGTGGGACTGTTGGTGCACGTTGACTCTTTGGATCTGTGGGTCTGGAGGTTGATGAGTGATGGCCCCTCCCTCTTCCAGGGCTCCAGAGATCTTGACGCGCTTGGGACACAATAAGGCGGTGGACTGGTGGAGTTTGGGAGCACTGATGTTCGATATGATGACTGGCTCGGTAAGAGAGAACAGCATTAAAAATATACAGTATGAAGTAGCCCTGAGGGTGGTGATGCAGCCCTGGATGGCTTCAGCGCTCTCTGTGCTCAGCATAGGCGGTATTGGGGGCTTCCTGGGGACTCTCCCAGAACATGACCAGCAGTGTGGCAGTGCGCGTGGGTGATTTGGCATCACCGTAAGTTTTCTTTACCTTTCTTCATCCCGTAATCCCCCATCTTATCCCTCCCTCCCCTGTAGCCCCCATTTACGGCAGAGAACAGGAAGAAGACCATTGATAAGATCCTGAAGTGTAAACTGAACCTGCCTCCCTACCTCACTCTGGATGCCAGGGACCTGATTAAAAAGGCAAGGTGGTCAGGCGAAAATGGGTGGGGGGTGCCGTGGCCCCAAGCCCAGAAACAGACCCTGATTCTCACAAGAAAACCTTCTCCTCTCCCTTTGCCGCCCCCCCCAATTACCTGCCCCCTTCCCCCCACAGCTGTTGAAGAAGAGTCCGATGCAGAGGCTGGGTTCCAGTAAGGCAGACTGTGCTGACATACAGGTAAGGAGTCCCGTCCTGTCTTGCTGAGGTCTAACAGCTTTTCCCACTCTTTTCACACTCAGGCCTTTCGCTGTTCCATGACTGAAGTATACTAAAGCCTGTCTCTTCTCGGTCTTAGAAACATCCCTTTTTCAGACACATCAACTGGGATGACCTGCTGAATAAACGTGTGGAGCCTCCTTACAAACCCAGTCTGGTAAACGCCCCCTCAATCATACAGTCATGCATGGGGACATCCCCCTCTTGCAGTGATGGTCGGTAAAATGGGCATCCGTCTCTCCTGGTGGCGGTCTGTTAAATGGCCGTGCCCCTCTCCCGGTGGCGGTCTGTGAAATGGCCGTCCCCCTCTCACGGTTGCGGTCGGTAAAATGGCCGTCCCCCTCTCGCAGTGGCGGTCGGTAAAATGGCCGTGCCCCTCTCGCGGTGGCGGTCGGTAAAATGGCCGTCCCCCTCTCGCGGTGGCGGTCGGTAAAATGGCCGTCCCCCTCTCCCGGTGGCGGTCTGTTAAATGGCCGTCCCCCTCTCCCGGTGGCGGTCTGTTAAATGGCCGTCCTCCTCTCCCGGTGGCGGTCGGTGAAACGGCCGTCCCCCTCTCCCGGTGGCGGTCGGTGAAACGGCCGTCCCCCTCTCCCGGTGGCGGTCGGTAAAATGGCCGTCCCCCTCTCCCAGTAGCAGTCGGAGGAGGACGTCAGCCAGTTCGACAGCCGCTTCACACGGCAGACACCGGTGGATAGCCCTGATGACACGTCCCTGAGCCAGAGCGCCGAGCACGCCTTCGCGGTGAGAACCCTTTTCCCCAGCCTCGACGTCTCACAATTTGCTCATTCCTGTTTTCTGCTTTATTTTGAGACTTGCTCACATCAGCTGACAGCTGCTCCTTCACAGGGCTTTACCTACGTGGCCCCCTCGGTGCTGGAGAGCTTAAAGGAAGGCTTTTCCTTCGAGCCCAAGACTCGGCCCGTACGCAGGGTCAGCAGCAGCCCGCACACGCCTGTCAGGTGAGGAAGCGTGTGCCAGTCTGGCCGCTCTGCCTTCACTTGCCTGGGGCGTGGAAACGCTCCTCAGTTTCAGTCACACTTTACCCCTCTGCAGTCCCCTCAAATTCACCCTGGCCGAACCATTCAAGTGTAGCGCTGATGGGGAGATGGGGACACCTTATGAGGCGACGCCCCAACCCAGTGACAGCTGCACCTCTCAGCCTATCAGGACCCCAGGGCGTGCTAAGAAGAAGAAGAAGAAAGGCCACAGATGAGTGCAATGCAAGCGGAACATGCCCGGGGTGGGGCGCCACAGATTCCCCACTCACCAGCGTATGGGCGTGACCACCTTCAGCGTGAGGGCGTGGACACCATCAGCGTGAGGGTCTTAACACCATCAACGTGAGGGTGTCGACACCTTCAGCGTGAGGGCGTCGACACCTTCAGCCTGACGGCGTGAACATCTTCAGCGTGAGGGTCTTAACACCGTGAAACTGCGGATGTCAACACCTTCAGCCTGACGGGGTGAACACCTTCAGTTTGAGGCTGTGGACGCGTCTTCATGTGATGGTTTTAACACCTTCAGCATGCACCACCAGCTTGGGGGGCATTAACGTATGGAGTCACTGCTAAAATTTCTGCATTCAATGTTATTATTAAAGTACTATTTCTTTCCGACTAGGGCAGTAATTGTCAGAGGGGTGTATAGGTGGTAATGGGGTTGCGGCTGTTAGTAATGTGAGTTCTAGCTCATCTGCTAATGTCTGCTCTCAGGTGGACCTCCTCCGCTGGGCAGGGAGCAGAGCAAAGGGAGGAGCTGATTATTAAACTGAAGGGAACCTCTCTTGCTGGCCTTGTGTGCCTAAGCGGGGTGTGCTGTTCCTGCTGCGTGTGCGTGTGTGTATGCGCGTGTGTGTACCAGTATGGGTTATTGATCACATTCTTAGTTAACGATCACTGTCAGCCTGCCAGCATCAGCTGGGGTAAAATCCGCTGGGATGAGTAGAACGATGCCCGGCTACTCAGTGCGAGAAGGTGTGACCTTCGGCCATCGCAAGGGTAAAGAGAGCAGCGGTGGCTGGCCGCGTGACCCCCTCCCAGCATAGTGATGCGTGGTTCTTCCTGTAACATGGACAGTGAGCTGTTGGCGAACCGCTTTAGCATGTGTATGGTGTGTTGGATTGTATGAATGACAGCAGTGAAACAGTTAGAAATTTTGGCTGTTATACATGTAATGGGTTTGGAGATTCCTGTTTACAATGGGCTGTGGTGGGGTATAGAGACTCGCCACACTGTTCATCCAGAAGGGCGTTGGTCTCCAGGCTCAGTGGCCTTCTTTGGTTTGGGCTGATTACAGTACTTTTCACGTCACCCATTGCAGTAATCATCTTAGCATGTTTCAGAACCACTGATCTTGAGCCCTGCTGGGTGCTGATACGTCTTCATGCTGCGATTTCCTTTTTTTCTGAAGTACAGTCATATATGTGATCATATATCTAAGTCAAATCAAATAACACTGGTCAACACTGAAATTGTTACTGACTTAAAAAGGTCCTAATCTATAGTATCTTGGTGTGCTGAACACGAATATGACCATGAAAAAATTTTATTGGCTCTCATTATGAAGATATTTCATAGTTCATTTTCTATATTTCACCTTGTAAATTTATCCAGTAGGACTGTAACAATATCCTAAATAAGCCTAGAATGAAGTGATATTGCATCACATTGCATAATACCATCATGCACACATCATCCAGAGTTTATTGCATCATTTTCTGATGCAATGCAGTACTACTGCCAGGCGGCTGCTGAAGTAAGCTGACGTCAGCAGTGTACTATATAAAGCCCAGTCGGAAAGGTTGAGCATTTAAAATATTTCAGACTTTGTGGGATACAGTTTAAGCTACTGTTACATAAAACTGTTATTATTTTATCCATATTATTAATTAATTATTGCAGATTACAAAAACTAGAGCCAATTTTGCATTTTGACTGTCAAATTCGTGTTGAGCACATAAAAAATGATAAGAAATGACTAATTTTATTTCAGTAACATGACTTTTGTAAAAATTTGTTGACCAGTGTGACGGGATGACAGTCACTGAAATCTACCTTAAGCAACACTGCTGAACAAGTGTTTTTTTCTTATAATTGATCATAAAAGTGTGGTTTCAGATGAATTACGAGTGTTTTGGAAGTGGTGTTTCCGTCTCAACATTGTTTCCGTGTTTTCGTTTGATCTCGGTGCTCTTACGGACTGAGGTTCGGTTTGAGGTGGCATTACGCCCTCTAGAGGCAGTCTCCAAGGGAGAGCTTGGTGCCAAATAAGCTCCACCCAAATTCATGCTTACCCAATAGGAGCCAAGCCCCTGTGTTGAAGGGTGTGTCTCTCCTCTGACCCTAACTGTGCTAGCCTTCCAGTACAGAGTACAGTCCCACGTGCCTTGTGAGCTGCTATTGTTTCACAGGAGGGTAGATTAGGACATCAGCCCATCCAAACAGGTGGGGGTGACTAAGTACAGCATGGGGGGTGTGGGCTGTGACATCACCTCAGTTCAGTTCACATCACTGAAGACCTCAGGTGCACTTACTCATTGTAGAGATGAATGAACTGGCTAGCTGGTAAAGCCAGGTCCTCATTTCAGAAACTTGCATATTGTCCTACAAAGCAGGAGGTGAGGGCCTTGCCACTGGCTCCCAAACCACCCTCTGCCCCTTTCAGATCATGAAGAGGGCCAAGAAGAAGGTCCTTAGCAGATAGTTTTCAGAAATTAGTGCTGACCCAACCCAGAGCGTCTGAAGAGCACTGGGAGAAAGACCCTGGAGAACCATTAAAGACAGAGAACCTCTGTTAGCATGAGTGACTGTTCAGTATCTGGTTTCAATTGATATCAATAAATGGGTGGAATTCAGCTGTTTTGTGAACATGTTTATTTCTGCTTTGCATTCATTTACAGCAGCAGGCTGCACTTTTGTCTTCAAGCTAATACACTTATGTCATACACTGTAGTCCGATTAACTCCCACCACCATCACAGTATTGTCAGGTCTCTGCCGTCTTCCTGGTTTTCGTCATCCTCTATCATGACGTCATTGTAAGGCTGCTTCTCCATTTGTACCGCTCTCTCTTTTTGCACTTCCTCCTCCTCTCCATCAGTGCTGCTTTGCCCTTCAGTCTGACCCTCGTCATCCGCACCCACCTTCAGCCCCCCGCCCATCTCTTCTCCGCCTAAACTGGAACCGTCATCAGAAGCACATTCCTCTGCACCACTGTCTCTGCGGCGTGGCCACAGCCGGAGCCCCAGCCTCCGCATGGTGGCCCTCGTGGTGTCTCTTGCCCACCTACGGCCCTGCGGCCTCCAGAGCCACCAGATCAGGAACAGCAACCCCACAATGAAGACCAGGAATAGGATCACCGTGCCTGCAGCCATTAATAATGTCTTGTTTGGGTTGGAGCTTTGTGGTGTGCTGTCTGATTTCCCTTCCCCGCCAGAGGGTGATGGGCTGATGCTGTGGGTGCTTACTGACAGCTGTTGGAGGGATGTTGCCCTGCTCGTAGTCTTGATGATGTTGGTCGTCGTGGTGTTTGTCTGCTTGTCTGAGTGACTGGTGGTGTTTTGAACACCAGATGGATGAGTTGTGAGAACTTCTTGACTATGAGGACTAACAGGGGTGCTGATGGTCACAGGTGAAGGGGATGCCAGGACAAGCAGACAGAGCATGCTCAGGGACACTGTCATGGCGATCTTCATGGTGCCTGCGGGCAGAAACAGAGCATGCTCAGGGACACTGTCATGGCGATCTTCATGGTGCCTGCGGGCAGAAACAGAGCATGCTCAGTGACACTGTCATGGAGGTCTAAATGGGGCCTGCGGGCAGAAACAGAGCATGCTCAGTGACACTGTCATGGCGATCTTCATGGTGCCTGCGGGCAGAAACAGTGCATGCTCAGTGACACTGTCATGGCGATCTTCATGGTGCCTGCGGGCAGAAACAGAGCATGCTCAGTGACACTGTCATGGCGATCTTCATGGTGCCTGCGGGCAGAAACAGAGCATGCTCAGTGACACTGTCATGGCGATCTTCATGGTGCCTGCGGGCAGAAACAGAGCATGCTCAGTGACACTGTCA
>JAODKC010000053.1:12078601-12093261 GCA_026777985.1 Mormyrops attenuatus | reverse complement strand
GATCCAGGTATATAAGATTCTAACAGGTCTGGATGCTGTTCAGCTAAATTTCAATATTAGTTTAAATACTAGAACTCATGGCCATAGGTGGAAATTAGCAGGAGAGCATTTTAAACTGGATTTGAGAAAGCACTTCATTACACAGTGTGTACTTAGATTTTGGAATAGAATGTTGAGTTCAGCTGAATGCATCTACAGTATAAGGCTGATGTGCCCCCACTGCAAGACCTTCACCTCCAAAGATGAAGGACCAAAGCTGCCAAAATCTGCATGGACATTCATAGTAAAACCTTTTCACCCAGCTGAGGTTTGGTAGTGCTTCTGCTGTGTCTCAGCAGCACCATCTACCCTTACGGCATCAGCCTCCTTAATTCATAGCCCCCATATATGCACCTCTCAGTTAATTAGAACTGTCTTGCCCATTTATGGATCTCAGCCCTATTTATTTATTCTACAGTTTAACTTGCTTTTTAATTTTTGCTCTCAGTACGAGTTCATTTTTCAGTATAGCTTTCATTATTTTAATGTCTCTTATCATTCCGCTACTTTAAATGTCTTTCTGCTGTCACTAGAGAGAGATAGCTAATGCCGCTTTCAGCAAAGACAGCTGGGGTCAGAGGTCACCGGGTCATATGACGTCACATGTAGTGACGTAATTTTTCCCACGATTCGGGGGTGAAATTTGATCTGGGGGGTGGTGGCGAGATTTTTTATTATTTTTTTTATTTGGTTGGGAGAGGTAAGCTAAGGAGCCTGCAGTGATTACAGCGCGGTGCTGCACCCACCACATGACAAACCACCTCAGGAAGGAGAACCTGAGTGCAGCCATGCAGTGGGACCAGTGTGAGGTTTTTTCCAGTGGCTGCAGTGCCAATCCTGCCACCAACCCCCAAGTGTTTCCCTGTAAGTTGGAGGACCTCCTTATGGGGCTGGATGTAGACTAACGTCATACCCAGGATGAAGCAATTGCAGGTTAAGGGTCTTGCTCAAGGGCCCAATGGAGTAGAATCACTCCAGGCATTTACGAGATTTGACCCAGCAACCTTCCAGTTGCTGGCACAGATCCCTAGCCTCAGAACCACCACTCGATTGGGAGAGAAGGGTCAGAATGGTGTTTAGTGAGGAGACTGATATGAAGCAGAAAATGGCTTCTCCTATCTGTGCTTAGGAATACAAGTGGGATTTGTCTGACGGTGTTGGAACCCGTGCTACGAGGGTGAAGCTGTTGAGGAGCGTGTCTGTACGGGAATATGGTTGTCCTATGCTGAGTATTGACATGATCCGGGACGAGACTCTAACCATGGAGTATGTGACGGGGAGGCATCCGTCTAGGTCCAGGTGATTGCTGGAGGGGGTATTTTATGCTTTTCGCAAAGCCTGCTTGGACATGGTTGCCCATCTGGAGCAGGAGGAGGATGCCTCGCTGTGCAGCGTGACACGGTACGTGGCTGACGGGACTGAGCAGGCTGGTTACCTGATCGAGTGTGACCGTAAGCTGGGGCTACTGCTTGCCCGGTACTGTTGGAAGATGAGTGATATCCTCACCGGTCCAGAGCATCAAAACATTGTGTATAAAGAATTCTACTACCGTCTGAGGCTGGCTGTGTCAGCAAAGCACTTGCCGAGTGTCAGAGCACTGCTGGACATTATCCAGCTGTTGTACAGTACTGATTGTTGTACAGACTGTCAGAAAATGCAAGAGTGGGAGCGTAGAATGAGGAGGAGGTGTGTGTCTTGACGAGCCAATAAGTGGCACTAGGTAACACAACCAAGGAACTGGGCTAAACAGGGAACAGGACTAGAAAACCAAGCAGAGTTCACAACTAACAGTGACAACGAACAAACGAATGAACGAACGAACAGAGAAGACACAGGCACTTAAATAGAGACAGGTAACTAACTTACGAGAGGGCAGGTGTGGAACATGACAATTAATTAATCCACCGAGACGGAGCAACAAGCAACAGGTGTAGCAAGTTACAATAACAAGCACAACACCAGGGACAACTTACTTTTTGAAAATAAAGAACTAGAAAAAAACTAATTTGATAAATGCATACAATTTGTACATCATGCATTTTAAAAGCATTTTATACAACACGGTTGAAAAACAAAACGCATGTACATGTTACGTCTTAAAACATTTCAACATCGAGTTTAGGATAGGCCTAATAACAGCTGAGTCACCAGTTAACCTGATGGCTTGTTCCTGACTGAGGGAGGAAACCGTCAACTCTGGGGGTCTGAAAGGTCATGGCACCACACACTGAGCTATACTGGGAGTGAGGTTCTGTAGTGAGAGTCTCAAGCAAAGGTCAAGGCAAATCAAGTCAAGTGGGGTTTTATTGTCACACTAGCCATACTCAGTACATTGGATACAGAAACGTGAATTTTTGTTGCTCAGACCATGGTGCTACATATAAACATAAAGTACATGGACAAAAAGATAAATAAGCAAGCAAACAAATTATATAAAAGCTTGCAGAAATGCCTGGAACTCCATGTCACTCTTTACCAGAGAATACGCCTCACTTTTTTTTGTACTTCTTATTTTTCTTTCGTTTTCTTCTTTCACCAGGCCTTGAGTGCACAGGAGAAGCCCTCGGCAGAGATCCAGGGGGGGACTCTGGATGAGGGCTGCTGGGCTTCCTCCATGGAGCTCTCTGCCTGTCAGGAATGGGGGCCAGTCCCAGCAGCAGTTCGGCTAGTAACACGGTGCCAAGTCTCACAAAGTAAAACTGGATCAGCAGTATAACCAGCACTACGAGAAAACTCAGCACTGCCACGTCGGCAGAGTCCACCCAACAGCCTGACCCGCTCCCTTGAAGCTCGGAGACCTGGTCCTTACCTGTTGGGCTTCGTTGGCTCTGACACTCAAGGCCAGTTTGAAACTGTGACAAGATGGAGTTTGTCGCAGAATTGTGATGGGGGCAAAGAGGTGGGGAGGAAGATGGGAACCCTGAGTCAGAAACACAGATGCTACATGAGGTCTGGTTTCGAAGTTCAAGATCATGAGTATGGATCTGGTGGAAATTTGGATGAAAAATCGTCTGTGAATGGCAAATTTTATTTCCCATATGTTTTGAGGACACATTGGACTTTGTAGTTTTGTGGGTCTCCGTGGGGGTGACCTTGTCACCTCTGGGCATGTCTGGGAGTATTTGAGTAATGTGATGATAAATTTGATGCTGTTGTTCTGGTTGAGTAACAGGTTTTGAGGCGTTATGGAAGCTGGATGGTTTTGAGATACCTGAAGCTGTCCAGCTTCTGCCTGAGTGACACAATGACTCTGGAAATACAGCAGGACTGGGCTGCTTAACTCCCAAACCACTAAGCATTTCACATTGTGTGCTCTCTGTATTAGTGTTATTGAAAAAGCCAATGTTGTTGTCATTGCTGCATTCAACAGCACACTCATTGGTGTGGTCCTCATCGGTGTGGTCCTCATCGGTGTGGTCCTCATTGGTGTGGTCCTCATCGCTGTGGTCCTCATTGGTGTCATCAGATAACTCGTCCATATAATCATTGGTGGTAGTCCTGGTGAGGAAGTCTGTCAGTGTCATGTGCTGTATCTTCTTAAGGAGCAAAGGGCTCAGAAGATACGTCCCATCTGGTCTGAAGTCTTTTGATCCGTGCCAGTGCTCGGTGATGTAGACATCTGTTATTATGTTTGTGGTATCGTTGAAGCTGATAATAATGCGGTCCTTGTTTTGCTCAAAGCTGCCATTGGAATCGTATGTCCCCCTCACATAATTAGGCAGGTCCCGAGCACCTTGGTGAGTTAAAGGGTTCAGGTTGCCTACGACAAAATAACGGAAACAGAAATGCTTGTGTTCCGGTAGAAGCTTCTCGTAATTTCCATAATGGTGGAACCCAAAATGTCCTGTGTCTGGGTCAAATCTTAGCCTCATTATACCACCTGGATAGAATTTTACACAGTGCACAGCGAACCAGTAGAGGAGCTTCAATCCATGTCTGGGAAAGTCACAACCAAATGACACTTTTCTGAGATCATCAAGCCAGTGCAGTGTGTCAATCATGGAAAGTCCAGTAGCTGCAACATAGAAACTAATGTCAAGTTAAGTAGACAGAAAAAGCAAAGAAGACTCACACGTGACAAAGTAGCAGGACCTGGCAAAGTTATGATGAAGTAACCAGCTGAAGTCTTTTGAATTTTAAAATTCAGTTTGATCTTTTTTGAGACCCTTTAAGTTATAGGATGAAACTGAACCACCAACGAGCTTCCAGTAGAACTGGCGGTTTGTTTTGCTGCATTAGCTGGGTCATTGTCTCTCTGGAGCCCAGAGCAAAGCTGACATTCCTCCTGCCTAGTGCACAAACTTATGATTGTGTTTCCTGGCACACAGACTGAAGTCGCATGTATGAGAGGTGAAGCTGCACCTAGCACACACAATGCTAAAGCATGCAGAGTAATGGTAAAACTATATTCAGAGTACCAGTGTGGCGACAGCACACTGTGTTAGACAGTGACCTGAATGGTCTACTGGCACTGCAGTGTTTCAACAGATTCATCAGAAGTGACACTGCTAAGAGTTAGTGCATCTGAAGAACAAACCTAAAATGAGAGCTTTTGTGTCGAAACAAGACTTAGAAAACCTATTCCTGTCTGTGTTTCATGCAGGGTTGCAATATTCTTCTCACTGGAATTCCCCAAAAGACCATTAAACAGCTGCAGCTCATTCAGAATGCTGCCACTAGAATTCGAACAAAACCCAAGAAAAGAGAGCACATCACTCCAATTCTCAGGTCTTTACACTGGCTTCCGGTTGGGTACAGAATTGATTTCAAAGTTTTACTCATAGTTTACAAATCACTTTGGGCCACACATACAGCACTGAAATGATTGATGAGTATAAACTTGGTAAATCTCTTAGATCAGAAGTTGGTCAGCTAGTGGTAACTAGTGCAGAAACTAAACACAGTGAAACAGCATTTAGCCATTATGCTGCCCCCTGCTGGAACTAATTGCCCTGTAGTATTAGATCTGCCCCAACTGTAGCCATCTTCAAAAAGAATCTAAAAACTGCACTTTTCTCTTCTGCATTTGCTTAAACTGTATTTTTAGTGTCTTTAATTCTTATTTCCGTAAAGCACATTGAATGACCTTTGTGTATAATAATGTGCTACATAAATAAAATTGCCTTGCCTTTAGCGTGTAATGCAAGCTTTCAGTGCAGGTAGGATCTAATATTTGCATGTGTGGATTATTATTGATTCCATTTTACAGCTCTTATCCACAGTGATAAAGTAATTTTACTTAGGTATTATGATGACCCTTAACCCCTCACTCCCTGGGTGCTGCTATGGGTGGCTACCCTTTGCAGGCAGCTTGGTGTCACCTACGTAGAGCAAATGTGTTCCTGTCACTGCCACGTTTTTCACGAGTACAATCTTCATTTTACAGTTACAAATCCTAGTTTATGAATACAGGTTGTGATTATGAATCACAGATTATGCATGTATGACTTCAGTACTATATTTACGAATGTCAGGGTCAGCTCCTGTTGTCCCAGTCTTGCATTTTCTCACCGTTTGGCCAGCAGGTATCGCTGGCCATCCTGTCTTCCCCGTTGTCCTAGTCTGTAATGTTTCCCCTGCTGCCCATCGGCCGCATGCTCAGCTCATTGAGCCATTCGGACACAGCCGATATATGACCAGCAAGCCTAAATACAGAATAAAAATCTTTTGAATGAATATTGTTTATTGCAACAACAATGGTGCAATGAAATAACGTTTGGAATCCTGGATTACTCGATTAATTGGTGCCAGTACAATGCACTGCTTCGAATATGCACTTACGTTGGAAATGATGTAAAAGCTCTAAGGAGGAAATTAGTGAGTGCGATCTACTTATGCTTGCGAATCATTTGCTCGTTAGCATGGAAGGCTAAAAGGGTCACAATGTGTTAGTTTTCCAGTTAAAACACTCTAAATTGACAAAATGTGCCCATTTTGTACTTGTTAATGTGTAATAACGTGTCACCACGTTAAGGCACTTTTGGCCTTCCATAGATGTGGGCAGTGTGATATAGGACATACCTGCCTACCTCACTATCACATCATCATGTTCAAGCTACGTTTCGCTAGAGGAGTATTCACAACATTCTGTAAGCCAGCGTGTTCTCTACGTCAGGTATATTTCACAGCTGTGTGATCCGGACACGCTGTCTATGTCACTGCTTACAAATTCAGTACTCACTGATTTCGGAGAAGCCATTTCACAGAATGTGGTGAAGTGGTGCCGAATTCTGTATTCGCACTGGTGCCACTCACACAGTGTCACAAGAGGGCTGTCTCAGCCTCCAGGAAGTCAATGGCGTCAAATCAGACTCACCACAACCTGAATTTTAATTTATTTACCTGAATCTGAATGCTAACCTGAACTTTAATTTCATTACCTGAATATCAGAACCTGAATCTGAATGTTTACCTGAACTTGAATTAAAGAAATCGAATTTGAATTTATTTCCTGAAGTTATATTTATGTTACTTTTGTGGTAATAAAAATTCAACTGGTTGAATTCAGGTTGAGAAATTCAGGTTCAGAAAAACAGGGAAAACAGTCCAGATACTTAGAAAGAGCGATGGAGTGTAGATCTAATCGAGCACAAACCTGGCCAATCACAAGACAGATCACCAGTTATTTGGAATGGGGTTTTGTACATCCCACACCTTACGGATGGAGCCAGCTTCAGCCTCGTTGCGCACATGCCGTGAAACTGAGGCTACAACACAGAGTTCTGTTTTGTCACGCCTAATATGAACAGCAGGTGGTGCTAATGAGGCCAGGATCCAGGGGAATCCTCCAGGAATCCCACGACGCAAACTTCAGTTGAGGATTATTGAAGGAAGAACATAACCTGCGCCTTAGGGAAACGGCTGTGAAACTCACCTTTATCGCTTGGCTCTGACCCACCACGAGGTTCGTGTTTGTGTGCGCAGACTGCATCCTCAGAAAGAGCTTTTTATCATGGACGCTCTGAGCTTTTTCCTGGGTTTGTCTTCTCTTTGGGGGTCTTGTTTATTCTTTTCTGTACCCAACGATGATCATTTTCATTTCCTAGCCTCTGTCTGCGACTTAATTTGGAACTTGACAGTTTACCCAGGAAACCATGTACACACCCTTTTATATCAGTGAAATACCGAACATCGTTTCCTGCCTGTTTTTCCTCATGATAAGAAGCCCCCCTACCCCCCTCCCACTCCTATGGGACATGCTTCTGTTTGACACATCACTCCAGACTGGTCCTAAACTGTTCCATATCCACACATTCACACATTCGACTTGGTCCTGTTCTTCTGTCCTCTCCGAAGTTTCCTTAACGTGGTTTGGCCAGCCTCTCACGAAACCCTGGGTCCGTCCTCTGTCAATATTTTGAATATACCCAATATTTTGCTTAAAATCATGCTTCCTGATACTCCTTGGCTCATCTTCTGCAGTCAATCTGCCAAAAAGCTGGTGTTTTTAACATCAATGCCAAGCCCACCTGCTACTGATAGACAGTTTGTATCCTGAAAATATTTCTCAGAGAATTCCCTCATATATAATACTGTAACTCCATGGGTTAAGAACATCCGACAACTCGTAGTTAATAGCGGACTGCCATTCTATTAATTAAACAATCTTACTTAAATAAATGGTTCGTAATAACAAACGAACACACGCACTATTTTGTGACACTGATGAAAACATTGTGCGGCTTCAGCGGTCTGTTGACTCGATATATAGTACTTTCTTGTTTTTACTTGTATGATTACTGTATTATTACTGTATTCTTCTTCTTCTTATTATTATTATTATTGATGTTTTAGTGTATTTGGAAGTTTTTCTTAAGGGTTTCTTATGCTTAGAAGTTAAAATATATACTCCATTCTAAGACTGAAACATTTGACTGACGCTAAATAACAACCATATTTACCTGTTCGGAAGGCAGAATTAGGAACGGATCTCCTTCGCATGCCTGCCAGCACTCCCGGGTTCATCCCGTATTTCAAGGCCGTCTCCGGGGGCTGTACGTTTGCTGTTTCTCCCCCGAAACTCCCGCAATTTGCATGGCCCTCAAACTTTATTATGAATAATCGTCATACACAGATACATACGTTTTTTATGTTTGTCGGTCACAAACGAAGTTGCCAGATCGTATGTGAAACTAAATCTAGACACACTATCCACACTCTACATAGAATTTCAACCCATCTGTCACCGCAACCTGGCAACCCAAAATGCGATTCAAGGGGGTGTGCGCAGGCGCTCATTAATATTACGTTAACGGAATAATTAATGTGAATATAAATTGATATGTTTTGTACCATAGTGTTAAATTACAGTGTGTCTGTCATAAATTGATGCTGATCTCATAGCAAGCATAGCAATAAAAATATTATTTATTTACTTATTAATCCTTATTTCTGGGCTGCCAACTTGTGAGGGGGGGGGGGGGGAGTCATTACCTTGCACTTTGATTTTTTAAAAGAATGAGAACTGAGCTGAATTAACTTACATAAATTGAAAAAATGGAAACATTTCTTTGAACTTTAGGACAGGATGATGTAGAAACCTTAACACAAATTTCTGTTAGGCCTACAGGACACGGTCTCTCCTTTTTTCCTTCCCCAATAATCATGTCACAGCCCCTCACAAACCCTCATGTGCTATGTTGTGGGTGCATGTGGCTGATTTTGGAAGCCAAAATGAGTGTGGAGGCCAAAGCATTCTGTATGGTTTTACTGCTGTTTATATTATGTATAAAAGTTATAGACTATGGCTCCATTACATAGTACATGTCCTGGGTATGATGTTAAACTGCATCCGGCCCTGGAATTGGTCCTCCAACTTGCAGGGACACAATTTTTTGGGGAGTTGGTGGCGGGATTGGCACTCCAGCCACCATAGAACAACTCACAACTGCTCGATACAACAAGGACGCTTGCCTTGTTTTTCTAGAAATTCTAGAAAGTGTTGCTTAGGTATGCTCTGTAGCTGCATGCCGTTTCACTCCACTTAGATGGGAATTGGAAAAATGAGAGCGCATTGCCTGAGGGGACGGGTGAGCCTGGCCAGCCCATTCCCTGACCACAAGCACACAGTCGCTATCCCATTTTAGTATAAAGGAATGGGGAGAACTCAGTACTGACCGGAGCTCAGCCGTGGGATAGAGCGCACATCACCCGGCACTTCTCGGGACTCACGTGTTGGTCTCCCCAGTCCGTGCGTGAAGGTGGGTGATGATGTCACGTCCGTGCGTGAAGGTGGGTGATGATGTCACGTCCGAGTGTGAAGGTGGGTGATGATGTCACGTCCGTGCGTGAAGGTGGGTGATGATGTCACGTCCGTGCGTGAAGGTAGGTGATGATGTCACATCCGTGCGTGAAGGTGGGTGATGATGTCACGTCCGAGTGTGAATAGCTTTGCAGCTGCTGATGCATTTTAATCATTAAAGGGACTATTTATCTTGCTTATGATATTTCCTAATTTTGTATTGCTTTGTACAAAAAGGGCCGTACCATGTCTGTTGCTGGGGACAGGCCTTCCAGCCCGAGGACTTTGTTTGGGGGTACTGCCCGATCAGGAAGAAGGGCTGGTCATCCAAATTGGACAGCCAACACCACCCATTTGAACTCAAAGATCTTATAAGCTGCACTGTCTAACCGGCTCTAGCTATATATGGAAGGTCAAGTTCTTCCAGTATTTGTCAGGAATTCGACTGCATTCCAAATTCTGCTGCTGACGACAACTCATCATTTTTGAGCACAGTCACCTGCATGGTTAACCACCACTAAAATCTTGCATTTGCCACAAATAGTAACTACACTACATATTAAATTATCCTGCTCCTTATTTAGGAGAAGCTGAAGCGGTGGGTTCTCTCTAAATATTCCGGATAAAACTATTGAATTTTGACTACCTTCTACAATTTCTATTTTTATCTTTGGTCTCTGACATCCTTCAGGTTGAAAATATTAGGGGAGTTAAATCTCTCAGGTAACAAAGTTCAAGGTAACAGACGGTGCTGTTTAGGTTCAATTCACATCGCTGTCACTGTGCCTTGTTATTAGTGGTGAGTAGTAATAGCTAGCCTGGTTTGTCTTTAGCCAAAAGCTAGAGAAATCTTTATTATTTAAACTCATTTTACTCGTTTACTAAGTTTCATTCCCAATCTTGCTCAGTCCTACCGTTTCGTTACAAAAGTTTTTATCTTCCCAAGTTTTGCCCATACTGGATGGTAACCGAAGCTGATTCCTGCCGGCGACCAACAAAATATTTGCAACATGTCGCCTCTTACCTCTCCTATTTATAAGGGTTGCCTTATAAATATAAACAGGTACCCCCCACGGCCACCTGTGGCTCACGTGCCTAACAGCAAGTAGATACCCCCCACGGCCATGTGCGCCCTGTAGCTCCCAGGCTACTGATTGGGCTGTAATGCCACCATGGTCCCCCCAGTCTTCTCCTAGTCTTCCAGCAATGTTGCTAATTGACGACTCCATAATTAGGGAAGTGAAATCAAAGTGGTACATAACTGTCTGTTTTCCCGGTGCCAAAGTAATTGACATAATGTCCAAACTCCCTGGGCTGCTAACCAAGTATGCTTTTGTCACAAGGGTCGTCATTCGTGTAGGAACAAACGACACTCTCCGGCAACAATCAGAAATTTTAAAGGAGGATTTTATCTCATTCACTGAGCTTTTGAAAATGACTGACAAAAACGTTTTTATTTCAGGTACTATTCTCACGCTGCATCGTCAGTGCGGTTGTTTTAGTGGCCTGCTGAATTTGATCATGGGGAAGTGTTGTGCTCGGGCAATTGGCTGCGGAGCTTAGCGGAGGACTTTAGGGCACTATTTAGGTTTTGTTTACGGGCTCGGTGTGAAGAAATGTTTCCGTGCGGCCTAAAGCCTCGGCTTCTGACACAAAGTAAATTGTTGAATTTTGGGAACGTAGCACGTTTTTTTTAAAAAAAAATGACGGGATTCATCCTTGTGGGTTAGGCTCGCACATGCTATTCAATAACATTCTGCACTCCATTACTAATTGTCCACATGCTTGACTACCTACTATTAGCAGGTCATCCCAAGTTACCTTCTGTTTCGAGTGGTGGAGTAAATGGTAAAGATCTTTGTTAAAATTTTGTGCTAAAATGCTCACAGAAAACACTGGATTCCCACTAGTCAAATTTGCCTTAACACATGCTCAGTCCCTATCTAACAAGGCCGTCCTTTAGTCTTAGATGACCGTTTTACATCCCATTGCATTTTTTGTTACCGAAACCTGGCTTATCGTTTATGACTTCACCTCACTTGGTGAATTCGGTCCTCCCTGTTGCAGCTTTTTAAATTCTCCCAGGACCACTGGTCGTGATGGTGACTTGCCAATGTTTTTAAAAACTGTGTCTTTTAAAAAAATGTAGGTTATTGCCTACATTTAATATTGATATTTTAGATGTTTACTTGTCTTTTGAGGTGCAGCTCATGAATAATAAATAATGTCACTACCCGCTGTCCTTTGTGCATTGGCATACAGACCACCTAAAAACAGCAGTAATTTCATTTTCAATTTTCAAGTTTTCTGATCTTCTGTCATTCATGGCCTCTCGTTCTGATAAACTGCCGAGTGCTGACTGTAGGGAATTTTAACATCCATATTTGTTGTCCATCAAAACCCACGGTGAATGAGTTTTTATGTCTCGTGGATTCTTTTAATCGTGTCCAATCAGCATCGGTTCCAACACATCAGAATGGGCATATGCTAGATCTTCTATTATCATCTGGTTTCTCTGTCACCAAACTGAAATTTGTTGATTCTGGTGTCTCTGATCATTTTCTTGTTGTGTTTGAATCTTTATCGTCTTGTCCCTTCCCACCTCCTCCCAGCCCCATGCACATGCCTCCATCCGATCTATAAACTCTACTACAGCCCCTCATTTCTCCAATACATTTATGCTCACTCACTCACTTCATATCTCAGATAGCCTTCTCTCATGCACTGATACTGAGAAATTAGTCTCTTTTCAACTCATCTTGCTCTCACTCTGGATCGTGTCGCTCCTTTAAAACTAAAAAGATCCAAGTTAAAGAATGTTGGCACCCCCTGGCTGAATGACCACCCCCGTGCTCTTAGACTAGACTGCCGAAGGGCAGAGCGTAAGTGGAAAGAAGATAATCTTCAGGTCTCATACGAAATTTTTAGAGATTGTTTAAAGCTCTACCAAAGCTCTGTTAAGACAGCTAAGGCTCACTATAAAGCCGAACTAATCAATAAAAATGCCCACAGACCCAAAATACTATTCAGCACAGTTAATTCCATCTTAAATCCTCCTGCTGCTACTGCTGCTGCTTCCTTAGCTTCTGTTACTGAAAAAGTTGTGTTCTCCCAGATCAAGTCTAAAATCTTTGACAAATTCCAGTCTCGCTTTAGAGCTCTGCATAGCACAGAATCTGCCCTGCTGAAGGTACTGAATGACATTTTTCTCAATATCGATTCTGGTTCTTGAGCAGTCTTAGTCCTGCTTGATCTTAGCGCGCCTTTTGACACAATTGACCATGACTTTCTTTTAAAACGCTTAGAGGTGGAAGTTGGTTTGCAGGAGAGAGGTAAAGAACATGCACTGACAGGACGGAGTGGTGGCTCTGAGGCTAGGGATCTGTGTTAGCAATTGGAAGGTTGCTAGTTCAAATCCCGTGAATGCACAGTGATTCTACTTCGTTGGGCCCTTGAGCAAGGTCCTTAACCTACAATTGCTTCATCCTGGGTATGACATTAATCATAAGGACCTGGAAATAGTTATCCATGCTTTTATTACCTCTCGGCCTGACTACTGTAATTCCCTGTATATGGGGTTGTCCCATTTCACGCTTTCTAGACTTCAAATGATTCAAAATGCAGCTGCTAGACTCTTAACTGGAACAAAGAACAGACAACATGTCACTCCTGTTCTAGCTCATTTGCACTGGCTACCTGTGAAATACAGAGTAGATTTTAAAATTTTGTTTTGAAAGCACTCAACGAGACCATTGAATGCTTTAAAACAAATAGCAAAATTTTTAAATCTACTCTGCATTTCACAGTTAATCCCACAATACATTTCAGACCCATTAGCTCAGTATTCTGCTTCGCCTTCCTCGCTGTAATGACGTGAGCGTTCACGCGCACGCCGAGACTGCAGGCGCGCCCACATGAAACTTATTGCTGCGTAATTTGCGCGTTGGTCCGCGCTGCTCCGATTCAGAAACGCCAGGGAAATATCCACCTTTACCGGACTCGCTATACATGTTTCGTTTTCAGGTAATGTCAATTTTTCTTGCCTTCCTGTGATGCATTATCATGGGGACGTGTTGTGCTCGGGTAATTGGCTGCGGAGCTTAGCGGAGGACTTTAGAGCACTATTTAGGTATTGTTTACGGGCTCGGTGTGAAGAAATGTTTCCGTGCGGCCTAAAGCCTCGGCGTTTCCTCATCGACCTTCCCCGGACTGGAGGTGGATCTTTGGTCATGGGCTGTTGGTCTAGCGGGGATTCCATAAATATCCGCGCGGTCTTTTTATTTCGATTTCGTGGTTTCTTGTGACGCTTTCCTTTTCCTGTGCCTTTTAATTTAGATAAATATGAATTTTGGTGGGTGATTTGATTATCGCCGGGAAGGGAGATGGGGTGATTAGGTAACCAGGGATCCGAAAGCGCGGGTTTGCTTCCCTCATTCCTCCTCCCATCCCGGATATATCCCAGATTTTATTATAAAAAATGGAGGCCCAAGTGGATGACAGATGCCCGTAGGCTTTATTCACCATGTCAGGGAGCGTTGGTAGGACCGGGCAGCCGCATCCGTGTCCCCGATGATGGCGCGGTCTTTTCATCTTAGCGCCTGGATATGCAGGGGTGCTTGTCAGTAAATCATCCCCCTTCCTTTTGTGGTCCGTAAACGAAATGTACCCACGTGTGTGGCTGTTAGCTCCGGGCCACCGGAGGATGCCAGCCTGACAGATGCTTGTCACGTGCACCAGCCCCAAGGTTTGCGTGTCTCATTATGCTTAATCCAAGAAGTGTTACTTTTATATTTTTAGCTTTGTCCAAAGCTATGTATAAGTGACCACCACCCCCTGGTTCCCTAAGGTTAAGGACTTTGCTCAAGGGCTCAGCAGTGGTATGAGCCATGGGATTTGAACCCATGACCTTCCAATCATGGGGACTGGTCTGTAATGTGCTGAGCTGCACGCTGCCCAGTCTATGGTTCAGTTTCCATTTTGAATTGCACACTGTGTGATGCAGGACTTGGACTTGTGCATCTGCAGCTAGAAGTCCTGCTTTTTCTCACTGGGTTCTTCGAAAACCCAGGATATGTATTCCTCAGTGATGGTAGATATCCCCCAGGGCTGGTGCATAGTGGACTACTGTTTTTATAATGTTTAGATTTTATATGACCGTCATTGTCTTCCTTGTCCCCCGAACTAGTCTCTGGATGAGGACTGTACCCTGGAGGAGGAAGAGGGGCTTGTGGAGGAAGAAGATGAAATTGACCAGTTCAATGATGACACCTTTGGAGCAGGGGCGATTGGTAAGCCCCGCCCCCCGCGCGGCCGGGGGGCCGGGGCGCGGGGGGCGGGGGGGGGGGGGGGGGGGGGGCGGGGGGGGGGGGGGGGGGGGGGG
>JAODKC010000053.1:12059349-12078501 GCA_026777985.1 Mormyrops attenuatus | reverse complement strand
CTTCCAGATGACGACTGGCAGGAGGAGCACGCCCGGCTGGCAGAGTTGGACGAACAGGTGCGCGATGGCGTGGTGTCCCTCCCTCCCACCGTGCCCCCGGCAGCCGCTACTTCACCCCCCCAACCCTCTGCACCCCCTCCTGGTTTGGAGGAGCGTGGCGGTGGTGACCTAGCAGAGTCCCTGGCCAGGCTGATCCTGGGGACAGATCCTGCAATTGCTGGCGTGGGGGCGGCTGGGCTGCCCGAGAGAGCAGAGCTGCCCCCCCAGCGTAAGGCCTTGTCTGAGGCTCTCCCAGCCAGGCCTCCTCCGCTGCTGGGCTACCAACAGCAGCAGCAGCTGCGCATGGGGACGGCGCCCCTGCAAGTGAGTTCTGACACTGCACTATTATGTGCTTATGATCTTAATATGGTCTGGACGTCAATTACAGGGTTAAAAAAAAATGCATCCATGGGCAGTGGTAAAGTGTGAGCCTGTCATGTGTGCCGCCTTTAAGCTCGTATTATGCTTCCATGTTGCTGTATTTAGTTGAGGACAAAAGAATTCACTGTTTATGTTCTCATTTATGATGATGTTTTTATGTTCCAGATCAGACATGCTTTGTGCCATGAAGGCCTTGATTATCAGCTAGATTTACATTTATACGTTTAGCAGATGCTCATGGAAACCTCTTCCTTTCAGGTGAACTCGCGCAGTATCTGGGAGAGCGTGGGCTTTGGACCTGTTGGTATCACCCCTGGACTTGGCCCCCATATGGAGGTAAACTATCTGCCTTACCATGGAGCTGTGGTGTTGGTGAATGGAAATGTTCCCATATTTAGTTCTCTCATGCCTCATTTCCATCAACGAGGTGCTGAAGTCGGTGCTGGACTTGCTGCCCAATCCTGCGCTGGTTCCATGCGTTTCCACTGCAAAAAATGGCCCTGGGTCAGAAAAAGCGGCTCCACACAAAAGCTGGGTTCAGGATTTGGCACTGTAATGTCAGCGAAGATGGGACGGGCTATCGAGTCCAAACCTTCAGCGCATCCTGAACATTCAATCCATAACTGATATAGTTATTTTGATATCACCGGTGCCAGCTGGGAAACAACTTTCAGCTTATCAGCAAGTTAATGTTATGCTGTTTTTCTTTTTTAAATGCTGTGAAAAATGAAACGTCGATCTGCTGGCCAGATATAATAATAGAGTATAAATATGTTGCAGGTTGAATAAATAAAATATTGTGGCAAGGAGATCATGAGGTGGACAGCAAAGTTCAGTTTTTAAGCATTATTTCGTGATCCTTAAAAGGACAACGGTAAAACGGCAAGCGAGAATTAACACGTACAGACTGGGGTCTTTATGGAGACAAAATGTCGTAAGACAGCTCAAAATAGTATAGATTGTATTTGCTGAAAATAAGATATTTTATGTACAATATTAGCATTGAAACACTATACACGTTACATTGTGTTTTTGATAATAAAGAGCATAAGTGGCCAGATTTGATAATAAAAAAGATGTTTAACCATAAAGTATAAGTATGTCACAAGTTGAATAAAATATTGTGGCGTTCGAGTGGCGAAGAGATCAAAAGGCGGACTGCAAATTTTAGTTATTAGCCGACTCTTTTTATTGCGCAATCCTTAAAAGGACAGTGGTAAAAAAATGAGCAAGAATAAACTCACACACACAGACAGGGAGCCTTTAATAGCGAGAGGGCGCTACGAGTCAAACTTTTTTTTTTTTTTTTAGGTTCAGCCAAATAAATCCAAAAAATGAAATACATATCACCCTTTACTTTCACTTCCACCTGCGTATGTAACATTTCTGTTCCGTTCTTTTTTTGAAACCGATAAAAGGCACCAAGCGAGAACCGTCCCAGCCCCGGCTCCGTGTTAGTGGAAACGAGGCATAATAAGGGTGATCCTCCATGGATTCACATGTTACTTGTGTGAATTCTCTCCTGCTCTATAGGACACTTCACTATTGTCTATCATCAAGGAGGTTGGGTTGCCCAAGCAGACCCCACCAATGAGAAGTGACGAGAGGCGGGATCTCTCGGAGAGGGTTCCGCCCCCTCGCTCCTCCTCGCCTGTGATTGGCAGCCCTCCTGTGAGAGCCGTGCCCATTGGGACACCTCCTAAGCAGCCCTTGAGCCACATGTTGAACCAGCAAGTAAGTTCCATGCATCTCTGCAAGCACGGCCAGTCAGGGTGGTCACCAGAGTAGGCCAGAGTAAGAGCAAGTCTGTGGTGAAGAGCTGCTCAATGCTGCCTGTCTGTCTGCCTCAGATCCACTGCCCCACGGCGGTACATGTGCGCGCTCCCATCCAGCACCGCTATGCCCATCCTTTCCCCGAACGCCTATCCCCCAACACGCTGCTGAATATCACGGTGAGAGGCCCGCCCGTACCCTCCTCTGCCGTCAATGTGATGTAGGCTTAGGCGCCCAGCGGGGTCCTAGAGTGAGCCCTCCTCCTCCTCTTTCCCCAGAACTCGCCCCTGTGTCGGCCTCCATTCCCTGGTGGGGTGGGCCCGGTTCTGTCCCAGATTCAACGGGCCCAGCTGCTCAGCTCCCAGGTGGGAGGTCGCGCCCAGCTCTGTTCAACGTACCTTGCCATGTCCGCAGCACTAGTCGTTGCCCTAGTCAGCCTTGATCTGCGTACTGATGATGCATTTTCTTGCCAGGTGGGGGCATTCCCTAGGGCCGGGCCAGCACCACCGCTCCTACCTGGTGGGGGCGGCGGCTTCAGGCCATTTTTCGGACAGCACCCTCCCAGGGTGGGGCCCCACATCCCCCTGAATCACGGCCCCATCCGGCACAACACCACACACCTACATCCACAGCACCGGAGGCTGCTGACCCAGCGGCTTCAGAGCAGGGGGTCAGTCTGTGTGTGAGGCTTGCACAGGGTCACTGCAGAGTCTTGATGGTGCTCAGGGTGGCCATAGAGTCTCTCCGGCTCTCCTTCTCAGTTGGAGCTCTGCTTCCAGCTCGCGGTGGGGATGGCAAAGCGATTTGGGATACGGGAAAAAGACGGTGGTAATGGAGCATGTGCGATGCATTGCCGTGTCGTCATGCAGATGTGCTGTCTACAGTAATGAACTCTGGCATGAGTCAGCTGTAACACTGTCACGGGCCAGAGAGTTCCGGAAGTGCTTGTGTGACCCTGCTATGTCTCCGTGCAGGGATCGGGGGGGACGTGGCGGTGAGCGCAGGATCCGGGACCCCTACAGCAACCTGATGACGCAGCGGGAGAAGGACTGGGTGGCTCGCATCCAGATGATGCAGCTGCAGAGCACTGACCCCTACCTGGACGACTACTATTATCAGGTGTGCTGAGGCTGGCGGGGCCTCTGACTGGCTGCTTGCTCCTAATTAAGGGTCTGATTGGTGTGCTGGGGCCATCAGGGCCTTTGATTGGCTGCTTGCTTCTAATAAGGCTCGGATTGGTTACGCTTCGCCTCAAACTAGCTACTTGCTGTAGTATTGTGGGTAACTGGCTGAATGCTCACTGCAGAATTACTATGAAAAGATGGAGAAGAAGCAGGAGAGAGACCGTGACAGCAGCAGCAAGAAGGAACACACCACCAAGCTGATCACTCCTCAGGTGGCCAAGCTGGAGCACACCTACCGGCCAGGTGAGAGAGGCCGCCGCCCCCGCAGCTGGAGGCAGGTTACTCTCTTCATGAGGGGTGCTGCAAGACAGTTGGTAGCACTCTTCAGTGCCCTGTGTTTTATTTCCTCAGTGTGGTCAGTTAGCTTGTGGCCGGCCCGCATTAATTGGGCTAACGGAGCACTTCCTGGTTTTGCTGCGTTCTCTGTGTCCCCAGGCCAATAAGGGAGGGGCAAGTGTTTCGCTTATTTAACCAGTCACACTCTTCGTCGTATGATGTCACTGCATTTGTAAAGTACCTGTGTTATTGTGTCTGCCTTTTGTTAAGGGACATGTCATCAATAAACAGACAAAAATATAGGAATGTACTTGCCTGCAAAGGCTGTATGGAGCAATGTTACGGTGTGTCTATTTCATGATTATTATAATAAAATTAATAACAACAAAATAAGTTTTGAAACAGACACCTTCCAGTCACAAGCACAAAGGCTTAGCAGGTGGAGCCACATGCCGCCCTTGGCCTGATGGCTAGAAGCCTTGATTTTGAAAATGAGGAAAAAATGGACCAATTGTGTGATGTCATAGAATGATTGTGACTGTGATTGGTTAAAGAAGTGAAATGCAAGCCCCTCCCTAGTTGACCCAGGGACACACCGAACTGCAAAATCAGGATGTCCAGGTAACAGGTGTGAATCACGGGGGTCCTTGAGTCCCCTTCTGAGTGAGTCAGCTGTAGGGGAGAAGGTGCTGTGATGGCATCAGCCCACGCCTTTGCGCTTTTCCCGGCTGCAGTGCAGTTTGCTGGCTCTCTGGGCAAGCTGACCGTCTCCAGCGTGAACAATCCCAGGAAGATGATCGACGCTGTGGTGACCAGCCGTAGCGACGACGAGGTGAGAATCCAGCCGGCGGCCACCCGTTTGCTCAGTCTCTCCTGTTAGATTTCATCGTCTCATTCTGTTTATCTTCCATCCTTCAGGAGAAACGGGAGAAGCAGGTGTGGAACAAGAGGAGACAGATCCTCTATACTGTGGAAAAGGTGAGGAGCACTGAGGGGGTGGACGGGGGGAATTCAGACCTGTCTGATCTTAATGGAGGACAAATTTGCCCCATGACTGAGGTCTTTGCTTACTTTTGCTTTGCTTGTCCATCACAGATGTACAGTCTACTGCTGGAGGTGCAGGACTTTGAGAAGAAGTTCATTCAGACGCCAGAAGAACAGAGAGAGGCTCTTCTGGAGCAGCACAAGAACCACACGATCCAGCTGTACAACACGCTGAGGGAGAAGGAGTGGGACGACAGGTGAGGAGAGTCCGGGGTCTCGCACCCACGGCCGGGGTCACATTTAGCCCATCCTCCAGTGTTCCTGGCCTCTGCTCAGTGTCTCTCTTTCAGCATCCTGCTTCTCTGTTATTATTCTGTCTCTGACCTTGTTCTCCATCCTCAGAGTCAGCGATGAGCAATGCCTGATGATCATGTCGGTGAGGAAAGGGAAGCGGCTGGTCTCCAGGCTCCTCCCCTTCCTGCCCCCACCCCAGGCGGCTGCGGTCGTCATGGCTATCGCCCGGAATCTTCCCGCCTTAGCGAAAAAAGACAAGCAGGATCAGGTATGATCTGCCCGAGGGTGTGATATGATGACAGTACAATGCTTGTTGGGTGTGTGTTGGAGCCTGGAAGATCCAGGATCTTTCCCAGGCCCACCTCTGTCTGGCCCTGTCCCCCAGGTGCTGTGCTGGTTGGTGGAGCCTGTCTCTGTGGTGGTCCAGTCCCTTTCCAGCTCTGCCCTCACCGACCTGCTGCAGGAGCTGCAGGGCACCGAGGGTCAGCTTCCCCGCGTGCTCCAAAACAAGGTGCCCCGAGTGCTGCCTGTTCTGCCCACCGCCAGTCTGTACACCAACTGTGCTATTATACCAGGCACCCCATGACCTCTGACCTCTGACCTGCTCCTCTGCCCTCCAACAGTTCGGTGTGACGCTGCTGTACCTGATCCTGAGTGAGGGAGAGCGGATGCAGAGCTCTGACGCCAACTGCCAGCTCATGGACGACAATCGATGGTACGCTAAAGCAGTCTTCCATTGAAGTGGGTTATGGTGCCCCCTGCAGGCTGGACTGAATGCGGAACCACTACCGGCTGAGAGCAATATAATCGCCTTGGGCTCAGTGGGCAGCGACGTTAAGTGATGTCATCAGGTCATTGGCACATTGGTCTAATTCCTCCTGCTGAGGGTTGAGAAGATGAGTCCTGAAGTTCTAAGGCATTCCAGCTGTGATCCCCATACTGACATTTGCTAGAGTGTGTGCCAGAGTTAAGGTGCAGTCACACCAGCATGAAAAAATTTTTTGCGTCTCATTCGCTTCCATTGTAGCTGCACGACGCAAAAATCAGATCCTCACTTGTGGTGGCAGAGCGATTTTGCTCGCCGATTTCTTACTGAATTATGAAATTCGGAATTCGCACCAAATTTGAACTTTGACCCGTGAATTTGAATAGTCCAACCAATCAGGTTCAGTGTGGGAGGGGTTGATGTTTCAGATTCATCAACCGTTGACGTTATTTCATAAACACCAACACTGTCTTGGAACAAAATGCCACATCCTAAACCACGCCCACTTTAGCTCAGTGCCACAAAGATGGCCTTTTTCCCCCACCGGTGTGACCGCACCTGTGGGGGGTTCAGTGTGACATGGCTGAGTGTTGGCTATTGGGTTGTTACATGTGAGTAGCAGCGCTATACTCACACAGCCCCCAACCCCCAGGACGGAGCTGGTGTTCTCAGTGACCCGGAAGCTCCTGGAGGTGCCCCCTGCCTCCCTGTCTCCTCCTCTCTTCACTCCTCCCAACCTGCTGTCACTCTTCTCCCGATATGTGGACCGTCAGCGGCTGGAGCTCCTGCAGGAGAAGCTACAGTGAGTCGCATTCTCGCACGCATCTCTCATGCTGTCGGCACATGCGTGGTTCCGGAGATTCTTACTGCATGCCTCTGTCAGGTCACACAATAGCAGGCATGGCAGTGCGATCCTCACATAAAGGACACATTCTTACCTGCGTGCTTCTGCACAGTAGCTGACCTAAAAGGTGCCGCCTAGGGCTGAATGATTTATCGATTTCAAATCGAAATTGCGATTTGAAACAACTCGATTAGCGAGTCGCAAAGGCTGCGATTTAGGACATACATTATACAAAAGGGTTTACTTCTGATGTGAGAATAGTTTTCCAAAGTCATACCGTGCTCCCTATGTGACAGTCATTCTCACCAATCACAAGCGCCGTGCTTCCTATGTGACAGTCACGCTCACCAATCAGAAGTGGCCCGAGACGACGGAGTATACGCCCACAATCTCAAATAAGTGAAACCCGAGGAAAATGTTGGATTCGCGGTGCGGAAAAAATACTGATTCCACTACTGAGCTATAAGTGAATTGCCTTCCTATTTCTTGCTCCGAGATTGGTTCTGTTTTTGATAGGACCTTTCTGAAACAATGACCACCTTTTAACCACCAGCAGCGACGTACTTCAGCGTATCACACCTTTTGTTTTTGTTAATGGGCAATCGCATTAGCATAACCCATCAAAACAACAATGAGACGGTCAGTAATCCTCAGCGGAGTCGGTGACCCCCCAGAAATGCCATAAACCCATAATAGTCGTGTTTATCTCGTATGTTTTTGTGCTCATTGATTTAAGTGTTGATTTCCATAGATTAATCTTGAATATTAATCGCACAACAGTAATAAAATAAAAGCCTCGCTTTAACATAAATCCTAAAAGAACAGATCGGTTTAATCGCTATTACAGTTGGGAATGGGCACGGTTTATTATTTAGAAAAGACATATAAAAAGTGACCCATATAATGTTTTCTCATTCGTTTTGTATTTGTCAGAGCAGCAAGGCAAAGGAATGATAAGCCGCTTCAGTCGAAAACGGCATTATACTTCTCATTTCAAGTAAAATGCAGGGTTGCCAACTTTGGTCAGCTGCCTGGAGTGAGGCTTTCTGTTTGAGACGAGTCTGCACATACATTTACGTGTATGTAAGAGTTTTATTACCATGTAAATAGTCTGTAGGGTTCGCAAACTGCCCTAACGGTTTTGATGCAGCTAATTCTAAGTTCATAATGGAATAATTTAGATTTTGCCATAAGATTTCTTGCGTGCGTCTGAAAGCGTGTTACCCAAACCCGTGAGAGTTTGCAACCCCGAACACATACATTTTTTGTTTCCCCTGAATTGATTTGTATAAAAAAATAACTGTACACAGTTGTCAAAAAGCGGAATCTTCGACCAACATGAAATCACCAATAAACTATGTCTATTTATTCAACATTTTATAAAATGGGTACTACGTTTGAAAATTTTAATAGCTTTACGGTTTCCGGACAGAACAGCCACTCTATTGTGAACATTACGGCTTTTTTGAGTGTTAGATTCGCTGCTGTTATTAACACTAATAACACATTAGCGCAAACAAAAGGGCTGCATACACCGAAGTAGTTCTTGCTTGTTCATTGGCGTGGGAAAAGGCGGTTCTAGTGTTATTAGGGGGGTAATCAGCGTTAACCAGAAGATCGCTATTGTTTTTCTTTTTGCTGCATTTGTTTTCATTATCGCTTTATTTAACTTAACACACCACATCTTTAAATTCTCATCCTTGCATTAGAATACAGACCAGTTAATATTTTGATGGTATCTCATGCTGCATCATATGTTTTAAATTTACTACACACTGAATATTGAACTGAAGCTTGACATAAAAAAACTATATCGCAAATCAAATCATAATCGCAATGTCTGTCAGAAAAATCGCGATTAGATATTTTCCCCAAATCGTTCAGCCCTAGTGCCGCCTGAGCTCAGCATATCTGCCTCATTCACACCTGCCTTTCATTCGCTTGCAGCGGCTCCGCCTGCTCCACACATTTCTAAGACCGACACACTGAAAACTGAGTTTTGTCTGACTCCTTCTCTCTCTCCTTTCAGGATCTCTGCCCTGTCTAGGTAGAATTGGCTTCAGATGTCAGTTATATCCTATTGAAGAGCAACTGACCATGTTAGCATATTTGTGTTTGTGAGTGAGTGAGTGAGTGAGTGAGTGAGTGAGTGAGTGAGACAGAGAAGGGAGGTATATTTAAGGGTAATGATTTTAATCAGATTTTTCTTCAGTATGCATGTTCACTAGGGCTGTCTGTGTGCGAGCGTGTGCAGGACTGAGATGGAATGAAATAATGGCAGAACCGAAATAAAAACCTTTGTTTTTAAGTCTTTGTTAACATGAGGCCTGTGGCAAAACATCAAATTAAAATGATTTCTATTGTTTAAACTGTGAATGCTGCCTGTTATTTCACCATGCACTCTGTGTACATATGTGGGCATATGACGCAGAGGAAACTAATCCAGAATTCTCAGCATAATTGTCAGTGTTATTCATAGAAAGCATGGTGATGCAGTGGTTAGCACTGTCGCCTTGCATCTCTGGGACCCGGGTTCAAGTCTCTGCCAGGGTTCCATGTGTAGAGTTTGCATGTTCTCCTTGTGTTGTCGCGGGGTTTCCTCCAGGTTGTATGCTCCCCCCCCCCCCAGTCCAAAAACATGCTGAGGCTAATTGGAGTCACCAAACTGCCCATAGCCCAGGCTTAGCACCCCATGCAGCTAGCCAGTGATATACAACCTCAGGCCTAGCGCCCCATGCAGTTAGCCAATGATTTACAACCCCAGGCCTAGCACCCCATGCAACTAGCCAAGGGTTTACAACCCCAGGCTTAGCGCCCCATGCAGCTAGCCAAGGATTTACAGGCCCACATCAAGCACTCCTTCCTCCTGTATGCATCTCCAAAAATTGGAGAGTAAGCAGGCTGGCATACAGATTCGAATACATACAAAAGAGTGGCGTCATCCTGTGCCCAAGGTGCAACAAAGAGAAGAAACCATCCAGGCATCAACAGTATTTTGGCTATTGGTATTGTGAGGAGACACAATGACACTGGCTGAGCGAAGGGAGAACCTGACAGCTCTTGGCTATGGGGAGAAAAAGAAAAACATTTAAAACAATGACACTTGCATGCACGCACATGCAGTTATACTGTTCACTTTTTCAGTGTTTGTAGTTTATATTTGTTTCAATTTGTACATTTATTCCTATGCCATTCTGTGATTTTTTTTGTTGCATTTTTGCATTATTGGTAAAAGAATTATTAATAAATGATGTTTTTGTATTCATTTATTAAAATCAATACAGAGGCTCCTCTATTCACGAACGAGATACGTTCCGCATTATTTTAAGGGTATACGCAAGTACTAAGAACTAGGATGCCGGGAGTACGCAGGCTACACTGATGCGCCGCGGGAGTAGCAGCCAGAAGTCGTACTAGGCAGAACTGGAGTGCAAAAAAAAATTGATGTTGCGGACAAAAAACGGGAACCCAGTGAACACAATTTGGATACATTTTGGATCCTCTTCGTTCGTATGTCTGAAAGTTCGTACGTTGAACGTTCGTAGATGAGCGTCTGTATATAATTCTAGTTACTTCTGCATTCTTATATTTCATTTTTATTATATTTACATGTCCCTGTATTAATTACTACTAATAAACCAATATTTAAAAAGGAACAGTGAAGGTAACTAATTCTTTTAAAAGCTTTAATCAAATCACACATTTAATTGTAATATGCTTTTCTTCATAATTAATTTTAGCGACATCCTTTCAGTTTCGCTGGTGATAATCACCAGCCGAGCCGCGATTCGATCGCACGTCTTTATGTACAGGAACTGCCATTTTTGCACATTTACGGAAGCACATCCTCTACATACACACACCCGCCTACTTTTTCCAGAAATTAATCTTGTGTCGGTCTTTCTGAATTTTGACACAGGAAAATGAGTTTGCCTGGCACTTGGGAGACGGGTCAGATTTTCCCATTTTTTACATAAATGGTTGGGGAAATGCCCGCTCCCGGGGAATTGGAAAATCAATTCCTTCAAACAAAGATCTTATGTGAGAGGCAAACGCGCCGGAGTACCTGTACACCGTCAGTCTCCACCTCGAGATTATTAATTATTCATTCTTAAGCTTCCGGGAGCACATGCCGCAGGAGAGGGGTACGGAAACATCAGTTTTTATGTGAGTGCAGGTAAGCTCGCTGGGAAGATGTACATTTCTGGTTATTCTGTAAGTTTTTTGGTCTAAAAGAATGATGTTTTTTGTTTTTATTCCACAACGGAAAAAACGGTAGGTACACAGAAGGTACATAAAACATTGACATTTTGCAGTCTTTCATAGGGAGTTAGGAAATTCTTTTGCCCTTGAAATTCATGAAGAGGAAGAACAATTGAAAACTTCTGAAGCTTGTGAATTATCTTGGACATTCTGAATCCGCACAGTGCTTCTCTGTATTTCGAAGCTTTTTTTCTATGTCTTTTCCCGTTTTCATTGTAATTTTGTGTCAGCCTTCTGGTACTTTTTGGAAAGTTGTTTAATCTATATTTTCATGCCTTTGTTGAAAATTGTGGGACATAAATAAAAGTTTGTTTAAAAAAATAAAACAACACCGCGTCACGAAGTCTACGCAGGTGACGTAAAGTATGAGTATTGACGTATAAGCATTTTCGCCTCGCCATCAACAGGTGGCTCCGTGGCGCAATGGATAGCGCATTGGACTTCTAGTCAAGCACTTGAGATGTGATTCAAAGGTTGTGGGTTCGAGTCCCACCGGAGTCGCATTTTTCGTGCGTTTTTCAAAAATATTTCAGTAATACTTAATATACACAGGCACATCCTTTGTAGTAACCTCTCAGAGCAATCGCGTATTGGCTCCGATGTGCGTGGATGCAGGGGCAGAACGCCAACACACTGTTACAGTTTTAGAGAAAGTTGTTGTTTAAGTGCCCGGAGGTACATTTGAGTGTGTACATTTCCCTTTAGTGCTTTGGAATTTAAGGAAAAACAGCGAAAATATAATGTAGGACCTATACACACTTGCAGCACATGTACACACATGCCGATTTTATGTATTACTTTCTCTGAGCCAGATTTCAATGAAAATAAAAGGCTGGAAACGTTTGTGAAAGTAAACAGTACGCAGTGTCAAAATAAAAACCTCAAAGGGAAAATGCCATTCTGTTTTGATATTCTTGGTTCAGCTGCACGGCAAAAAATCCGCCCGTTTCAGATTTTTCTCTTCTGGTAGAGCAGGTTTTCGACCCCCCCCTTAACAAGACTGCGAGGTCACCCACGGTTATTCGTCCCTAATCCGTGAGTCAGCCGTGTTTGAAATTCACTTGACAGATGAATTTATAATATGGATGAAATGTTGTTCGTTGTAGGAACGGTCTGTTCCGACGAGGTGCTCGGAACGCCGGGCAGCGTCTTTGCCGCATGACACGGTAGCCGCTCGTTGGGACCGACGGGCAGCCCCCGCTGACCCCGGCTAACGCGTCAGCCTGCAAGCTAGCCGACTTCCTTGTTGGGGAGGGAGGTTCGCAGGCGGCCGGAGGTACAAGCCCTTATGATTTAGCTGTACGTGTGAGACAGCCGGCTGGGTTACATGCCTTCAAGAGTCCGCTTTGTAACTTAAGGAGCTCTTTCGAAGGATAGACAGGGCGCACTGACGGGGGATCTAAAACGTGAAACTGTCTGTTAGTGTGAAGCGGCGCTGGCGGAACCAGGGGTTCGGAACTGGTACGGGTTCGGCACCTTCGGGACCGGACCGGGGATCGGCTGACACGGACAGAGCAGTCACACATTCGGCTCTTTAACGTACGTCTTTGGTTCGAATACTTTTGGGTTGGTTTGGAGGGAACCGAGGCAGCCGGCTTGGCAGCGGCCGACGGGAGTGGCCGTTTGCCCCCCTTGCCGGAGAACTCAAGCGCCCGGCCCACACGGCCTCCGCACTTGAATAGGCCGCTGGCCGCCGTCTGCCCCGCTCCGCTTTATTTATTCATGAAGCGACCTGACACGCTGCTCGTCCATTTTACGGGGCAATCTGACCGTGTCGTGCGGAATAAAAGTTGCCGATTGCGCCTTAGTAGAATGATAGCGTTGTGTTAGGCTAGTTAGCCGCCCGGCTCCCTGGAAAGCGAGCTGCTTTTCGTACACGTATACACATCCAGCCGGCGGCTCGGGTCAGCTAGCACCGCCCGACAGCCCACCGGTGCGCCGGTAAGGCGCCGCCGTCCGCTGGTAGATAGTAAATATCAGGTTAAAAAAACGGTTATTTAAAATGTTGAGGTGTCCTCGGCACTGGCGAAACGGCATTAAAACTTTAGCGCAGTTTGTCTTTAGGCGTCCTCGAAAGACGAACCGTGGTACTCAGTGAGTCTAAATATTTCATTAAAAATAAGTGATATGCTGCTGTTGCGGATCCTGAAGATGTTTCTGCTTGTATCGTTTGTAGGTGATTAGGCCCCATCCTAAACTGCGAAGCCGCGGGCTGGCGTCATGTCGGAGCCCAAGGCACCCACGCCGACACCCGGGGACACGTACAAGGGCTGGCTCTTCAAGTGGACTAACTACATAAAGGGCTACCAGCGGCGATGGTTCGTCCTGAGCAACGGCCTGCTGTCCTACTACAGGTAAATAGGAAGCAGACCGTCACCCCACTGCAGGTAAATAGGAAGCAGACCGTCACCCCACTGCAGGTAAATAGGAAGCAGACCGTCACCCCACTGCAGGTAAATAGGAAGCAGACCCTCATCTCCCTGCACCTAAATAGGAAGCAGACCCTCATCTCCCTGCACCTAAATAGGAAGCAGACCCTCACCCCTGCTGCACGTAAATGGGAAGCAGACCCTCACCTCACTGCACGTAAAAGGGAAGCAAACCCTCACCCCACTGCACATAAATAGGAAGCAGGCCCTCACCCCGCTGCAGGTAAATGGGAAGCAGACCCTCACGCTGCTGCAGGTAAATGGGAAGCAGACCCTCACCTCATTGCACCTAAATAGGAAGCAGACCCTCACCCCACTGCAGGTAAATAGGAAGCAGACCCTCACCTCACTGCAGTTAAATAGGAAGCAGACCCTCATGTTCACACCCTTGCATGCCTGGTGCTCTGTGTGGAGCCCCTTATCAGATGGGCTGTGTGTGTGCATTTCTCCAAGGTGAGCAATATCCAGTTAGTAACTATTAATAGTGTACTTCATATCACACTTTGTATTGTAGTTGGGGAATGTCTTGCTAAGCATTTCATGAATCTAGCTTTTAATGCTTCTTTAATTCTGGTCAAAACAGGACGCAGGCAGAGATGGGGCACACCTGCCGGGGCACAATCAACCTGGCCACAGCCAACATTGCCGTGGAGGACTCGTGCAACTTCGTCATCTCCAATGGCGGTGCACAGACGTACCACCTGAAAGCAAGCTCAGAAGTGGAGCGCCAGCGATGGATCACTGCCTTAGAGCTGGCCAAGGCGAAGGCCGTGCGCATGCAGGCCGAGTCTGGTGAGAGTGCCCACTCATGGCTGTGCCACACAGTCTGAACTGGCTCACAGGCTGAATCAGGTTCACTGTCTTGAAAAATCACATTTTGGGAAACTTATCTTGCAGTTGGGTCCCTTTCATACCTGTGGGGTAGAGCAGAAATGTTCCTTAGTGAGAAAGTGCTTCTTTTCACATGAGCTCTGCTTCCATGGCATCCCAGATGATTCGGGAGATGACTGCCCTCCATCGTCCCCCCCGTCGGCAGGACAGAGTGGGGGGGCCCGTAACGCGGAGGTGCAGTCTACACTGCGCACGTTGGGCAACAAGGTGGAGGACCTGAGCACCTGCAATGATCTCATTGCCAAACACGGCTCTGCCCTGCAGAGGTACGGGGCTGCCGCCTCCCTCTGGTCGGGGGGACAGGGATGGGGGGTCTTGTGACTTTGGGACTGAAACAGCAGCTGCTTCCTTATTTCAGTAATGGCCCATTTAAGAGGTTGATAATGACGATGACTGTTAAATATGTTACCGCTATAAGCTCCCTCATTTATCTGGGGCGTTTGCCGGCAGCGATCGGCGGGTGTTTGCTCGTTCTGAGGAAGGTCGCCGCGTGACGCCCTCGTGTATTTTCTCAGATCTTTGTCAGAGCTGGAAGGGGTGCGTCTGGGAGGAGATGCGGGAGACAAGATCCGGCAAGTGACAGAGAGAGCCACGCTGTTCCGGATCACGTCTAACGCCATGATCAACGTGAGTGCGTCTCCAAGCAGCGGTGCTGCTCCTAGCTGGCTCTGAGTGCCTCTGTGATGCCTGTTCTCCTCCTTGTTCCCTCCCTACTTCTTACTCCCTTGCTTCGTCCTTCCCTCCTTCTCACTCCTCCTTCTCCCTCAATTCCTCCATCTCCCTCCTCCTTGCTGGGTCCCTCCTTCCTCCTGACTTCTCTCCTCCTCACTCCTCCTCCTTTGCTCACTCCCTCCATCCCTTTTTGCTTGCTCCCTCTCTCCCTCCCTTCTCCCCTCTTTACCTGACCTCCTCACTCCTCCTCCTCCCTTACTCCCCAGGCTTGCAGGGACTTCCTGGCTCTGGCCCAGGCTCACAGTAAGCGCTGGCAGAAGGCCCTGCAGGCAGAGCGGGAGCAGCGCGTCCGCCTTGAGGAAACACTGGAGCAGCTGGCCAAGCAGCACAACCACCTGGAGAGGGCATTCCGGGGGGCCACGGTGCTTCCTGCCTCGCTGGCCAACACGCCCGGGGACAGCAAAGGTGGGTGGGCCTACAGCCATTGGCTTCTTGTCAGAACATCACCACTGAGCTCGCTCGCTGCCCTGAGCTCTCCTGCAGAGCTGACGCCATCTGACAACATCAGTATGACCCACAAGGCTGGTGACGGTTAGTGTGAAAATAACATGTGGCGTGTCCAAACTGGAACAGGGTCCGTGCCCGGAAAAGGGGACGTAAGTGACGAGGATGACGAAAATGAGTTCTTTGACGCCATGGAGGATGTACCAGAGTTCATCACCGTACCCGCTGATCCCAAATACCACAGGTTGGTCCCTATCTGCCTTTGGCTCTCACCCGGTGCTGCTTGGGAAATTTAACCGTGTGTGTCTCCTAGGAGATCGGGCAGCAATGTCAGTGGGATCAGCAGCGAGATCGGCATGGATGAG
This sequence comes from Mormyrops attenuatus, assembly GCA_026777985.1. Lineage (NCBI taxonomy): Eukaryota > Metazoa > Chordata > Actinopteri > Osteoglossiformes > Mormyridae > Mormyrops > Mormyrops attenuatus. The sequence goes on along the minus strand of JAODKC010000053.1, from coordinate 12,062,836 downwards.
CAGTCGGTGAGTGAGTGTGTATGAGCGTGCAGTCGTCGTGCGAGCAGGCATGCATATTTGCGGCATTCCTTTGCCAGGTCGGGAGGCTCGTCTTGCTGGAATGTGTGTGATCCTTTTGTGGAGAGCGGGAGGCTGTACTCAGTCATTGGAGGGTGAATTTAAAACGTGAAAACTAGCCACTGTTTAACTCGCAGGCTGTGATATGGCTCACTTTTACTCATCTGTAGTGGTGCTGACAGTTTCATGCCTGGGTGCCAGGTCAGGTAAAGAGGGGTATGTGGCCATCAAATGCAAATCCTCTCTGCTGTAACACTCACAGCTTGACGAACAGTCGCTGGCGTCCAATCCGGAGTCTCCCCAGCCGCAGGAGGTGGAGCCAGTGCGAAAGAGGCGGACCCGTATTCCAGACAAGCCCAACTACTCGCTGAACCTGTGGAGCATCATGAAGAACTGCATTGGCAAGGAGCTCTCCAAGATCCCTATGCCTGTGAGCCCATTCCCGTCATCCTACAGTCTCCCTCATGGTCCTCTGGGTGTCCATGGCATAAAATAAGCTCTCTGCCGCCCCCTGCAGGTGAACTTCAACGAGCCGCTGTCCATGCTGCAGCGCCTCTCGGAGGACCTGGAGTACTCTGACCTGCTGGACAAGGCGGCCAAATGCCAGAACCCCCTGGAGCAGCTGTGCTACGTGGCAGCCTTCTCCGTCTCGTCCTATTCGACCACCGTGCACCGCACTGGAAAGCCCTTTAACCCACTCCTGGGGGAGACCTTCGAGCTGGACCGCGTCAAGGAGAGCGGCTACCGGTCCCTGTGTGAGCAGGTGAGTGTGTCACATACTAGGGCTCCCTCGAGCGAGCAGGTGAGCATGTCGCAGAAAGCAGGACAGACTTAACGAACTACCCCTCCTGCTCCCCCCGCCCACAGGTGAGCCACCACCCCCCAGCGGCAGCCCATCATGTGATCTCTGAGCGAGGATGGACCCTGAGGCAGGAAATCGCCCTTGCCAGCAAGTTCAGGGGGAAATACCTCTCAATCATGCCCCTGGGTAAGGGGGTTGAGGCATCTCCTGGTGCCGTGTGTGTGTGTGTGTGTGTGTGTGTGTGTGTGTGTGTGTGTGCTGACCCTTACCAAGACTCCTTGCTGCAGGAACTATCCACTGTATATTTGAAAAGAGTAACAATCACTACTCCTGGAAGAAGGTCACCACAACCGTGCATAATATCATTGTGGGGAAGCTGTGGATCGACCAGGTGAGAGCTCTCTGACACCCCACCCCCCCACACTGACACACACTCTTCCCTCAACACCTCCAATCCAGGGCTGCCACTAATGACTATTTTTATATCACCTAATTATCCTCCTGTAAATTAAATTGACTGTTTTCATTTAAGTTAATTTTATTTTGACAACAACAAACTCTATGTCATTGCATGACTAGTTAAAATGCCGGCAATTCGGTACCATATGGACGTTACTAACCCTCACAATACGATAAGCAGATTAGTAAACTTGAAATATTAATGAGAGGCGTATTGTGACGCCTGAAAAGTAAAATTTGGCGTATCCTTATGCTTATTGAATTCGGTTAGCGGAGCACACCACATGCTACTGTTTTGGTAAATCATGAAAGCAATAAGCACTGAAGTGGCGGTGAAGAAATGGAAAGCTCTGCGACCGCAGTATGTTTTGAAAGAGGAGATATTGTGACATTACAAGGTAAAAAGATAGTGTGGCAGCTTAAAGTCTGACATGCCTTTTTGGTAAATATAATTTTCATTTTTATTTGTTCACAGATATATATTTATTTAGTTTTGTTTCAATTTTAGCTTACGATAACACTGGTCACTACAAGACCAACACGCACGAACACACACTTGTACCGTCAGTAAGGCCAGATTCTAGCCAGAACATTTTCTCAAACACCTATTGAATGGAAATTTTAACGTAGCAGGCTGACAACTTAAATTTTTTTTTAAAGTGGGTATATTTAGCAACTACAGTGGCAAAAGATATTAGAAATCTCTCCATACTAATTATAATTTAATGCCCTACTCCAATCCTGCGTGTGCTACTGTGCTGAATCTCATTCCTAGTCCGGCGAGATCGACGTGGTGAATCATCGCACCGGAGACCACTGCCACCTCAAGTTTGCCCCTTATAGTTACTTCTCCAGGGATGTGGCCCGGAAGGTCGGTAGCTCTGTCAGGGGTCCGGTCTCAGCCTCCCTTACGGTTAAATCCAGGGGAAACGTCTCGGGCATAACGGTAACAGTGAGATGCTGGCATTGCAGGTCACAGGCGTGGTGAGTGACAAGGATGGCAAGGTGCACTTCGTGCTGTCAGGCACATGGGATGAGAAGATGGAGGTGTCCCGCGTGATGCAGAGCAGCCGAGGAGGTGGCGGAGAGAACGGGACCGACGGCAAACAGAAGACTGTGTACCAGACGCTGCGGGCACGGGAGCTCTGGAAGAAGAACCCACTTCCGTGAGCGTCTGTGTCTGTCTGTGACTGTTGCCCTGTTCATACCTGGTATTAACATGCATCCTGGATGATCGGATCACAAGTGGGCAGCACTAAATACATTCGTTCACTCCTGGCATTAACATGCGTCTCCGCCTGCATCTCGACTGACCACTTTTAATCAGATCTCACTCTCCCCCCAACTTATTTAACTAAGCACGGAAATCACTGTGGCCCGGGACAGTTTTGCGTTCACACCGCTATAAGAATGTGGCCATATGCGTCTCAGACCACCTCCGATTGTGGTTTGAGTGATCGGATCTCGATGCATCCTTAATCCATTTCGTGTGCATTCACACCTGTAATTAGCGCTGTCCACCTGTGATTCACACCAGAACGCATGTTAATACCAGGTGTAAACAGGGCTTGTATCTGTCTGAGTGTCCTGCTCTCTGTGACTGTCTGTGAATGTACTGCTCACTGTGGCTTTCTGTCTGTTGTGTGCCCCTCCCCTCCATGGCCTGTGCTGTGATTGGCAGGGAAGGGGCGGAGACCATGTACTACTTCTCATCTCTGGCACTGACGCTGAATGAGGCGGAAGAGGGCGTGGCCCCCACGGACAGCCGGCGGCGGCCGGATCAACGGCTCATGGAGCAGGGCCGCTGGGAAGAGGCCAACGCGGAGAAGCAGCGACTGGAGGAGAAGCAACGCAGCGTGCGGCGCGAACGGGAGCGGGAGGCGGCACGGGCGGCAGCCCCCACCGAAGACGGGGAGGGGAGGGGGCAGTGGGTGGGTCGGGGGTGTGCTGGCGGCGGCACGGGTGGCGGGCCCCACCAAGGACGGTGAGGGGAGGGGGCACTGGAGGGACAGGATTTAGCTTCCAGGGAAGCGAGTACGACTGCTCTCTGGTGGGACAGAGGCCGAATCTGGGCCTGAGGGGGGTGGAGTGGAGGGGAGGGGGGCGCCGCCTGGGGGCTCGGCAGTGGGTAGCCACCTTCCTGCACTCTGGCTTTGGCGAAGGCGGCCG
>JAODKC010000053.1:12031987-12046118 GCA_026777985.1 Mormyrops attenuatus | reverse complement strand
AAATGCTGGGCCTCCTGAGCCTGCCTGGGTATCCATGCCCTTACTCTGCCCAGTACACATGCACAGCTATCCCAGGAAGCACAGGGCACAAGACGGGGCAGGAAATGCAAATGAATGAATGAATGAAGGAATGAATGAATGAAGGAATGAATGAATGAATTAAAAGTAAGGGAAAAAATGGACAAAAGATGACAAAAAACTGATCAGCAACGACAGATAATACTTGCACATCATTTCTTCATTTATTTTTCTTAAACTAATTTTCAGCTTGTTTTTTTCAGGTCTAACTGCTCAGCCTAATTTTCTGTCTGTCCAGATTTACCATGGTAAAATCCGGAGAGATCCCGACTATAACCTCAGTTCAGGATTTAAGTGGTGTGACGTTTGGGCACAAATTCCCCAGGCGTGGCCTTAAGCTTCTACACTGGTTGGCAAACGAATGGATCGTGTTTGACTGTAAGGGGATGATGCTGGCCAAGACAGATCCCAGTACTGAAGGGTTTGGGTTCCACATCTTCCACAACAAGGATCGGATCTTACCATCGATACCAAGAGACCGGAGCTGTTATTTTGAGGTGGGGAACCTGTATAAAGTTGGCTCTGATGATCTTCCCTTCAGAAAGGCCAACATAAGAAGTAATGAGAAAAACATCGACCGCGTCATTGTGAGAATGGACTCAGGTCAGGTGATTGCCAAGGTTTACATCACAGAACACACCCCTCACCAGAACAGCTTCAGTTCTGAATCTACATACCGCATCAGCAAAGGCCTGATCAGGCATATACAAGGTTTGAAGGAGAGCGTCTTCCTCCAGCGGGCTGGGTACATCCCGGGCACGTATGAGTATCCCATGACAAAGAACAGAGAAACCAACATGGAGGAGGGAGATATGAAGGGAGGCTTCCCAAGGCAGAGCCGGTCCACTAGCAGTGATATTTGTAGTTGTGTTATACTATGAACAACCACTGGTGGCTACAAAAAAAATTGAGGAGCGTTACGTGCCATGTAATTGAGTATATGGTTGCAGGTCTGCCTGCCGTCCACCATTCGCCTGCTCGTCTCCTCCTTCCGCCCTTTGTATGTCTGCTCCGCCTCCACGACCCCGCCCTCTGCACTTCGTATAGTTTGTCATTTCCGGGTTCCTGATTTGAAAAAACCCCATGCAACCATTTCAGGAGCTCTGCTCATAGTACGATTTTGTGATTCTGTCCTGTCTTTTGCCAGTTATGTATGACTTTGGGTTGTTTCTGGTATTTCTGGTTTTTTGCTTCTCCCCTCTATACTTTTGCTGGTTTCTTTGGTTTTGCTCGGTTACGGATCGCTCTGCCTGCTTTACTCGTTTACTAGTGTGAATTTGGTTACTGTCACCTTGGTCTGTGTGAATGTGTAGGGAGTGCGTGTGATTGATCCCGGGTGTAGGGAGTGACTTCCATTTTTTGTTTTGCCGGTAATTTTGGTTCTGTGTGTTTTGGTAGGGAGTTAGGGACAGGAATTGTCTTCTGTTTTTTTTCGGTATGCAGATTAGCTGTGGGTCCCATTCACAAGTTAGTTTTGTTTGTTATTTTGACCTGGGTCACTCCTGATGAGATTCATTACTGGGTGTTCTTTGTGGTGCTTTTTAAATGTCACATCTGTTATTGTCCGCCATCTGTCTGCCCCTGTTGATCACTTCCCCACCTTTTGATGTGTCGTTATCCAGTATCCCTTTCCATGGCCGTTGTTAGCTCCGATCATTTTAAGCCTAGACCCGAGAATTTTAGCCCCGATGCCAATGAAGCCCCAGGTAAACTTAACTTAGCCCCGGATCTTTACATTAGCCAGACACGCCCCTGTCTTTTTCTATATCCATTCTCTCACACTCCAACCCCTAGATGGGGGGATCGTGACAGGAGGTAAAAAAAAAATTAAGCTGGGAGGGGTTGTGAGTTTGTGAAATCTTGAGACAAAACTTCAAAATCATTCATTGGACCAAAACACTGTCAATATTTTGTCCTGATTGTTGATTCGTAAAGGTTTGGTGTGTCATTTTATGTGTTTATGTGTCTGAGAAGACCAGGGAGGACACATCCATTCTGAGGGACCTCAGCCTTTACCTCGTCTGACCCTCAACACCACTTCAAATAAACTGACCATTCCATCTGGCCGCTAGATGTCACTATTTACAATATAGCCATGTGTGTGTTTTTTAAAGACTTAGCTTTTTGCTGATCTTTTTGTGTCTCCTTCCATACTAAAATGTGATGTTTGATGTCATATATTGTCACAGAAGTTTTATCCCATTAAAGTGTGAATGTTATTAATGTTGCACTTCTGGTCATTAAATTGTTTTATTAGGTTCCTGCTTTGATGTAAGATGTTGCATAACTCCTGCTCCTATCCTACTTATCCTTGTACCTGGACAGTCACTGGAAGCTCAACCTAGTCACTCTTACACCTAGTCGCCCCCTCAACAGCGTGTATGTCTGTAATGTGCTATCTGGCTCATTTGTACGTCACTTTGAACAAAAGCCTCTGCTAAATAAGAATAAATGTAAATACTGTGAAGAATTGGCCATCTTCTGCAAAGGATCAGATCGGCTAGCTTAGCCCTGTGTAGCAGCGAGTGAGTCACCACCGGTGGACTGCTCATCCTGATTGGTCAGTGATGGCCAAAGTGAGCCTTTAAAGCTCTCGGGGGGAGAGGGGGTGTTTTTGTGCCCCCTCCTTAACACTCTGAATTGCTGTTTTTTTTTTGTCGCCTCCTTGACACTCTGAGCCGCTGTGTTTTTTGTGTCGCCTCCTTGACACTCTGAGCCACTGTGTTTTTTGTGCACCCCTCCTTAACCACTGTGTTTTTGTGTCCCTTCCTTAGCATTCTGAACTGCTGTGTTTTTTGTGTCCCCTCCTTAACATTCTGAACCGCAGTTTTTTGTGTCCCCTCCTTAACATTCTGAACTGCTGTGTTTTTTGTAGCCTCTCCTTAGCATTCTAAGCCGCTGTGTGTTTTATGTCCCCTCATTAACATTCTGAGCCGCTGTGTTTTTTGTGTCCCCTCCTTAACATTTTGAGCCTCTGTGTTTTTTGTGTCCCCTCCTTAACATTCTGAGCTCATTGTAGGAAGGAAGGTAGGGGGAGTTATTGTCTTTTCATTGTTCTTTGTTTTCTGTGTAGGTCTAAGTTAATATTGTTTAGGATTGAGTTAGTGTTGTCGTTTTGTTGTTTTGCCTTGCCAACCTCCAGAGAGAGAACTGGTATTTGTTCCGTAAATAATAAAATATAATAATAAGGCTGCATATTTAGGTTCCCTTCCGGAGGCAAGTCATTGACAGGTAAGAGCAGATTTATATGCAATACTCAGATCCTTTTTTCCCCATTCTCTGCTTGCACTCTATAGACAGGACTGGCGGAGTCTCCCAGTCTGCTCACATCTCTGTGTACCTTCTGTTCCCGATAACTACAGACTTTACCAGGGCCAGCTCTCTCTCAGATTCTGCAGCAGAACTCTATCACCAACTAAAATACTACCCCATTTACTTCTTTGTCACAATAGCACTTGCCTTTTACTGAGGACTTTTGGCTATTTTCCAGCACAATGTTATAGGCTTCCTGTATCCTCGTGGCCCACAAATTCCTACTAGGTCCCACGATGGCATTCCAGAAAAAGGAGAAAGAACAGAGAATACCCAGTTGCTTAATGTTTGGTGCAATTCTAAGCATGACCAATGTGTGAAAGATGATCTTTCTAATCTGACTTCTGTAATCTCTTCCTGAAGGGGATGAAGGCATCTGGAGGAGGGTGTGATTTAACCCTTTGACAAGATTTTCCCGAGGATGGTACAGAGTCGTACAGGAGTGGGATATGCCTGGCAGTTGTTGTAATCTGTAAAATAAACTATTTTCAAACTCCCTCTCTTGATAAAGATGCAATTTCCTGGGAAATCCGAAAGGAGAAATAAAATCCAAAACTACTTTCTGCGCTGCTACCTTTGTGGACTTTAGTCCTTGTGGGATCTGATTGAGCAAACCAAGTAAAATGATCCATGAGGACAAGAATATATTCATGACCACCCAGACTGGATTCCAGATGAAGATAGTCTACAACTATCAGTTCAGCACTGGTGAAAATTGACCCCATGGGGGGCTTTTCAGGGATACTTAGATGGTTTTGTATAATCCAACCTGAATAGCTCTTCCGGCTCAATCACTCAGGGGTGGCTTCAAGATGGGCAGCTAGTCAAGAGCTGGTTGGGGGTCATGATGTTAAACAATTTGCCTTATACTCATATTTTTTAATTGTATTTCATATTTACTGTTTATTCAGTTTTTACTATTCCTGCTATTATTATAATCATATTTTTTTCCTGATTCTTTTACCTGTGTTTGTAGTATTTAACTCCTGAAACAACTCTGAACTGCTTTTATCCCAGTGTGGTACCTGCTTCACAATTTCCATCCCTTCTCCACACACAGAGAAGACTTTGAAAGACACAGAGTGCCCCTCCATAACTGAAGAAGACTCTGAAATTACTTAATACTTATCGAAAAGGATATAATTCTTGCACATTTCACATTTATTCAACATAAAATATATGAACAAAGATATGTGAGCGGGTTTTAAAGGGTAGAAATGAAGGAGCCTGTAGCAGGAACCTTGAAAAGGTAGCAAGATAGATGAGAGCAGAGCTAACAAGGAACAGAGAGAGGCACTAACGAGAAACGTCTGGCGAGTTCACGTAGGGACGTCACCCGCATAAAAGGTATACAATAGGTGTTGGTTTGTGAAGGGGGCACTTCTCCTTTGCATGCAAGTAATCCCTGTTTGAACAGACATAATAAATGGTGTAGGAAAAATGAGCTCAAATGGTGGTCTCCACCAATATGTAGGGAAATTAATTATTAGGCTTGAATGGTTGGTTTCTCCAATAAACAATATTATAGAAGTACCAGTTGTTCAGTTACCTGAATATTTAGTTGCAGGATATGAGTGGAATTCATTAATTACAGTATAACTACTTAACCTGGGTTAGAACGTTCCTTGTAAATCTCACCAGGTCTGTAGCAGCTCTATACCAAAATGCGATACTTTAGAACAAGCTTGAGACTTAGTAGCGATTTCGCAGCAGTGAACTTGAGGTACTGTGTGTGAGGACCTAAAACACCTAAAACACCTAAAACACCCGCACTCTATGTTTCGCCCTTATCAGTTGCATCCCCCCTTAGACTAGGGGTACCGGCCTGCTCTAGTCCGGATCGTAAATCAAGGTCCAGGTTGTTTTTCCTAGGGTTCTAAATCTGTGAGCCATACAAGTTGGAATGCTGGCCTTCCTTTGCCTTGTAATCTGAATCGCTTTGTGTGTGTGTGTGTGTGTGCGTGTGGTCCAGGCTTACCTCGTGGAGACCAAAACGTGATGAATACAGGTTCTTTTCTTACCTCACTCGCTATGCAACAAACTGGACGAGCTACAACTCATGATAACGAGGAAGAGAGACACCACGGTTACATCCGCCTTGTGTTTCACGGAGACATGGTTAAATGAGGATATTCCGGGCAGCGTGCTGCGTCTGCAGCGTTGTTCTGTTGTTACAGTTTTGCTGAAATCATGCTCCCTGGACCAGGAAACTTTATTACTGCAAGCCATTCTACTCCCCTCACGAATTTACATCTTTTATTTTGTTTATATTTACATTCCACCTCATGCCTGTCTGTGTGATGCTCAGAAAAAGCTTGCTGAACAAATAATCAGTATTGAACAAAGGAACCCAAACTCTCCACAGATTATTATGGGTGACTTCAACAAAGCAAATCTGAGTCTAGAACTTCCCACATACAGACAGGACATCACATTGCTCCATCCCTCGTGCTACACTAGGAAACTCCGACCATGCAACAATTCATCTAATTCCAGCATACAGACAAAATCTGAAGACTACTAAACTTGCTGTTACTACAATGAAACACTGGACATGTGAAGCTGTAGAGCTATTAAAATCATGCTTTGACTCGACAGACTGGAATGTTTTCAAAACTGCTACTAGCAGTTTGGATGAATACGCGGACAGTGTAACATCATACATCAGCTTCTGTGAGGACTCTCGCATTCCCAAAAAGTCTGTTGTCAGGTATAACAATGACAAACCATGGTTTACAGCTGAACTCAGGCAGTTTCTTAAAACAAAAGATGAAGCCTACAGGACTGGTGACATAAACCTGTTCAAAACTGCTAAGTGCAAACTGGAAAAGGCGATCAAAGCTGCCAAGGTGGAGTTTGCTAAAAAGCTGGAAAACCAGTTTTCAACAAACAAGCCATCTACAGTCTGGAAAGGAATGCAGACATTAACCAACTACAAAAAGAAAAATGCCACCCAGCTACTACACGACCATCAACTACCCAATACATTAAATGAATTCTACTGCAGGTTTGAAAAGCCTCAGTCACGCATCATACAGCCCTCACCTTCATAGCCCTCACCTTTACGGCCCTTACCATCACGGCCCTCACCTTCACGGCCCTCAATCTTCATGGCCCTCACCTTCACAGCCCTCATCTTCATAGCCCTCAACCTTCACGGCCCTCAACTTCACGGCCCTCACCTTCACGGCCCTCAACCTTCACGGCCCTCACCTTCACGGCCCTCACCTTCACAGCCCATACCTTCACAGCCCTCACCTTCACAGCCAATACCTTCACGGCCCTCACCTTCACGGCCCTCAGCCCACAGCCCTCAACCTTTTCAATGGCCTTCTTCACACCCAGGTTTCTTCACACCTCGCCCACACTCTCCCCAGCTCACCCCCCCCTACGCCCAGCCACCTCCCCATGAGAAACAACGACAGAGATGTCAACAAGATCTTCAGGAGTCAGAATACAAGGAAAGCTCCTGGTCCAGACTCTGTCTCCCCAGCCACTCTGAAGCACTGTGCAGATCAACTGTCAGCTGTCTTCACATATATCTTCAACCAGTCACTGGATCTTTGTGTTGTTCCAGCCTGTTTTAAATCATCTATAATAACACCTGTTACAAAGAAACCCAGAGTCTCTTGCCTCAATGTGCTTAGGGTCTAGGTGTCCCAGACTACGGAAGATTTTAATGACATATGTGTGATTTAGACAGGTGCGACAGAGGTGAAGAGAGCAGGGTGGAGATGGGATAGGGTGGTATGTGATCTATCAGGGAAATGGAGACACGCGGGAACTAACAGACCTGCCTGTCCCAGTTCTGCGTATCCTGGTGTGGCGAAAGCAGCACACGGGCCAGAACATTAATCGAAGGATAGGATGGTCATGGTGGTGTTCAGTTACCTTAGGTCTGAGGTGGGGATTGGCAGGCATTTGGGAGCAGGTTTGAGCTAATTGGAGGGCCCTAGGCAGTGACCGTGTTGCTCCAATAACCAGGAGCCCTGGAGGGGTGTTCACCAAGTTCTCCTGATCACACTGCACGCTGTGAAAGCTGAAGGCATAGACACGTCTTATTGTCCTCCTTATAAAGCAATAGAAGATCAGTGGATCTGGGCTTACGCGTCCTGTGGGGCTGCCTGCTTTGGTCCTTCCTGTCATGGCAGTAGTATTGCTTTCCATAACCATTACATGTGCTTATTGGATGCTTACTCCTTGCTTGCTGTATTTTTAAGTCTTGTTCTGCTCTGATGGTTAAAACTGCTGCTAAGGTAATGGTCACTCTCCCAGCTCCCTTCTGGCCTGGCTATGCCAAAGTCATCTGACATTGTCCTGGTTCCCCAGTGGCTTTATGATGGTAACTTTGAACTCAATATTAATATTAATGTCAATTGCAAAGGTATGAACTTGGAAGAACCTCATGGCTGGGATACAGGTATCCTATCCAACACGAGCTTCGGTGATGGTGACATTCCTTTTTCTGTTGAGCAGCATGTGTAATGCACTGAAAAAGGTGGGAATGTGGTAGAAAATTGGGGAACAGTAAAGAGAGTCTGCTGGAGAAGAAGTGTGTGATGGGATAACGGTCGAGCCTTGACTTGTTTGTCTGTGTGTGTGTATTTCTGAAGGCAGAAAGCTGAGATGGGAAGAGCTGGAAAAGCTGGTAACTGGCGAGATCTGAGGCAGCAGCTTGCTAGAGGAAAAAACACTGAGGATGTTTCAAGGGATGGAAGAACTGGAATGGAGGGGGCTGCCCATCAGCGTAAGAGGACCTATTGAACGGTTACCAGTAAAAAGCATGTGACCCAGTTTCTGCATGGGTGGGGAATAATATTGATACTAATATCGAGTTACACATTTACTAAGGGGATTGTATTGTTTCATTCAAGGTGGGGTGTCTGTTTGAAATTCTTTTTTGTCCATCTGAAATTTAAACTTTTGCTGTTCTACTGCTCCAGTCGGTTAAGTTTCGCTTTCATTTCCAGCACCTGATCTGGACTTCGGAAGAAGTCCAAAGGCTGTGAAGTATCCTGAGAGCTCAGATGAGAGACGCCTGCTCCCTGCCGCCTGCCTCCTACCCAAGCGAAGGTAAAGCAGCCAAAAAAGAAAGAGTGTTTTACATTAATGGCTACGTGTGAGTGAATTCTACGACCTTTTTCCCACATGCAGATTTATTTGCTGGATTATTGGTGATATATTGTCAGTACACATACACACCTAAACAGTGGTTGAGTTGTAAAAAAATTATTTCAAGAGGGGTCAGATCTTTGTCCAGGGATAAAGTGGCAAATATTTGTGATAATAAGTTGTGAGTCAGAGTCGGAGGGGAGCTACAATCATGCAGCCCAGATTAAATTGTGTTTCGGACTGGATGTTACCATATTAGTTTTAAAAAATAAATGAAGAAATGTTCAAGAAAACCTTTTTGTTCTGTCCACTACTTTTGTCCTTTATTTTTCCTTTAGTAAATGAATTCATTCATCATTCGACATCCCATCTCCTGTGCATTCTTGGTTAAACACAGGGCTCTAGTTGTCATGGGATGTATGTGGATGCCATTTTCCCACGAGAAACAAAACTAACAAGAACCATCCCCTTAGAAAATATACCATCTCTCTAAATTGTTCTACGTAATTTCATTCACACAATGGAACATCTACCAACTATATCTGCGGCACTCAATGTTCTCTTTCTCGGGTCTAAATGTTACGGAGACATCCTGGACTCTCCAGTTGGTTGGTAATGAACCTGACTACTTGTTCAGGCTCACTATTATTTCTCCGACGGTATAGCTGCAAATTTCTGAGCCTCCTTCTCAAATGACGAACACTAATATGACAATTTTCTAGCACCGACAGACACACTGTTATTTCCTCGTATCCATGATTCGGTGCAATATATCTTGACTTTCCCCCCACAGTTTGAAGTCTAGCTTGGTTTTACAAACAAGTGCAATATAACCACTTATGATATTGGTGCAATATGCGTTTACTTTACTTTACAATACACTTTTACTTTTCCTGTAACTTTTGGACAAAGGTACTTTAGATTCCTGTACAGAGATTTTCTATCTTTTTTTATTTATTAGAATGTTTAACAGTACTGTAATTTGTTTTACACTTCATTCATATTTTTATACCTGTACTTATACTGTATTGTTCTTGTCTTCGTGTCTATGTGTGATTGTGCAGTCGCAATGTGAGCAATTTCCTCCAGGATTAATAAAGTCTTCTGATTCTGACAGGGACAGTCCACGATCAAAGTAAAATCTGATGCATTCGTCCATGAGGATAATACTAAACCTGTCGCGAGATCACAGGAAAGTGACATGGGTTATGTCAAGATCACAAGAAAAAAAAAAGTAGTGATCTCAAGAAAATGACTTTGGTTATGTCGAGATCATGAGAAAAATAAGTTTTGATCTTGAGATAACGAAAAGAAAAAAAAATTGATGCATGTCCTTTACAGACTTCCATAAAATGTTGCCCAGCTGTCAACTTAATTTTCTGTCTGTCCAGATTTACCATGGGAATTCACAGTCCATCCAGAAGGATTCTGACTCTGAAATCAGTTCAGGATTTAAGTGGTGTGACGTTTGGGCACAAATTCCCCAGGCGTGGCCTGAAGCTTCTACACTGGCTGGCAAATGAATGGATCGTGTTTGACCGTGAGGGGAAGATGCTGGCCAAGACAGATCCCAGAGCTGGAGGGTTTGGGTTCCACATCTTCCACAACAAGGAGCAGATCTTACCCCCAATACTGAGAGGCCAGAGCTGTTATTTTGAGGTGGGGAACCTGCATAAAGTTGGCTCTGATGATCTTCCCTTCAGAGCAGCCGACACAAGAAGTAATGAGAAAAACATCGATCGCATCATTGTGCGAATGGACTCAGGTCTGGTGGTTGGTGTAGTTTACATCACAGAACACACCCCTCACCAAAACAGTTTCAGTTTTGAATCTACATACCGCATCAACAGCATTCTGATCCAGTCTATACAAGGTTTGGAAGAGAACGTCTTCCTTCAGTGGGCTGGGTACATTCCGGGCATGTATGAACATTTCACGGATCAAGAGGAAGAGGAGGAAGAGGATGAACTTCTCATACCAAAGAACAGTGAAACCGCTGTTAACATGGGGGAGGAGGAGGAGGAGGAGGAGGAGGAAGAGGAGGATAGCCGAGCCAGTCGCGATGATAGGTGTTGCTGCGTTATACTGTGAATTACTGCTGTCTTGTGATGTCATAGTTTGTTGCGTTATACTGTGAATTACTGCTGTCTTGTGATGTCATAGTTTGTTGCGTTATACTGTGAATTACTGCTGTCTTGTGATGTCATAGTTTGTTGCGTTATACTGTGAATTACTGCTGTGCTGCGATGTCATCATTTAACCCAGCTTCACAATGACAGTACCTTTTCATTTCTCCTCTCCCTATCTGAAGTCTTCTTCCATAATAAAATGTGACGTCTTACATCATGTATTGTCACAGACGTTTTTTTCTGTCCCAGCACATAAATGTTTTGTTAAAATGGGCATATTCTACAAAGGCACAGCAGCGTGAGTTACTGCCACAGAGTTTAAGTGTTGCTAAATCCCTAAAACTCATTACTCTGAAGTAATTTTCCCCCTTTCTTTATTTTTGTGTGGTGGAGTATAAAGCCAGCAAGAGGCAGAAATATGTAATTGAGGGGGGCAGGGGGTCTACAGCTGGGGAAATGGTGTCTTTTTCCAGTGGAAACAAGCTCATAGGGACACAGGGTCACAGAGTCATGCGGTGACGCACAGGCAGTGGACAGGAAGTCGCTGTCTCAGCAGAACACTGGAAGGAGACCAATCTGACAGGGATGGCACAGAAAGTCCCCCGTGCTTCATGCACTGAAGAACAGGACACCGAACTGAACACGGCATGTAGGCTGTGCGTCTGTAGTCTCTGTGCGGGGTGTCATTTTCATGCACCTGTAGTCTCTGTGCGGGGTGTCATTTCCATGCGTCTGTAGTCTCTGTGCGGGGTGTCATTTTCATGCGCCTGTAGTCTCTGTGTGGGGTGTCATTTCCATGCGCCCATAGCCTCTGAGTCCAGTTACCCCTGACACTGCAGTCTACATGATGTATTCTCATTTTCTATGGTTTTCTGGCATCGCCGCATGAAAAACATCAAAAATGGTCACAGTGGACTGACGATACAGGTCAGAACAGCTGCAAGAGAAACATTTTTTCCTCGAGCCACAACAAGCAGGCGCTGAAATCTGGACTTGAACTGCAGCCAGATCTGCTCTGAAGCCCCTAGAAGGAAGAAAGCAGGAAGGAAAGGGCGTGGGCCTCCGGGCAGAAACCAGGGCTGAGAGTGGGCCAGCCTCGGCTGAGTGCCACTAATGCCGCAGGGACTCCCCCACGAGGTGCGGAGACTCCCCTTCATCTGCAGAAAACGGTACAATGTTAAACCACGCATAAAGTATAGTTAACTATAATCCTAGAAGCACAAACCGGTGCATTAACTCTATTCTGGTTGTTCTCAGGCTATCAGAAGAGTCCCTGTGGAGACAAAACCGCTTCATTAAAGACCGAGCAGCTCCTCGGAGGTGAGTACGTTACTCTGACGGCGGCCGATTCGCTGGGCAGTGAAACGATCAGTGACAAGAACATTTAAGGAATTTGTGAAAAAACTAATTTGGAAGCGTGGGTGTGGATGATGTTTGTGGGTCTGTGTGTGTTATTTGGACATTGTGGGGACCTCCTTTTCAGTCCCCACAATGGGAAACTCAATATTATAAAGATCTGCAACTAATAAACTGAAAAAGCCAAAAGTCTCATATTTTGTTTGGTGACTTATGGTTTAGGTTATGGCTGGGTGGGGATTAAAGTTGTCAAAGTTAGGATTAGGGTTTTTCCCATAGAAATAAATGGAAAGTCCCCACAAAGATACATATGCCTAATCTGTGAGTGTGTGTGTGTGTGTGTGTGTGTGTCAGTCAAATTATTATCAGAGTTTTAACTGCGGCTCTGATGAAGATCCTTTTTCCTGTGCCCAACAATGCCGTCCAGTGAGTCACAATGCTGTCCCCTTCCTCCCTCCCTCCTCTTCCTCCCCGCTCTCCCCTCCCAGAGTGCATAACGATGATAACCCAGGCAGCTGGCCTCCACGCCCTGTTCACACTCCTTATCATCGCTGCTGTGGCACACGCAGTAAGTTCCCCCAAATATGTTCACGTCGGTTCCTGTTTATGATGCTCTTGTTCCTTTAAATTGTGATTCAAAGTGCGCCAAAGACGCCTTTACCTCACTTTGAAACGTATCAGCAAGGAACCCTGGATCCATGCAGCCATTTAACCCACCCAATGGAAAGATAGAGTGATGTGTAATTAGGGGACAAACGTAGCCACTTTGGACAGTCCACATCGTTTTAACAAATTAATTAATACACACAGGGGCGTAGTTAGAAATTCTGGGCCCCCTGATAAATTGTCACCTTGGACTCCCAGCTTGGACCTATATTGTGACTTTATTAAGCTGCATTTTTATGTGTTATTAATCATGATTAAGTCATGTTCACATCTACTGCTTTATCTCTTTGTAAAAAAAAAAAGAAGACAATGGACATGTCCCGTTTGGCAGTAGATGACCAGTTTATCGGCTGCGAGCGCCGCATGATGCAAGAGGTGATGAATCCCCAGGGTTCGCTGGTGAAGGAGCTGAAGGAGAGTAAAGGATTTGAGGAAGCATGGAAAAATATCGCATATGACAAGGGCAACCTCAGCCGGCAGCACGTCCAGGCGCTGGAAGCCTACAGCAGTGGCATGAAATTCAGGAAAATGTTCAACGATGCTGTGGAGCAGCAGGGCTGGAACATGAGCACCTACCACCGCAGCTTCCCATACAAGTCTCTCCATTTCCTGCTGACGGACGCGCTGCGCCTACTCAGGAAGGGATGCAACACGGTTTACCGAGGCTCAGACACAAAGTATGATGCCAAAGTGGGATCAAAAGTGCGGTTTGGAAGATTCACCACTGTTGTAGCCAAAAATTCTGATGCTGAAGAATCAAGTATTGACGGTACGGTATTCGTCATCAAATCTTGCTCTGCTGTGAAAATTGAGGACTATGTCCACAAAAACAGTGAGATTAGCTGGCTAGTTGCTCCGTTTGAGGTGTTCAACGTCACGCGTGTGAGGGATACCGATGAGCACAGGGAAATAACCCTGGAATATCAGTCATTTCAAAGCTATCACAACTGTTGCATGTTCAGGTGAGTCATCACTAATACAGGAATCTGTTTGTGTACTGAGATAATCCCAGTCTGTCTTTACTGTGTGCTTACCCCTGTGCTGCTTGGCCATCTCTTGCCCCGCAGGGACCACAATTCTTCTGGATGCGCCGTGATCTTCAATGCTCCGCTGACATTGTGCCTCTGTGCGTCACTGTGGGTGACAATCAATCTCTTCGTCTGAGTCGATAGCAGTATGTGAAGACTGGCCCATTTATTGAACAAAACAGAGTGATTCTTTATAATAAACATTCAGCGTTTTTATCTATGAATTAGGTAAAATCTCGATCAATGTGATTCTCACCTGACATTACACAATTCAGGGCTGCTGGTTTACAAGATTTTTGGTTTTCAGTGACTTCCATCTGCAAATAACTGTGTTCATGCATAAGCCAAAGTAACCTGCGTAAAACACAATCTGTGTTGCGGGGGGGGGGGGGGGGGGGGGGGGGGGGGGGGGGGGGGGGGGGGGGGGGGGGGGGGGGGGGGGGGGGGGGG